>CM056053.1:416286133-416851133 GCA_029574335.1 Rana kukunoris
TCAAGTGCTGCCACTGTCCCCTATCAAGTGCTGCCACTGTCCCCTATCAAGTGCTGCCACTGTCCCCTATCAAGTGCTGCCACTGTCCCCTATCAAGTGCTGCCACTGTCCCCTATCAAGTGCTGCCACTGTCCCCTATCAAGTGCTGCCACTGTCCCCCATCAAGTGCTGCCACTGTGCCCCATCAAGTGCTGCCACTGTCCCCTATCAAGTGCTGCCACTGTCCCCTATCAAATGCTGCCACTGTGCTATTGAATGCCCCCAGTGTGACCCCCCCCGCCTGGTTGCCGTCTGCCTGCCACTTACCCCGTCTTGGTGTGGCAGCGGGTCACGGTGAAGAGCGGGGTCCTTCATGTGTCTCCTCCCATCCTCATCTCTCGTCCTTTCCTACTGATAGGCGTCCAATAGCGGCGCCTGTTTCTGCCAATCAGGTGACGGGTAACAGACCCAGCAACTGATAGGTGGAGAAGTGGTTCAGTGTTAGGAAAGCGAATGAACATTCGCTTTCCTAACACACCTGGGTGAACTGCAAGCACCCAGCATGGTGCTCGCAGTTCACCTATTTTTGAAGCCTATTAGAGCCTATGGCTTCAAAAACACCCCGCCGCTGTAATTTAGGTGCCCGGCGCCCAAAAAGGGGGCCGGGTGCCTGAAGGTGGGGTGAGAGCGGGGTCCATAGATAGATTCATGCAATGCATGAATCTATCCATTGGTCATAGAGGGGGTGGCTAAGAAGAGGGGGCAGCGTCCATGCGCCCTTATGGATGCACCACCACTGTTCCCTGGACCCTTAAGCAGTGCCGGGTGCCCAAACGGTCAGTCCGCCCCTGGATATCTGTACACTGAGTGCTATTCCCTATATATATGGATCTCAGTGTTATACATAAGGAATAGTAATCACTAAGTGCTACTCCTAATATATATAACACTGATCTCTGTACACAGAATGCTAGTACATCTGACATATCTCATACCATGTACACCATGTGACACTCAGTGTACAGATATCAGTGTGCACTAAGTGTATATATAAAAAAAAATAAGGGTAATTAGATACAGGTTTGGAATAGCACCTGGTGGAAGGGCACTGGGAAGGAACACTCAGCCTGCTTTGTTTACATTAAAGAAGTGTGATATGCTAAACAGCTGGCCTGGCCTGACAATGACACACTGACCTGCTGCTGTGCTGCCGAGTCTGTCCAGTCCATGCTGCAGTGCACCGTCTCCAGCTCTCTAAGTTCAGCACATCCTGTCCTCCACCTCAGGAATGTAGACTGAGGGCGACGCTGAGACTAACTCCCCGGGGAGAGAGAGGGCCAGAGTGCAGATGCCATCATCCCCAGGGCTGTGCGATCGTTCTCTTCCCAGCCAGAGATCTTGCCTGCATCAGACGTATCATCATTAGGTCGCTGGGTGGTGGACCGCGGGAGCCGGAGAAGAGGAAAAGGTGGGTGGAGCGAGGGCAACACTGACACAGCCTCACTCTGGGAGTCTCTGTGTGTGAGTGTGTGACGTCACTGGTTGTTAGACGCCAAGCGGGCGGCCCTCCTAGCAACCAGTGATCAGTTAGGGTGGCTGCAACTGGTGTGTGTCAGGTAGCCGCAACCCAAATGCGGAACACTGGCGCACCTCACGGTAGATCTTTACAGTGACCAGATGTCCCTGAAACTGCAAAGCGGGGACAAACCGGGGACAAACTTCTTCCGGGGACAGTGTCCTCAATCCGGGGACTGTCCCCGGAAATCGGGGACGTCTGGTCACCCTACCTACTAGGCCGGGGTCGCATGCTACGCAGAGTTCCCTGTTGATGCTGAAAGGGGCCCTAGCAACTTGCTGGGGGCTCCATTTCTACTGAAGAGATCCTAAGCTGTATGCTGTTCGATGGGGGATCGGCTTGAGGAGAACCAGGAGGCAGGTGATCCAAAAGGGCTTGAACGAACCATTGGGGATCTGGTGGCCAGGAACTGACAGATAACCATAGACTGTCAGCTGGTGACCCCTACTAAAAGAGAACTTTCTGGGAGGATTCGCTCTACAGTTCAACATTGGGCCTGTGGCAGAGGTCTTCATCTGAAACGCTAAATTCAGCTAGAGCCAAGTCAGTGAGAGAGACGTGTTCCTCCCAGCAACCTTAAGTGACATTCCGGCTGCCAGGCTTGTGGCAGAAGTCTGTCCGGGGGCACTTCACCCACTCTGGCTAGAGTGGCGACAAACTTTTCTACTACGGGGAGCAGGAGTGCTTTCTTTTCATCCAAAGCCTGATACCGCAACGTTATCTCCTTTCATCAATCTTTCCTCTCTACCTCATGTTAATGTTGGTCGTGTTGGACCAGGAAATAAAGCATTCAGAAAACTTCAGCGGCAGGTTTGGACATTCTCTTATTGCTCTGCTCACAGAAATCACCCCTAGACAACACACAAGGGTAACTTAATACGCCGATCTCAAATCAATCAACGGCTCTTGAGGGGGTATGACTACATTTTGTATGCCTCAGAATGGGGGGGCCCAAGAAAGTGTTTGCCCAGGGTCCAATTAATATTAAAGTAAGGTGACCAGATTTTTAAAATGAATTCCGGGGACATTTTTTGTATTTATTTTTTAATTGGCAAATGGTAAATTTTATAAGCATATTTTCCTAAATGATATATGCAGTGTGTGGATGCGTGATTATGTATGATATACTGTACATGGTATTTCTCACACTTCCTCCATGAGATAAAAAAAACAAAGATACTTAGATTATAGAGAAAAACCTTGGGCAGGGGCAGCCAGTGGCATCTCCAGTGTTTATATTTAGGGGGGGGGGCACATGGGGGGACAGGGACAAAAGAAGGGGGGCCATCTATAAATGTGTCATGCTACTGTACATCCAAAAACATAAATGTATTTTATTGGAATTTTATGTGATAGACCAACACAAAGTGGCACATAATTGTAAAGTGGAAGGAAAATGATAAATGATTTTTCAAAATTGGCACCTGGGGCGGATCCAATATCTAGCATCCCTCCCCCCAGGCAGACAGGCAGTGCACTGTATGTCGACGTCAAGTGATGTTAGGGTAGAATACTGGCAGATTGGGGTGATATAGTGCCAGGTTAGAGTGATAGTGTCAACGTAGGTGATGGCCAGGCTATGTCATATACAGTAATACCAGGTTAGCTGGTAGTGGCAGGTTAGGTGATTGACAATAGTTCCAGGTTAGGTAGTAGTGGCAGGCTAGGTGGCAGTGCCAGGTTAGGTGGCAGCGCCAGGTTAGGTGGCATACAGTAGTCCCAGGTTAGGTGGTAGTGCCAGGTTAGGTGGTATACAGTAGTGCCTGATTAGGTGGTAGTGGCAGGTTGGGTGGTATACAGTAGTGCCTGGTTAGGTGGTAGTGCCAGGTTGGGTGGTATACAGTATTGCCAGGTTAGGTGGTAGTGCCTGGTTAGGTGGTAGTGGCAGATTAGGTGGTAGTGGCAGATTAGGTGGTATACAGTAGTGCCAGGTTAGGTGATAGTGCCAGGTTAGGTGGTATACAGAAGTGCCAGGTTAGGTGGTAGTGCCAGGTTAGGTGGTATACAGTAGTGCCAGGTTAGGTGGTAACGCCAGGTTAAGTGGTATACAGTAGTGCCAGTTTAGGTAGTAGTGCCAGGATAGGTGGTATACAGTAGTGCCAGGTTAGGTGGTATACAGTAGTGCCTGGATAGGTGGTAGTGACAGGTTAGGTGGTAGTGCCAGGTTAGGTGGTATACAGTAGTGCCAGTTTAGGTGGTAGTGCCAGGTTAGGTGGAATACAGTAGTGCCTGGATAGGTGGTAGTGCCAGGTTAGGTGGTAGTGCCAGGTTAGGTGGTATACAGTAGTGCCTGGATAGGTGGTAGTGCCAGGTTAGGTGGTATATAGTAGTGTCAGGTAAGGGTAGTAGTGCCATGAATACATAATAGTCCTGTCCATCATTTCCATCAGCTGCACTAAAATCATAAATCCTTCTCTCTGTATACCATACCTCCCCCTTTCTCTCTGTATACCATACCTCCCACCTCTCTCTCTCTCTCTCTCTCTCTGTGTATACCACACCTCCCACCTCTCTCTCTCTCTGTATACCACACCCCCCACCCCTCTCTCTCTCTGTATACCATACCTCCCATCTCTCTCTCTCTCTCTGTATACCATACCTCCCCCCTCTCTCTCTCTCTGTATACCATACCTCTCCCCTCTCTCTCTCTCTCTGTATACCACACCTCCCACCCCTCTCTCTCTCTCTGTATACCACACCTCCCACCCCTCTCTCTCTCTCTGTATACCACACCTCCCACCTCTCTCTCTCTCTGTATACCACACCTCCCACCCCTCTCTCTCTCTCTCTGTATACCACACCTCCCACCCCTCTCTCTCTCTCTGTATACCATCTCTCTCTCTCTGTATACCATCTCTCTCTCTCTCTGTGTATACCATCTCTCTCTCTCTCTCTCTCTCTCTCTCTCTCTCTCTCTCTCTCTCTCTCTCTGTATACCATCTCTCTCTCTCTCTCTCTCTCTCTCTCTCTCTCTCTGTATACCATCTCTCTCTCTCTCTCTCTCTCTCTCTCTCTCTCTCTGTATACCATCTCTCTCTCTCTCTGTATACCACCTCTCTCTCTCTGTATACCACCTCTCTCTCTCTGTATACCATCTCTCTTTCTCTCTCTCTGTATACCATCTCTCTCTCTCTGTATACCATCTCTCTCTCTCTCTCTCTCTCTCTCTCTCTCTCTGTATACCATCTCCCTCTCTCTCTGTATACCATCTCTCTCTCTCTCTCTGTATACTATCTCTCTCCCCCTCTCTCTGTATACCATCTCTCTATATACCATCTCTCTCTCTCTGTATACTATCTCTCTCCCCCTCTCTCTGTATACCATCTCTCTCTATATACCATCTCTCTCTATATACCATCTCTCTCTATATACCATCTTTCTATATACCATCTTTCTATATACCATCTCTCTCTCTCTCTGTATACTATCTCTCTCCCCCTCTCTCTGTATACCATCTCTCTCTATATACCATCTCTCTCTCTCTGTATACAATCTCTCTCCCCCTCTTTCTATATACCATCTCTCTCTCTCTCTCTCTCTGTATACTATCTCTCTCCCCCTCTCTCTGTATACCATCTCTCTCTATATACCATCTCTCTCTCTCTGTATACTATCTCTCTCCCCCTCTCTCTATATACCATCTCTCTCTCTCTCTCTCTCTCTCTCTCTCTCTCTCTCTGTATACTATCTCTCTCCCCCTCTCTCTGTATACCATCTCTCTCTATATACCATCTCTCTCTCTCTGTATACAATCTCTCTCCCCCTCTTTCTATATACCATCTCTCTCTCTCTCCCCCTCTCTCTGTATACCATCTCTCTCTATATACCATCTCTCTCTCTCTCTCTCTCTCTCTCTGTATACTATCTCTCTCCCCCTCTCTCTGTATACCATCTCTCTCTTTATACCATCTCTCTCTCTCTGTATACTATCTCTCTCCCCCTCTCTCTATATACCATCTCTCTCTCTCTCTCTGTATACTATCTCTCTCCCCCTCTCTCTGTATACCATCTCTCTCTTTATACCATCTCTCTCTCTCTGTATACTATCTCTCTCCCCCTCTCTCTATGTACCATCTCTCTCTCTCTCTCTGTATACTATCTCTCTCCCCCTCTCTCTGTATACCATCTCTCTCTTTATACCATCTCTCTCTCTCTGTATACTATCTCTCTCCCCCTCTCTCTATATACCATCTCTCTCTCTCTCTCTCTCTCTCTGTATACTATCTCTCTCCCCCTCTCTCTTTATACCATCTCTCTCTCTCTGTATACTATCTCTCTCCCCCTCTCTCTATATACCATCTCTCTCTCTCTCTCTCTCTCTCTCTCTCTCTCTGTATACCATCTCTCTCTCTCTCTCAACTGTAACACCCCCCCTCTCTGTAAATTATACCTCCTCCCCTTGTACCTCAACTGTGTCGTTCTGGCTCTCCATCACATACAAGTCTCTCTGGCTCTGCAGGCTGGTCGGGTGTAGTGTTGCCTCAGTCTGAACACGAGTCTGGGGCCCGCCCCCTTCCTGCTTTTTTCTCCCATTCAGCAGCGAGGCCAGCACAGCTATGCGTGTCTGTGTGCAATCAGCTGTGTGCCGCTCGGGACGGGAGGGGAGGGGTCGGGGCTGGGTCGGCACTACATCGGAACTGAAGGGGGAGAAAAGCAATAACCGCAGTTGGACTCGGCGGCCCCTGCCTGCGATCCGGGGACAAAACCGGGGACGATCTTGGACTGGGGACCCTGTCCTTAATCCGGGGACTGTCCCCGGAAATCGGGGACGTCTGGTCACCGTATATTAAAGGCCCTGATTGGGAGGTATGGGTAATGTGCTGGACGACCCTAGATCGGACACTTCACATCAGAGTGGTGAGAGGGGTTACTATTGCATCCCCTGACACCAATGCTGGGGGTTATTATTGCGTCCACTGAGACCAATGCTAGGGGTTAATATTGCATCCACTGACACAAATTCTGTGGGTTATCATTGCGTCCACTGACATCAACGCTGGGTGTTATCATTGCCTCCATTGACACCAATGCTGGGGGTTATTCTTGTGTCCACTGAGACCAATGATATGGGTTATTATTTCATCCAATGACACCAATGCTGGGGTTTATTATTGTGCCCGCTGACACCAATATTGGGCGTTATTATTGAAGCCACTGATACCAATGCTGGAATTGAAGCCACTGACATCATTGATGATAAAGCAGGGCCGAAAGTGCACGGCAAACATACTGCCAACATACCACAAACACATTACAAATGCATGTAAGAGCTTTGTTTAACCACTTAACAACCGCATCATAGCCAAATGATGGCTACAGTGTGGCTCAATAACTCTGGGAGGGCGTACATTGACATCCTCCCAGAAACGCGCTCCCGCGCAACCACTGGGGCGCGCACACGGAAGTATCTGTGACCGCGAGGTCCAGAGGACCCAGTGCATAATGGATCATGGTAAATAGCCTTTGACAGTGGGCGTTTACCACGTGATGGCTCCGTCAAATGACAAAGCGATCACGTGTAAATAAACCAGTGTCATGTCCGGTTCCTCTCTCCCATCACTGTAACAATCGGTACAGTGTGAGCGGAGAGGCGAGAGATCGGTTGCAGCAGCGCTGTGGGCTGGATCTGTAGTGCCCACAGCGCTGCTCTGTGACAATTCCAGCCTCATCCATTTATCAATGCTCAGCCATCCCATCCATAATTAGCCATCCATCCTTAGCCATCCATCCATACTCAGCAATACTCATCCATCCATCCATACTCAGCAATACTCATCCATACATACTCATCCAACCCACCATGCTCATCCATGCTCAGCCATATATACTCATCCATCCATGCTCAGCCGTCCCATCCATACTCAGCAATACTCATCCATCCCTCCATACTCAGCAATACTTATCCATCCCTCCATGTTCAGCCATCCCATCCACCCCCATCCATACTCAGCCATACCCAGCCGTACCCAGCCATACTCATTCATGCTCAGTTATCTCATTCATCCCCATCCACGTCTCATCCATCCCCATTCATGCTCATCCATGCCACATCAGTTCTCACCCATGCCACTACAGTGTCTCACAAAAGTGTAATTGGTAGTCAAATTAGATTTGAAATTTATACCCCCTAGAACACCTGTTGGTGCTCCCTCCAGATTGGGCCTCTCTATGTGGCCCGACTGTGGAAAAGTCTCACGCATGTGTTATCATTATACTCAGGAGGAGTAGGAGAATATATTTGGGGGGTCATTTTTGGTATGTACATGCTATCAGGGCTGTCTTAATGAGAGGGCACACCTGGGCACTGCCCAGGGGCCCCAGCTGCATGAGGGGCCCCTGCACTTTCCCCAAAGCAGCTGGTCTTTAAGCCCACGCTGCCCCGAAATTGGGGGGCCCATGATGGCACTGAAAGTGATAGATACACAGGGTAGGCAATCTGCCTCCTACCTACTTGATGTCTGTTTACCTGCACTGTCATCATTGTATGGGCCCCAGAGCATTACTTTGCCCAGGGGCCCATGATGCTATTAAGACGGCCCTGCATGCTATGTGTTAGTAATATTGTATAAATGGACAACTTTGTGTAAAAAAAAAAAGTGTTTTCATTTTCTTTCCACATTTTCTAAAAACTTGTAGAAAAAAATGACATTTTCAAAAGACTTATTATGCCTCATAGATTATACGTTGGGGTGTTTTCTTTCCAAAATGGGGTCATTTTTGGGGCGTTTCCTGGTGCTCCAGGGCCTTCCAAAGTACAAGAGGTATCAAGAAATGAAATGTGTAATTTATGCTTCTAGGATGCCTGATGGTACTCCCTGCATGTTGGGCCTCTGTATGTGGCCAGGCTGTGTAAAAGTCTCAGGTGCCGTACACACGGCAGAGAACCTCGACGGGCAGAACACATCGTTCCGCCCGTCGAGGTTCTCTCCCGGCCGTCGGATTCGGCGACCCGCCCGTCGGGAATGGCAACCAGCCATTCATCCAGGCGGGCCGTCGAGAAAATAGAGAGCGTGCTCTCTATTTCGGCTCGACGGGCTTCCCGACGGGAAGCTCGCCGAGACCGTACACACGGCCGAGGTCCTCGCTGGAATGTGCATTCCAGCGAGGTTCTCGCTGATTTTCAGCGAGAACCTCGGCCGTGTGTACGGCGCCTGACACATGTGGTATCACCATACTCGAGAGGAGTAGTAGAAAGGGTTTTGGGGTGTAATGTGTGCTATGCATGTAAAATAACCTGGTAATATAACAATTTTGTTGGGAAAAAAATATGTAAAAAAAAAATGATTTTGAAAAGAATTGTGGGAAAGACTACAACCTCAAAAAACTCACCATGCCGTTTACTAAATACCTTGGAATGTCTACTTTCCAAAAAACTTGGGGGGGGATATGTGCTTTCCTGGCTTGTTAGGGTCTCAACAAATGAGATAGGGCGTCAGTATATCAGGTGTGATACATTTTCAGAAATTGGCACCATAGCTTGTGGACTGTATAACTTTCACAAAGACCAAATAATATACTAATATACACCAATTTGTGTTGTGTAGCAGTATAAATTTGGGCCAAAATTTATGAAGAAAATTACTAATTTGCTAAATTTTATAACAGAAACTAAGAAAAATTCATTTTTTTTAATTAATTTTTGGTCTTTTTTCTTTTATAGCGCAGAAAATAAAAAACACAGCAGTGATTAAATACCACCAAAAGAAAGCTCTATTTGTGTGGGAAAAAAAGGAAAAAATGTCATTTGGGTACAATGTTGTACGACTGAGTAATTGTCATTCAAAATGTGAGAGCAACAAAAGCTGAAAATTGGTCTGGTTAGGAAGGGGCTTAAGCAGTGGCGGTGCGTCCATAAGGCGTGCAGGGGCGCCGCCCCCTCTCTCCATCCACCGCCTCTATCACCAATAGATAGATTCATGCATTGCAGCCGTGAGGTATTTTTTTTAAAGCACTTGATTAGAGCCATAGGCTCTAATAGGCGACAAAAAAGGTGAACACCGAGTGCCATGCTGAGCTGACTAATATTCATTTGCTTTCCTAACACTGAACGCCTCTCTGCCAATCAGGTGCTTGGGTCTGTTACCTGTCACCTGATTGACTGAAACACAGGTGCTGTGATTGGATGCCAGCATTCGATTGGCACAGCGACAGCATTTGGGGCACAGTGGCACCGTTTGGAGGGCACAGTGGCTGCGTTTGATGGTACAGTGGCTGCATTTGATGGTACAGTGGTTGCGTTTGATGGTACATTGGTTGCATTTAAAGGTACAGTGGTTGCGTTTGATAGTACAGTGGTTGCGTTTGATGGTACAGTGGTTGCATGTAATGGTACAGTGGCTGCGTTTGATGGTACAGTGGTTGCGTTTGGTACAGTGGCTGCGTTTGATGGTACAGTGGTTGCGTTTGATAGTACTGTGGTTGCGTTTGGTACAGTGGCTGCGTTTGATGGTACAGTGGTTGCATTTGAAGGTACAGTGACTGCGTTTGATGGTACAATGGTTGCGTTTGATGGTACAGTGGCTGCTTTTGATACAGTGGTTGTGTTTGGTACAGTGGCTGCGTTTGATGGTACAGTGGTTGCACTTGGTACAGTGTCTGCGTTTGATGGTACTGTGGTTGCGTTTGGTACAGTGCTGCGTTTGATGGTACAGTGGTTGCATCTGAAGGTACAGTGGCTGCGTTTGATGGTACAATGGTTGCGTTTGATGGTACAGTGGCTGCATTGATGGTACAGTGGTTGCGTTTGGTACAGTGGCTGTGTTTAATGGTACAGTGGCTGCGTTTGATGGTACAATGGTTGCGTTTGGTGGCACAGTGGCTGCATTTGATGGTACAGTGGTTGCGTTTGATGGTACAGTGGCTGCGTTTGATGGTACAGTGGCTGTGCTTGCTGGTACAATGGTTGTGTTTGGTACAGTGGCTGCGTTTGATGCTACAGTGGCTGTGCTTGCTGGTACAATGGTTGCGTTTGGTACAGTGGCTGCGTTTGATGGTACAGTGGTTGTGTTTGATGGTACAGTGGTTGCGTTTGGTACAGTGGCTGCGTTTGATAGTACAGTGGTTGCGTTTGATGGTACAATGGTTGCGTTTGATGGTACAGTGGTTGCTTTTGGTACAGTGGTTGCGTTTGATGGTACATTGGCTGCGTTTGATGGTACAATGGTTGCGTTTGATGGTACAGTGGCTGCTTTTGGTACAGTGGTTGCGTTTGGTACAATGGCTGCGTTTGATGGTACAGTGGTTGCGTTTGATGGTACAGTGGTTGCGTTTGATGGTACAGTGGTTGCGTTTGATGGTACAGTGGTTGTGTTTGGTACAGTGGTTGCGTTTGATGGTACAGTGGCTGCAATGGATGGTACAGTGGTTGCGTTTGGTACAGTGGTTGCGTTTGATGGTACAGTGGCTGCTTTTGGTACAGTGGTTAAGTTTGGTACAGTGGTTGCGTTGGTGGTACAGTGGCTGCGTTTGATGGAACAGTGGTTGCGTTGGTGGTACAGTGGCTGCGTTTGATGGAACAGTGGTTGCGTTTGATGGTACAGTGGCTGCATTTAGTACAGTGGCTGCGTTTGATGGTACAGTGGTTGCTTTTGGTGCAGTGGCTGTGTTTGATAGTACAGTGGTTGAGTTTGATGGTACAGTGACTGCATTTGATGATACAGTGATTGTGTTTGGTACAGTGGCTGGGTTTGATGGGCACAGTAGCTGCAATTGATGGGCACAGTGGCTGCAATTGATGGGCACAGTGGCTGCAATTGATGGGATTTTTTTCAGTTTGTTTGCACCCCCCAAAAAATTTGTAGCACCAGCCGCCACTGGGTAAAGTGCCCAGTGGGTAAGTGGTTAAACTTGTGGCTGAGGGGCAATAAAATCAAGCAGTTGAGCTACACTTTATTCAAGTCATGTTTACTGAAGGTCTCTGCTTGTAGACACACCCTCTGATGTGTTTTACCCTGATTGGGCTTAGTTGTAGAGAGAGATGTGGGCGTGGCTACAGGTGTGGGCTTTCACTGGACAAGTCCTGAACAAATGTATCTTAAAGAATTGACAGCAATGGACAGTATTGCCTTCTTGGTATGGATATTGTCATATGTTGGAGTAGGGGCGGGCTCTTATGGCCGGAAGGATGAATGGAGTTTGGAGAAGCACTCCATATGGTTAATGTAGTGTGAACAGGGCACGTGTCCTTGCGGTGACTGGTTTTTCAGAAAGCTATCACTGTGAACCACCAATTGTAAGCAGCCATGACACTCCCCTCCTCGTTCTTACACATCCATTTACACGCTCTTTGTATACATGCTGCTGCGGGCAAAGAAGGCCTTAGCCGCTTGTGATTGGCAGTTTGTCCTGACAGCTTCCTAGCGGATATGGACTAGTATTTGCACAGCATACCAGCATTGCAAAGTATCCTGATAGGACAGAGTAATTGCTGGGTGTGGTATCCTGGAAGGACAGGGGTAGCCGAGGTGCGTGGTAGGACAGGGGTAGTTGTGATGTGTGGCATCCAGGTAGGACAGGGTAGTTGTAATGTGTGGTATTCAGGTAGGACAGGGTAGTTGTAATGTGTGGTATTCAGGTAGGACAGGGGTAGTAGTGATGTGTGGTATCCAGGTAGGACAGGGGTAGTAGTGATGTGTGGTATCCAGGTAGGACAGGGTAGTTATAATGTGTGGCATCCAGGTAGGACAGGGGTAGTTGTAATGTGTGGTATTCAGGTAGGACAGGGTAGTTGTAATGTGTGGTATCCAGGTAGGACAGGGGTAGTTGTAATGTGTGGTATTCAGGTAGGACAGGGTAGTTGTAATGTGTGGTATTCAGGTAGGACAGGGTAGTTGTAATGTGTGGTATCCAGGTAGGACAGGGGTAGTAGTGATGTGTGGTATCCAGGTAGGACAGGGGTAGTAGTGATGTGTGGTATCCAGGTAGGACAGGGTAGTTGTAATGCGTGGCATCCAGGTAGGACAGGGGTAGTTGTAATGTGTGGTATCCAGGTAGGACAGGGGTAGTTGTAATGTGTGGTATCCAGGTAGGACAGGGGTAGTAGTGATGTGTGGTATCCAGGTAGGACAGGGGTAGAAGTGATGTGTGGTATCCAGATAGGACAGGGGTAGTTGTAATGTGTGGTATCCTGGTAGGACAGGGGTAGTAGTGATGTGTGGTATCCAGATAGGACAGGGGTAGTTGTAATGTGTGGTATCCTGGTAGGACAGGGGTAGTAGTGATGTGTGGTACCCTAAAAGGATAGGAGGTAGTTGTAATGTGTGGTATCCTGGTAGGACAGAGGTAGTAGTGATGTGTGGTATCCAGGTAGGACAGGGGTAGTAGTGATGTGTGGTATCCAGATAGGACAGGGGTAGTTGTAATGTGTGGTATCCAGGTAAGACAGGGGTAGCAGTGAGTGATGTGTGGTATCCAGGTAGGACAGGGGCAGTTGTGATGTGTGGTATCCAGGTAGGACAGGGGTAGTAGTGATGTGTGGTATCCAGGTAGGACAGGGGTAGTTGTGATGTGTGGTATCCTGAAAGGACAGGGGTAGTTGTGATGTGTGGTATTCTGGTAGGACAGGGGTAGTTTCTGATTGGACAGTGGTAGCTGCAGTGTGTGGTATTCTCGTAGGGCAGGAGTAGTTTATGGCAGGTGTAGTTGCAGTGTGTGCTATCCTGGTAGGACATGGGTAGTTGGGGTGTGCTATATCCTGGTAGGAGAGAGGTATGTGGTCTCCTAGTAGGAAAAATGGAGTTACTTACCGGTAACGTCCTTTTCCAGGAGTCTTTCAGGACAGCACCTTAGAGAGATCCCGGCTCCTCCCCTTCTAGGAAACACCGCCTTCTTCAGATCTTTAAAGCCTCATCCTCCCACTGGCCCTTCAGTTCTTACAGAGTACCTCCGGCCAACTGGGGAGACACAAGACAACGTTATACAAGAATACTTTATCTTACCTGACGTCCTCATGTGATGAGTCTTCCAATCTTCAAACCCTGGGTGGGTAGCGGTGCTGTCCTGAAAGACTCCTGGAAAAGGACGTTACCGGTAAGTAACTCCATTTTTCCCTAGTTCGTCTTTCAGGACAGCACCTTAGAGAGGTACCTTACCTTAGGGTGGGACTACTGCCTGTAGCACCTTACGACCAAAGGCTTGGTCCTGTGCTGACAGCAGGTCTAGTCTGTAGTGCTTTACGAAGGTAGCAAAACTCGACCATGTCGCTGCTCTGCAGATCTGCTCTGGAGAAGCACCAGCCCATTCCGCCTGTGAAGTCGCCACTGCTCTAGTAGAATGTGCCCTGATTCCTACTGGAGGCTCCATCCCCTTTAACACATAAGCTTGACTAATAGCTGCTCTAATCCAGCCCGCTATAGTACGCCTGGAGGCTCTAGAACCCTTTCTAGCCCCTGAAAATAAAACAAAAAAGGAATCTGATTTTCTAAACTGTTTTGTGTACTCCAAATATTGAAGGACGCACCTCCATACATCTAGGTTGTGAAAAATAAACTCTTTTTCCCTCACCGGGTTTGAACAAAATGTTGGCAGAATGATTTCCTGGCCTCTGTGAAACCTCGAGGCCACCTTTGGCAAAAAGGCCGGATCGGTCTTAAAAACAATACGATCCGGAAAAACTTGAAAAAAAGGAGTTTTGATTGAGAGGGCCTCGAGTTCACTTACTCGACGTGCCGTCGTAATCGCTACCAAAAATGCAGTTTTGAGAGTGATTAACCTCAAAGAGCATGACCCCAATGGTTCAAAAGGATCTCCCGTAAGGGCCTGCAAAACTAAGGAAAGATCCCATACGGGAAAAGGGGTCACACCAACTGGCCTCTGCCTACTCAAAGATTTAAAAAATCTTACTATCCAGGGATCCCCTGCTAGATTTTTCTCTAAAAATACACTCAAGGCTGACACCTGTCCCTTCAAGGTGCTGAGAGCCAATCCCTTATCTGCCCCCGCCTGTAGGAACTCTAGTACTGCTACGGAACTGTGTACACTGAAGGAGCTTTCAGAGCACCATGAATTGAATCGTCTCCACACTTTGTGGTAGATGGTTTGCGTTTCCTTTTTCCTACAATTTAGTAGGGTCGCAACCAAGCGATCTGAAAACCCTTTTCCCCTCAGCAACTCCTCCTCAGAAACCAGGCTGCAAGTTTCCACCTGTCCACGTGAGGGCAGCAGACTGGACCTTGAGTGAGAAGGTTGTTCCGAGCTGGTAGAAGCCAGGGGGGCTCTACAGCCAAGTTCCTTAGGATTGAAAACCACGGTCTCCTGGGCCAATATGGGGCAATTAGAATTAAGGTTGTGTTCTCTTGTTGAAATTTCCTCAACACTGCAGGGATCAGAACCGGAGGGGGGAAGGCATAACACCTGAAAAATTCCCATTTCTGAGCTAGTGCATCTATCCCTAAAGCTCCATCGTACCTGCTTAGAGAAAAGAACCTGTCCGCCTTGGCGTTCTGCCTGGAGGCAAAAAGGTCTACGCATGGCGGCCCCCATCTCTGGGCTATCATCCTGAAAACCTCCTGACTCAGTGACCAATCGCCCTCCCTCAGCGTTGTTCTGCTGAGGAAGTCTGCTAAGCAGTTCTGATCTCCCTTCAGATGTAAGGCTGACAGGGACAGGACATTGATCTCGGCCCATCTGAAAATGGCCTCTGTCAACAGCCAGAGGGGGCCGCACCTTGTGCCCCCCTGCTTGTTGATATAAGCCACTGCTGACGAGTTGTCTGTTCGAACTCGAACATGGTGACCCCGCAGATCTTCTTGGAATGAGACAAGGGCCAGTGACACTGCCCTCAATTCCCTCCAATTGAAGGACTTTGCTGCCTCCACTAACGCCCAGGTGCCCTGTACCCAGCGAGAACCCAAATGTGCTCCCCAACCTGTGTTGCTGGCGTCGGTTGTGACCGTCCTGGATATGGGCAGAACCCACTCTAGGCCTTGAGACAAGTTTGCTCCCCTTCTCCACCACCAGAGGGACCGTTTGACTTGACTTGGGACAGAGACTAGGGAATCCAATGACCCCTGGCTGTGGTCCCACACCTTCAAGATGAAGAGTTGAAGGGGACGAAAATGAAGGCCCGCCCACTGTACTGCTGGAAGGGTGGAGGTCAGCAACCCCAGGGCGGACATTGCCTTTCTTATGGAGACCTGGCCACTGCCCTGCAGAAACAGCATGGCCTTGTCCACCTTTTGCACCTTCTCTGGGGGAAGGAAGACCCTTTGAACTGTTGAGTCCAGAATAAACCCCAGGAAGGACACCCTCTGTGACGGGATTAGGTTGGACTTTTCTGGATTTATGAGCCAACCCAAGCTTTCCAAAATGTCTCTGGCTGACTGTAAGTCCCGATTCAATTGTTCTGGGGAGGGGGCGAACAATAGAAGGTCGTCCAGGTATGCGACTATCAGAATTCCCCTGAGTCGCAGGAAGGCCAAGACCTCTGCCATTACCTTTGTGAATATGCGGGGGGAAGATGACAGGCCGAAAGGAAGGGCTCTGAATTGTAGGTGCAGTACCTGATCCCCGGTGTTTATTGCTAGCCTCAGGAACTTCTGATGTTCCTCTGCTATGGGGATATGTAGGTAAGCGTCCTTTAGGTCGATCAAAGCCATAAAGCAGTTTGGCGGGAGAAGGGCTTTTACAGAATGGATCGAATCCATTCTGAACCTCTTGTACCTGACCGAGGTATTTAAAGGTTTTAGGTTGAGGATAAGCCTGAACTTTCCCGACGGCTTGCGGACCACAAAGATGTGGGAGTAAAAACCCCCACCTATCTCCCTGGTCGGGACCTGAACAACCACCTGCTGCTCCTCCAATTCCTGGAGTGAGGAGAGGAGGGCACAAGACTTTTCCACACACTTCGGAAGGTTGGTAATTAACAGTCTGAGGGGGGGAGGGGTTGAGAATTCTAGCCTGTAACCCCTTCGGATGATCTCCAAGATGTACTGGTTGGAGGTAATCCTCTCCCACTGTGGAAGGAAGACCCCCAATCTTCCTCCCACTGTTTTGGAGTCAATTGGTCTTTTTGGGGGGTTCAGGAGGGCGAAAAATTGCTCCCCCTCGACCCTTCCCCTTCTGTCCCCAACCTTTCTTCTGGGAACCTGACCTGGGTGTCTCTGATTTTCCACGAAATCGAAACCTCTTTTTTTGGCTGTTCCCCAAACTTCTTTTTAACGGGGAACGCCTTCTTTTTGTCGGCGGTCCGTTCTAGGACTGCTTCCAGACCAGGACCAAACAACAAATCCCCCGTAAGCGGGATACCACAAAGTTTTACTTTGGACGCACTGTCCCCCTGCCATGTTTTGAGCCACAAGGCCCTTCTGGCTGAGTTGCACAATGCTGCAGACCTTGCGGACATATGAATAGACTCCGCTGAGGCGTCTGCCAAGAAAGCTACCCCCTTCAGTAGCATGGGGAAAGAGGAGAGAATTGTCTCCTTTGCTGTACCTGCCTCGATATGGGATTTAATCTGAGTCAGCCAGTACTCCAAGTTGCGGGCTACCACTGTAGCCGCCATTGCTGGCCTAAGATTACCCTGGGAGGAATCCCAGGTTTTCTTTAACAGGGAATCCATCCTCTTATCCATGGGATCAGAGAGTACCCCCATATCCTCAAAGGCTAGGTCTGTGTGTCTAGAAACTTGGGAAAAAGCCGCGTCAAGTTTAGGCGTCTTATTCCAAACTAAGTTTTCTCCCTCCTCAAAAGGAAATCTTCTTTTCAGCGCCCTTGAGAGAAAAGGTTTCCTTTCCGGATCCTGCCATTCTCTCTTGATGGCATCGACCAGAACGTCATGGACTGGGAAAACCTTCCTTTTCTGTTCCCCTAAGCCTCTGTACATTTGGTCGTGCAGGGACAGCGGCTTCCTCTCCTCCTGAATCCCTAGGGTGGTGTGGATAGCCCCTAAAAGCTCCTCCACCTCCTCTAGAGAGAGTTTGTAACGTGAGGTTTTTGTGGACTCCCCGTCCATCCCCTCTTCATCTGATTCTCCCTGAGAATCAGAGGGAGCGCTGCCTGCTTCTACCTCAATTTCCTCTGCCGACCCTACCGGTCTCTCCGCACCAATAGCGAGGGGTATCGGTGGATCAGGTGAAACCGCCTGTTGTACTGGGGAAGGGGTGCTCTGAGCCTGGGGCAACTGAAAGTTAGCAAACAGAGTTTTAAATGATTGGAAGGTGCTTGAAAGCTCCTTAACTGATGCCGCCAGATCTACCCCCTGTTCTGCTGTCTGCTCTCTCACTACCGCATCCATACACCCCCTACAGAGAGTCTTGTCCCAAGTCTCCCCTAACGTGGACCTGCAGACAGGGCACTTTCTCTTAGAGCCATGGAGCGATTTGCTTGTGTATTTCTGAAAACAAACAGAAAACATAGAGAGCAGCAGCATTAGTCAGAACTCCCCAGCTAAATAAACAGGGATCACCAGGAGTGCCTAATCCCCAGGAATGACCACCACCAGGGACCCACTCCTCTCCTACCGACCACCTGGTAGGAAAAACACACCCGTGGAGCTAACAGGGGTTTTGTGAATCAGGGAACACCACCCCAGGGTTCCACTGACCTTTGCTTGGCTGGTGTCCTTCTCTCCGGGAGCAGTTTTAGAAGCCTCTGCCTCCGACATCTTCCCGCACGGTAACGGTGGCCTCTGGTCCCCAAAAAATGCTGTCTCTACAGCTTAATAGGAGACCGCACCAGCCGAGTGCTGGATCCGCCTTTCTAGGCCGCGTCCGGAACCGGAAGACGCGGCCTCGTGTGTCGGACCCACCCCCTCCGCCGGAACTGACGTCACCCGCCATCCGACGCAGCCACTGAGTCTCCAGGCTGAAGGGTGGAGGGGCAGTGGATCCAACACACAGCGCCACCCTAGGCGCGCGAAAGAGCGGACCTCCCAGCTGCCATCCTTTCCCCAAGGAGCGCTTGAGATGCACGGCGCTATTACAGGTAAGCTAAAACGCACTCGTTTCTTACCTGGCGCCAAATACAAACAAAAAGGGAGGACAACACCAGGCAACTCCCGGATCCTGCCCTTCTCTGAAATATCAGCCTTAGCCTCCCCAGCTAACAGCCCTGGTTCCACAGCAGTGTCTCCCCACCGGAGGAAACACCATAACTGAAGGGCCAGTGGGAGGATGAGGCTTTAAAGATCTGAAGAAGGCGGTGTTTCCTAGAAGGGGAGGAGCCGGGATCTCTCTAAGGTGCTGTCCTGAAAGACGAACTAGGGAAAGTGTAGTTTCTAGTAGGACAGGGGATTTTTGCAGTATGTAGTATAGTGGTAGGACAAGGGTTATTGTAGTGTGTTCTATCCTGGTAAGATGGCGTAATTGTGGTGTGCATAATTCTGGTAGGACAGGGGTAGTTTGTAGTAGGACAGGCATAGTTTCTGATAGGATGGGGTAGTTGTGGTGCGTTGTATACTGGTAGGACAAGGGTCTGTGCTTTGTGGTTTTCTGGTAGGTCAGGGGTAGTGTGATGGAAGATCTGGTAGAACAGGGGTAGATGCAGTGTGTGATATCGTGGTAGGACAGGAGTAGTGTCTGGTAGGTCAGGAGTAGTGTCTGGTAGGACAGGGGTAGTTATGGTGCATGGTATCCTGGGACCTGGTAGGACAGGGGTAGATGCAGTGTGTGATATCGTGGTAGGACATGGGTAGTTTGTGGTAGGACAGGAGTAGTGTCTGGTAGGACAGGGGTAGTTATGGTGTATGGTATCCTGGGACCTGGTAGGACAGGGGTAGTTGCAGGGTGTGGTATCCTAGTTGTAAGAAGCAGTTTTTTTGCAATGTATGGTATATTGGTAGGACAGGGGTTGTTGTGGTGTGTTGTTTTCTGGCAGGACAGGGTAGTTTCTGATAGAACAATTGTAGTGTTGCATTGTTGTATCCTGTCGGACAAAGGTAGTTGCAGTTTTTGTAGTATCCTGGTAAGACAGAGATAGTTTATGGAAGGACAGGGGTAGTTGTGATGCATTGTATACTGTTGGATAGGGGTAGTTGCAGTTTGTAGTATCCTGGTAGAACAGGGGTAGTTTCTGGTAGGACATGGGTAGTTGTGGTGCCTTGTATTCTCTTGGACAGGGGTAGTTGTGGTGCATTGTATTCTGTTGGACAGGGGTAGTTTTGGTGCCCTGTATTTTGTTGGACAGGGGTAGTGGTTGTGTGTTGTAATTTGTCGGTAAGGGGTAGTTGCAGTTTGTAGTATTGCAGAGGAAGTTTCTGGTAGGACACGGGTAGCTGTGGTGCTTTGCATCCTGTTTGTGGCATGTTGTATACTAGTAGGACAGGGGTAGTTTGTGGTATCTGGTAGAAGGGTAGTTGTGGTAGGACAGGGGTAGTATTTGCAGTATCCTGGTAAGAGAAGGGTAGTTGTGGTAGGACAGGGGTAGTTAAGATAGGAAAGGGGTAGTTGTGGTAGGAGAGGGGCAGTTGTGGTACAAGAGGGGGTCGTTGTGGTACGAGAGGGGGTCGTTGTGGTACGAGAGGGGGTCGTTGTGGTACGAGAGGGGGTCGTTCTAGTAGAAGAGGGGTAGTTGCGGTAGGATGGGGGGAGTTATGGTAGGAAGTAGGGTAGTTGCGGTAGGATGGGGGTAGTTGCGGTAGGATGGGGGTAGTTGTGGTAGAATGGGGGTAGTTGTGGTAGAATGGGGGTAGTTGTGGTAGAATGGGGGTAGTTGTGGTAGGAAAGTGGGATTGTGGTAGAATGGGGGTAGTTGAGATAGGAAAGGGGTAGTTGTGGTAGGAGAAGGGCAGTTGTGGTAGGAGAGGCGTAGTTGTGGTAGGAGAAGGGCACTTGTGGTAGGAGAGGGGTAGTTGTATTTGGAGAGGGGTAGTTGTGGTAGGAGAGGGGTAGTTGTAGCAGGAGATGGGGTAGTTGTAGTAGGAGAGGGGGTAGGTGTAGTAGAAGAGGGGGTAGGTGTAGTAGAAGAGGGGGTAGGTGTAGTAGGAGAGGGGGTAGGTGTAGTAGAAGAGGGGGTCGTTGTAGTAGGAGAGGGGGTCGTTGTAGTAGGAGAGGGGTAGTTGCGGTAGGATGGGGGTAGTTGTGGTAGGATGGGGGTAGTTGTGGTAGGATGGGGGCAGTTGCGGTAGGATGGGGGCAGTTGCGGTAGGATGGGGGTAGTTGCGGTAGGAGAGGGGTAGTTGTGGTAAGATGGGGGTAGTTGTAGTAGGAGAGAGGTAGTTGTGATAGGATGAGGGTGGTTGTGGTAGGAAAGTGGGATTGCGGTAGGATGGGGGTAGTTTTGGTAGGAGAGGGGGTAGTTGCAGTAGGAGAGGGGATAGTTGTGGTAAGATGGGGGTAGTTGTGGTAAGATGGGGGTAGTTGTGGTAAGATGGGGGTAGTTGTGGTAGAAGAGGGGTAGTTGTGGTAGGATGAGAGTAGTTGTGGTAGAAGAGGGGTAGTTGTGGTAGGATGAGGATAGTTGTGATAGAATGGTGTAGTTGTAGTAGGAGATGGGTGGTAGTTGTAGTAGGAGATGGGGGTAGTTGTAGTAGGAGATGGGGGGTAGTTGTAGTAGGAGATGGGTAGTTGTGGTAGGATGGTGTTAGTAGTGGTAGAAGAGGGGTAATTGTAGTAGGAGATGGGGGTAGTTGTGGTAGGATGGTGTTAGTAGTGGTAGAAGAGGGGTAATTGTAGTAGGAGATGGGGGTAGTGAAGTAGGAGATGGGGGGTAGTAGTAGAATATGGGGTAGTATGTATTGTAATGTGTGAGTAGGTTGAAGGTGGGTAGGTAGGTGGGGTTGGTTGTCCCGGGTAGTAGACGAGTAGTAAATAATATAAGGAGTAGTAGGAGGAGGCGGGATGGAGTAGTCGGGATCAGACACTTCCTGCCCCCCTCTCTGTGTTCCTCCCGGGTGTAGTACGGTAGGAGTCGCACTAGTCCACACAGCGGAGTTCGGTGATGCGGAGGGAGGACGGTCTCTCTCTCTCACACACAGTGAAGCGATCAGAGCGGTGCAGTCAGTGAGCGGCGATCACACTACACGGGACTGATCGGCCGACCTCCGCCGCTTCCTCCGGTGATCACGTGATTCCGGCAGCACAGACCTCGTACGGGAGCGGATCGGAGTGGCCCGGGGACCGGCAGTGTTCGGGGTTCGGCTCTGTGTTGGGAATTCTATAGCAACAAGTGTTCCGGCTGGAGAAGTTTGCAGCGCGCCGTCCGTCTCTGACAATGAGGAATATTTGGATCGTGCTGGGCATCGGCTGGCTGGCCCTTGTGTCCGGGGAGACGGTGAGTACCGGGACCCCGCACTCCACACACACCGGGGGGGTTGTCTATAGCTACCACCTTGCCTGCATCTAATGCCCCCTCCCGGATTGTACTGAGGCGGGCAGAGCTGCTGTTGCCCATAACAACCAGCCCGGTTCTGATTCACCCCACTGAATTGTAGTGGGGGGGGGGGGTGCAGCTGTTGCCAATAGCAACCAGTCTGGTGTCATCTGATATGCCCTTTTGCTTGTTACTAGAGATGATTGAGGGGGTGGAATTGCAGTTGCCCCTAGCAACCACCCTAGTACTCACCCCCCCCCCCCTTGACATCTCTTACCCCTTCTGTATTGTTCTGGTGCCGATGGAGGGAGGGGGGCACAGTTGATGCCCTGATTTTGTCTGGTACAGCCTTCTGCATGGTAAACAAGCCAGTGCCAAGGGGGCGAAGGACATCTGTTGCCCTTAGCAACCAGCATTACTTGATCATATAACCTCTTCTGCATGGTACTAGAGCTGGTTGGGGGTGCAGCTGTTGCCCATGACAACCAGCATGACTTCATTCCTATATTGACATCTGATCCTTCTTTCTGCATTGTGCTAATAGGGAAAGTGAAGCAGTTGCACCAACTTTATCTGATACAGCACCGGACCGTGGGGTGTTGTGTAGCTTTTGCCCATAGCAACCATCCTGGCTGTACCCCCCCCCCTCCCCAGTTACTTATGATGATGCCTGTTTGCTGGAATAGATGTGTCAGAAAACTTCCACCATAAAATATGTGATGAGACTGGTGGATTTTGTGTAAATGTCATGTGCAGATCAGATGTGCGCTCCCGGGAGGTCACTACCCTATAGGAGGCCCCTCCTCTGTACCCTGTAGGAGACCCCTCCTCTGTACCCTATAGGAGACCCCTCCTCTGTACCCTGTAGGAGACCCCTCCTCTGTACCCTGTAGGAGACCCCTCCTCTGTACCCTGTAGGAGACCCCTCCTCTGTACCCTGTAGGAGACCCCTCCTCTGTACCCTGTAGGAGACCCCTCCTCTGTACCCTGTAGGAGACCCCTCCTCTGTACCCTGTAGGAGACCCCTCCTCTGTACCCTGTAGGAGACCCCTCCTCTGTACCCTGTAGGAGACCCCTCCTCTGTACCCTGTAGGAGACCCCTCCTCTGTACCCTGTAGGAGACCCCTCCTCTGTACCCTGTAGGAGACCCCTCCTCTGTACCCTGTAGGAGACCCCTCCTCTGTACCCTGTAGGAGACCCCTCCTCTGTACCCTGTAGGAGGCCCCTCCTCTGTACCCTGTAGGAGGCCCCTCCTCTGTACCCTGTAGGAGGCCCCTCCTCTGTACCCTGTAGGAGACCCCTCCTCTGTACCCTGTAGGAGACCCCTCCTCTGTACCCTGTAGGAGACCCCTCCTCTGTACCCTGTAGGAGACCCCTCCTCTGTACCCTATAGGAGACCTCTCCACCCCACAATAGCAGTAATTTCCCTTATTCTACTCCGCAATACCCAACACACACCAATGGGAAATATTTAATGACTAATTAGCTCTAATCTGATCTAATTCCATGTTGTTGTACTTCAGTTGACTCGGCAGCCATGGCGTTGGTGGTGTTTTTGGTCACAGAGTACTGGATTTTGTGTTTGTGTCTGAACTCCGTATGTGATGTATAGCCAGGTCTGGGGCTCACTGCACATCAACTACTCGTCCATTCAGAATCATTTTTGGGTTTATACCAGTTGGGATTATTAAAGACCTTTTGGAAGAGCCCCGGGGTCCCTATGGGGCCCCCTGATGTCAAGGAATGCAGGGGTCACATGAGTACAGGAGATTGTTAGCCTTGGTTAATGGATTTGTTTCATAGTCTCGATGATGGAAATTGTAAACACACTTTTTATGTGGTGTGTGGAAAGAACGATTTTCAGTGCCGCTAGAAATTCACAACTTATTGATGTCTTAAAAAATGAGACTCCCAGAGCCTCAGCTGTGTTTATGATATTGTGTTCCCCTCCCCCACTTCCTGCTAAGCCCATCCACTACAAATACCCCCCTTTTGTTGACAGAGCCACCAGCCCTGGGCATGCTGGAAACTTGTTTTCAGACGTTCAACTTTTTTTTTTTTTCTGTGTGAAGGTATTTCTGGTCTGGCTTTTTAATGCTGGTGTTTTATTTATTCTTTTTGTTTTGCTGTTATGTTAACTTTTTTTTTCCTGTTCTCCTTCTACCCCCCCCCCCTTGTTCTTATTTACTTTTTTAAAACACAGTTAAAAGAAAAAAAAAGTTATTTACTTTTTAATTTTTAATTTTTTTTTGCACCACAGTGGCTAAGTGATTAGTACTTCCGCCTGGCAGCACTAGAGTCCTTACTTCGAATCCCATCCATGACACTACCTGCCTGGGGTGTACATATTCTCCCTGTGCCTGTGTGGGTCTTCTCTGGGTCCTCTGATTTTCCTCCCACACTCCACAGACATGTTGGTGGGTTACTTGACTCCTGCTAAAATTGGCCCTAGTATGTGTATGTATGAACGCGAGTTGGGGTAGGGACCTTAAATTGTAAACTCCTTAAGGACAGGGACTGATGTGAAAAAATAAAATGCAAGCATTAAAAAGCCAGACCAGAAATACCTTCACATAAAAAAATATAAATATATATATTTTATAATTATTTTTTTATTGGAGAGTGTGTGTGTGTGTTTATAAAGTGCTGCATAAATTGACAGAGCATGTACCTGTAATAAAATACTTTTTTTTTTTCGAATCCTTTATTTACTTTTTGTTTTTTACTTTTCTTCCTTTTTTGTTTGTGTGTGTGTGTTGAGTTTTTTATTTAAATTATTTTTTTGGGCTCTTCTTTATTTACTACTTTTATTTATTTTTTTGTTTTGACTTACTTCTTTGTTTTCTGTTTTTCTAATCTTCGACTTTGCTTTGATATATGTGCCGATTCCCGTACTTCTTATTTTGCAGAGGACTATAGAGGTTTTTGTAGCTTTTGTTTTTAATAAATGTCACCCAGGACTGCAGGGCAGTTGAGGAATTTATTTCCTGGATACTGACATAAATCTCAGTGGAATCTATTTAACCCGTCCCGTGTTTTTTTTTTTTTTTTTTTAATAGAAAACCCAAAGAATTCAGACACATGAATGTGGGTTGCAGGGTCCTGCCCCGGAGTGCTCACTGTCTAGACTCCTGGGAAGACTTGCTGAAATAAGCCAAACTTCATGTGCAGATAAGCCCATCTCCTATAGAAGCAGATTTTTTTTTTTTTTTTTTTTCTGTTAACGCTTGCGGTCAGACCTGGAAGCAATCAATGTATTGGTACTGTGTATGGTTTTCATGCTGAAATGCTACATATAGATTCATATAACACTGAACAGTCCTATTAGACAACAATGTAATAAAGAGGGAATTTTGTTTACATGTGTCGATGTGTACAATCGCCCCCTCATTCTCCTCCCTTTTTTTTTTTTAATTTTTTTTTTTTAATCCAGACTTCCACATAGCTTGGGGAAAATCTTCAGCTTGTTACCTTCTGTATGTTATATTGGACACATCTGTAACTTTATTGCTCTTGTACACCATTACACAGAAGTATGTATTGTCATTTTCATACACCCTAAAGGCTGATTGGACAGTAATTATATGCACTATTTTTTATTATTCCTTATATCCGTCATCCCCATGGCACTGTACAACATAGGCGAATGACGCAAACAAGGTTGAGTAATACGGATGGAACATTTTCTGTATATAGAGAATCTCCCGAGCACTACTGACATACACAGTGTGATTGCAAGCCTTGCAAATCCATTTGTGGAGCACGTTGTCCACTATGTACTCCACTCTCCATTGATATAATCCGAGGAGCAATATGATCCTTGCTTCAACGTTACCGCTATGAAGGGGTATATGATAGGGCTGAGATATGTAAGCCTGGTTAAAGCAATCTGTCATAAAGTGTCATACCTGTATGAGAATTCCCAGCGGAAAGCTGCCCTGTTCTGACTCTTGGGATGCCAACGTGGTTCAGGACAATGGTGTCACTCATAGTGTAACTGAATAGGCTCAGCTTCACTGCCTGGGAATTAGTACGTGGCTTAGGAGTCACAGGGTGGCAGCTTACAGCTGTGGCCAGGGCTGCTATTAGAAATAACGGGGCCCCATACAGCCTACTTGACTCGCTCGCCATCCTATAGTGATCGCCCATACCCTGCAGCAGTCAGTAGGAAGAAGATGAGAAGCAGACGTCGGCACTGCTGGAAAGGCACACAGGTGGGCAGGGGGGGTGATCAGTGTGGTGGGGGGCATTTAATAGAACAGATTCCCCCCCCCCCCCGTAGTAGGAGATGAAACTCCTGCAGGGGATTGGTTGCTATAGTCCTGCCGCTGCACCGGTTAACCCCTTATTGTCAATTATGCGATTCCTCCTCTGCTGCCTTGTAGTGTGGGGGTGCCACTAAGAGGGTCATTTTCATATAATTTCCAGTTGGGCTTTAGATGGACTCCTCTTTATATGCCAGGGATACCTCTAGGTGTGCTGATCGTCAACATTACTGCACAGTATCTGTTCCTTCGTTGCTGTAACATTGTTGGTTGTATTGTCGTGTTTCGCATTGAAGTAATGGGCTCCATACGTAGCTGAGATGAGGGCTGAGAGGCTTGAAATGGCTACATGGCGTATACAGGCTGAATGGAGGTTTTGGTAAAGGGTGTGGTAGCTCCTGTTTTTTGCTTAGGATGGTAGTTGGAGCTTCTGACTTGCTACACAGTGTCAGACGTGGGTGATATTTCAATTTGAAGTTGGTGAGCTGCAGCTTGCATCGGAGCCTTCCACACTGGTGTTTTGATTCCTCACTGAAGCTTTGATAGGTTTTTCACTTTGTTAGTGGACCGAGCCTGTTGGAACCCCTATGCTGAATCTTGCTGATCATTTGTTTTGAGTAAAGTTTTTGGGCCCTGTAGATAAAGGGGGGGGGGGGGGGACACCATTGAAAGATGCTTATTTCTGCTTTGCTACCTTGCTGCAAATAGAATCAAAGCAGCTCTGAGTGTGATAATATCTCCAGTACTCCCCCCTCCGGGGGTGCGTGTCACATGAACCACACTTGTCAATCACAGGCGTGTGCTGACATTTATTTATCTTAGATATTTATAGAGCACCGAACATTTATGCAGCATTTTAGATATTGTATGTTCATATCCGTCCCTGATGCCCTCAAGGAGCTTACCATCCAAGCTCTCTACTTCCCAGTCATACATTGACATACTAGGGACTATTGAGACAGTTAACCCACTAGCATGTCTTTGCAGTGTGGGAGGAAACCAGAGTACCCGGAGGAAACCTACCCAGGCACAGGAAGAACATGCAAACTCTGTTCAGATTTTAATCTGGAATTTTAACTGAGGACCTCAGTGCTTTAAGGCAGAAGTGCTAACCACTGAACTACCGTGCCCATACAGTATTTTTCAAGGATCAGGTTTATCTTAATGTTCTTTTGATATTCCTCTATTTTCAACTCCCACGACTTCCTCTGTAATCGCAGCTGCCTGTAACTCCATTATATTTACCTGTCAGCAGCTCTGAGTTCCCTCTGTCTCCGCTCCAACTTACACATCTGGTGCTAAGCTGTTGGGTGGGATGTGTGCAGGCAGTGTTACTGATTGCTTGCATCTGTTTTAGCATCCAGACTATAGCATTGCTTGCATTTGGATCCTGCTCTGTTTAATGGTGGCCATTTAGTTTAGCTTGCATAGGGTCAGAGTGTCACTAAACCCAAAATGGGGGGGTGTTATCCCATACCTGCATCTGATGTCTTCTGCTTTACCTTGTAATAGTACATGCAGAAATACAGTAAAACCTTGGAGTGCGAGCATAATTCGTTCTGGAGACATGCTTGTAATCCAAAGCACTTTGTATATCAAAGCAAATTTCCCCATAAGAAATAATAGAAACTCAAATGATTCGATCCACAACCATTTCTTCACAAGTCTTTCAGTTTATAGTCTATATAACACGATTCTAGTAATGGGATAAAAATATCCATTCACAAATGGAAGCGTCCACAAGGGGATAAGAATAAAAATCCAGCAGGAGCTCCAGAGTATAAAAGAGAAGAGAGGCGCCTCTAAGTGTAGCAATATGGTTACATTTAATGAAGGTACAACATTTTGCAACTGGCATGGTTGATGATTTAAAAAAGGCACATCTAAGCATGCAGGGATCTGAGGTAAAGCTGTCCACCTAGACCATCCTCCGCACCACCAGGTCTCACCGCTGTCAGTCTGCAATCGTGACCGGGAAGACTACCCTGCAGTAGAGTGTTCTGAAAGCAAGGCTTGAAGCGCTTGTGGAGCACGGCGTACAAGAGATGACGTTGATGATGGTGCAAAGGATGGTCTATGTAGATGGGTTTTCCCCAGATGTCTGTATACTTAGATGTGTCTGTTTTAATTTAAACCATGTGAGTTGGTAAATGTTGGACCTTCATTAAATGTAGCCATATTGCTACACTTGGAGGTGCCTCGCTTCTCTTTTATACTCTGTTGCGACCTTGCACTACTTGTAGATCAAGACATTGCTTGTTTATCAAGTCAAAATTTATAAAAAAAAAAAAATGGCTTGTCTTGCAAAATGCTCTCAAACCAAGGTTTTACGTGGTGTGTGTGTGTGGTGGTGTTTGTTTTTGTTTTTTTAATATACCTCTGATCCAACTTCCATCAAAACGGTGACTGTTTTGGTCTCTGTGATCCAATTTCTACTATGAGGGTGGACTATGTTCAGTCTCCATGACCCCAGTGCGTGTGGGAGTGTAACCACCTTCTAATCCAACTTCCGTTATGAAGGTGACAGCATTTTGGTCTTCATGTTCCCATTGTATGAAGGAGTGTAGCCACCCTCTGATCAAACTCCTACTATGAGGGTGGCTTTGGTTGGTCTTCATGTTCTTGCTGTATGTTGGAATGTAGCCACCCTCTGATCCAACTTCTGTTATGGAGGTGGCTGCATTTTGTCCCCATGGTCCCGCTGCATGCAGGAATGTCGCCACCCTCTGATCCAACTTCTGTTATGGAGGTGGCTGCATGCAGGAATGTCGCCACCCTCTGATCCAGCTTCTGTTATGGAGGTGGCTGCATGCAGGAATGTCGCCACCCTCTGATCCAACTTCTGTTATGGAGGTGGCTGCATGCAGGAATGTCGCCACCCTCTGATCCAACTTCTGTTATGGAGGTGGCTGCATGCAGGAATGTCGCCACCCTCTGATCCAACTTCTGTTATGGAGGTGGCTGCATGCAGGAATGTCGCCACCCTCTGATCCAGCTTCTGTTATGGAGGTGGCTGCATGCAGGAATGTCGCCACCCTCTGATCCAGCTTCTGTTATGGAGGTGGCTGCATGCAGGAATGTCGCCACCCTCTGATCCAGCTTCTGTTATGGAGGTGGCTGCATGCAGGAATGTCGCCACCCTCTGATCCAGCTTCTGTTATGGAGGTGGCTGCATGCAGGAATGTCGCCACCCTCTGATCCAGCTTCTGTTATGGAGGTGGCTGCATGCAGGAATGTCGCCACCCTCTGATCCAGCTTCTGTTATGGAGGTGGCTGCATTTTGTCCCCATGGTCCCGCTGCATGCAGGAATGTCGCCACCCTCTGATCCAGCTTCTGTTATGGAGGTGGCTGCATGGAGGAATGTCGCCACCCTCTGATCCAACTTCTGTTATGGAGGTGGCTGCATGGAGGAATGTCGCCACCCTCTGATCCAGCTTCTATTATGGGGGTTGTTGTGTTCAGCCTCTGTGTTCCCACTTGCATTTGGATCATGCTCTGAATGGTACCGGATTAGTTTGGCTTACTCCAGGGAGATGGTCGAAGTGCCACTAAACCCACAACAGAGACAATTTTTTTTTTACCTGCATCGGATTCCTACTGTTTACCATGTAATAATACATCCGGAAACATGTTTTATACATTTTCTCTGGTCCATTATTAAGGTGGCTGCATTTTTTCACTGTATGAAGGACTGTAGCCACCCTCTAATGATCAGAGGCTGGCGACATTCCCACATACAGTAAGAACATGGACACCAAACACAGCCACCCTCCTAGTAGACATTGGATTAGAGTCTAATCCAATGTCTACTATGAGGGTGGCTGTGTTTGGTGTCCATGTTCTTACTGTATGTGGGAATGTCGCCAGCCTCTGATCCAACTTCTATTATGAGGGTGGCTACATTTGGTCTCCAGAGTCCCACTGTACATGGCAGTGTAGCCACCCTATGTTCAGTCTCAATGGTCCCACTATATGTGGGAGGGCTGTTTTTGTTTGCATAGTTTATTTTTGCATGTGTGATTTCCTAAGTAGATTGTGTCATGTAATGCACTCCAGTGCCTTTAAATATGCTGACATGACACAGGCAAATAAGTGTGGTGCGTTGCAGTGGTGTTCATTTTTTTAATATAAACCCCAGCAATGTACAGAGTGGCGAAATGGTTTATGTAAGTTGGTGTGTTTTTATTTTATGTGCCTCCAGCCTATTTAAAAGCAGACCTCCATACACCAAAATGTAATCATTAATGCAACACATGGCATGGGTGGGCTAAGAATAGGCAGATTCTTATTCCCCTGTTTACACGATCGGAAATTCCGACGCACGCTCGAAGGCATTGAATTTCATTTTCTCGGCTCGTCGTAGTTTTGTACGTCAGCGCGTTCTTGAGGGTTGACAGTTCAGAGAACTTTTGTGTGACCGTGTGTATGCAAGCCAAGCTTGAGCGGAATTCCATCGGAAAAAACGGTCGTGCGTACGGGGCATTGGGTTAAAAAACTCGGGTCACACTGGTGCAATGTCCTGGGTGTTTTATTTTTTATTAATAAAAAAGTGTGTGTGTGTGTGTTTACCATCAGGTCGCAATAGGTGTCTGAACTGACAGTTCGCACTGTGAAGCGATCTGGGGGTGTCATTGACTTTTTCTATTGACACCTGCATCGGTTTGCATAGGGCAGTGTGGACTGCCGGCGATTCAGGTGCGATGCGGGAACCCGCACTGGATTCAGAGTTTCTGCATCGCACCGGTGTGAACTGAGCCTCAGAAATCGGTTTGCGTGTCTCTATTTCCCGAAAGGATGTGCGAAAGATTCATTCTCGATTGAATGACAACAGTCACCATTCTAAGTAGTATGATCTAGTTGACCTGTCATAGATAATGCTAACAGGCTTCTCTAAGACCCCTTTCACACTGGAGTGGTTTGCAGGCGCTATTGCGCTAAAAATAGCGCCTGCAAACCGACCCTTAACAGCCGCTGCTGTGTCTCCAGTATAAAAAAAAAAGCCCTGCTAGTCGCATCTATGTATACTGCTCCCGCCCATTGAAATCAATGGGACACCACGGCTCTACCGCCAGCAATGCGCCATCTGACTTCAGTTCCGATTTAAAAAGAATGTGGCTTGCATTGATTTATAATTTATTCCCTCAAATCCAAATAAGTCTCTTGTAACAAAAAACAGGCTATATGGAAAATCAAACTGATACAATCTCCACATTCCAGAGCGAAGAGGAGGGGGTGTTGTGCCCTACCCATCGTTGTGACCGAAATAAATACCACTTTTTTTTTTTTCAACAAACCGTCTGGAAGCAATTGAGTGAAATGGAATTACTGAGTAAAAACATCTGCTCTTGTAGTTTCTCATGCTTTAAGTTGGTGTCTATCAAGTTCCAGACATGGGCAGGTTTGTTGTGATCCATTGACGTGGCCTGGAGGGCGACACTTTTGGCCACTCTTATTTACTATTGTAAAGAAAGAGTTGCCAAAAATAGTTTGGCCTAGATTCAGATGGCCACACACAGGCTCGTTTTATAGGGATTGTAGTTTTTGCTGAACTTGTTTGTATCTTAGGTACAGGCATTTGGGACACGTTCCTAACTGATGCATCCAAGGGGAACGCGTGGCAGTCAAAGTCCAGTAGGTTGTGCAGGCCATGAGGAAACACATTGAGGCTTAGCCCCGCCCCCAACTGCCTCACTGCTTTTGATTGGCAGACAGCATCAGGAGCCAATGGCTCCTGCTGCTGTTCGAAATCCTATGTGTAGAAGAAGAGGGGAGAAGAGATGCAGCCGTGCATAGCGCTGGATCTCTTTTACGCCCCCCCTCTCTTCGCCCCCACACAGTGAAGGGGGAGGACAGAGCAATATAAAAAAAAAAAAAAAATTATTTTTTTAACTGAATGCATTCAGGTAAAATAAGTTTTCAGCTTTAATATCACTTTAGGAGTACAAAACCCCTTCCATTTTCATAACCTAGGAAGGGGAGGAGTTGTGAGGTTACAGAAGATAACCAGATGGGGGGATAACTGATATCAGTGTAGCAAAGATCATCACTAGATTTCTGGTAGGATCAGTGTGTTTTTTTTTTTTTTCTATGCACAATTCAAAATGAAATAATAAAACTTCAATAGCATTTTTTTAATAAACCAAAATAATTAAATAAAGTTAATTGTTTGAGACCCTTTTTTATTGTTTATTTCTGTGGGGAACATTGCAGGTAGTATATACCGTATTTTTTGGACCATAAGACGCACCTGACCATAAGACGCACCTAGATTTTAGAGGAGAAAATTTTGAAAAAAAAGATTCTGACCCAAATGTTGTACTGAAATATTTAATAAAATTTAACAGAATTATATTTCAACCATGTAAAGTGAACAGCAGTCAACAATGACATTAAGAACCATCATCACTGTCATTAACAAATAACAAATAAGGAGAGACTTTAAGATTTGAGCACTCTTCTAGTTTTCTGAGAACCCCAAGAACTCATCATCACTAGTGTCAGAATTTATGAAGCTCAGTTGCTCGCAATCGCTGACATCACTTTCTTTGCTATCTTCATATACGATACAATCTTCAGTTCCATCTAAGGCATTGCTGATGCCACATTTTTTGAATGACTGTACAACAATTTCCTCCTTAACTGAGTGCCATGATGTTTTCACCCATTCACAAACTTGAGTGATAGTGGGCCTCTTCATTCGTCCAGTAGGTGTGAGATCATGATTACCAGCAGCCATCCATTTGTTCCACTCTTCTCGCATAAACACTTTAAATGGTTTGTTGATCGAAACATCGAGAGGTTGCAACTGGCTGGTAAGACCCCCAGGAATCACAGCTAGATGAGTCTTCACTTCTTTAAAGCACTTTTTTGTCGTTTCGCTAATATGTGCTCTAAACTGGTCAAGCACTAATAAGGCAGGTTTTTTCAGAAGCCCTCCAGGGCGTTTGGACCAGACTTTTTCAACCCATACACTCATTCCATTTTCGTCCATCCATCCTTTGTCATGGACATGTACAACAACTCCTCGTGGAATCACTTCTTTTGGAAAGGTTTTCCTTTTGAAAATTAGCATGGGCGGCAATTTGGTGCCGTCTGCACAGCAGGACAACACAACCGTGTAATGGGTTTTCTCATGTCCTGACGTTTTGACAGTTATGGTTTTTGCACCTTTCATATCAACAGTCCTATTAGATGGGACATCAAATGTTAGCGGAACTTCATCCATATTCCCAATCTGGGCGATTTCAAACCCATTTTTCTTTCTAGAATCAATCACAAATTTGTGAAAAGACAAAATCTTAGTTTCGTATTCTTTAGGCATTTTTTGCGCAATTCTAGTTTTGGTGCGCATAACAAGGTCACATCGCTTCATGAATCTGTAGCACCAAGTTGGTGGAACCCCCGTAAAATCCTTAATGCCTTTCTCTACAGCAAGGCGTTTGGCTTCATATATTATCATCTTTGTAGAGACTGAGAAGCCATTATTCCGATGATTTGTGATCCATTCTTTCATGGCCACTTCTAACTGTGGCCACTTTGCAGCATGCCCGCGAAAAGTATGCTTACTTTTATTTGCTTTTTCAAGCTGATCCTCCTGTTTCCTCCACTCTCTTATCATTTTTTCAGTTGGAGGTGGCCCAAAATGTCTCTCTGCTGATCTGTTCCCATGTTCCTTAGCATATTTTACTACTTCCAATTTAAAAGGAATTTTATATGCAAGCCTTTTCTGCTTCATCATCTTTTCTGCTTTAGGACCTGGTCCCTGGCCCTACTGTGGGTGGCTGAGCTGGCACCTGGTCTCTGCTGTGGGTGGCTAAGCGGCACCTGGTCTCTGCTGTGGGGGGCTGAGCTGGCACCTGGTCTCTGCTGTGGGTGGCTAAGCGGCACCTGGTCTCTGCTGTGGGTGGCTGAGCTGGCCTTGGTCCCTGCTGTGGGTGGCTGAGCCGGCACCTGCTGTGGATGGATGAGCCGGCACCTGGTCTCCTGCTGTGGGTGGCTGAGCTGGCACCTGGTCCTGTTAATGGGTGGCTGGGTTGGCACCTGGTCCTGTTAATGGGTGGCTGAGCTGGCAGCTGATCCCGGCAATGGGTGGCTGAGCTGGCACCTGGTCCCTAAAGTGGGTGGCTGGACTGGTACCTGGTCCCTGCTGTGGATGGATGAGCTGGCACCTGCTGTGGATGGATGAGCTGGCTTGTGGTCCCTGCAGTGGATGGATGAGCCGGTACCTGGTCCCTGCTGTGGATGGATGAGCCGGTACCTGGTCCCTGCTGTGGATGGATGAGCTGGCACCTGGTCCCTAGACTGGGTGGCTGGGCTGGCACCTGGTCCCTAGACTGGGTGGCTGGGCTGGCATCTGGTCCCTAAACTGGGTGGCTGGGCTGGCACCTGGTCAGTATTCAGTTACTGTTTCTTTAACTGGACGTTTTTTGTTTTGTCCTTCAATAGCAGTAGCAATAGTGTAGATGCTGTCCAGACTCTTCTGAGGAGCAACCGTTTTTTGTTTTTACTTTAAATGGCACTACTGTACTGTACTGTACTGTGTAGATGCCATAGATGCTGTGTACAGACGCTTCTGAGGGAGCAACCAATGAGGCGCCAGTATTATGGTCAGCTGACTCAGGGGTCAGCTGACTCAGGAGAGAGAGAGCACTGAGTGCACGGAGCAATACGTAGTGACGCCGTGTGGGCGTAGCTCCGTGCACTGGACATGGCGCAATGCCTTCTGGGGGTTCTTCTCCTTTCGCTCCCGCCCGCTCCCCATGCTGACAAAAAAAACAACATACTGAAGACCAGCCTGTGATCGTAAGAGCCCGCTGATGGCGCCGCCTGCCTGCCTGCCTGTTCTGCTATACACGTAAGTGCAGCGGCGGTGACGGGGGGGGGTGCTGTCATTCAGTATTCGGACTATAAGACGCAGAGACTTTTTCCCCCATACATTTGGGGAGAAAAAGTGCGTCTTATAGTCCGAAAAATACGGTAATCAGTTTCATAGGGGTGGTTAAAATTATTGTAAAGTCGTGTGTGTGTGTGTGTGTGTTTCTTTTCCCCATAAAAAAAACCTGTTACAGTGGATTTGCACAGAGCAGTCCGGATCCTCCTCTTCTCAGGTCCCTCTTCAGTGCTCCTGGTCCCCTCCCTCCTGTTTTTTTTTTTTTAAAGTGAATTTTTGTGCGTGAACTCGAGAGAGAGGAGCCGGACTGCAGGAGTTGGGAGTAGGCAGACCCTCCCCCCGGAGGCAATCGCCATCCTTCTCCATGCCCCTGGTGGCAATGGCGGGTGTGAAGGGGGGCCTCCCACTCACCCCGCCCTACCTGCTCCTCTTGGGAGCCCAACGGGACCCCAATGGGGCAGAGGGACTCCCCCTGTGAGGGAGTGAGGGGGCCTAGCCCACCCAGCCAGCCCCGTAGGTCCTTTGCCTCTCTTTATTTTAAGAGACCGCATGGCCAAAGTGCTTGTGTTTTTTAAACCAATTTTGTGTGCGTGCAAGTGTGGTGGTTTTTGTGGGGGGGGGGGGGGAGTACTAAGCACAGGCGTACCTTGCATAGCACACCCACCGGGAGCCGGGCTGAGACCACCAAACTCAATTCACATGTAGCCGAGACCGGGATCCGAACCCTTGGCTGCAGAGGTGAATGGCTTGTCAGCGCAGTGCCAATCACGTTGAGCCACCACAGCTCCCTCCCTCCCTCCTGTTCAGTACCCCCATAGCAAACCACTTTGACAGCAACAGCCAATGGCTCTGCTACTGTGTTTCGGCCAATCAGGAGGGAGATTCTTGGAGGCCTAAGACACTCATGGCCAGAGAGGGACCTCAGGTAAGTATTAGGGGGGCTGCTGCACACAGGAGGCTTTTTATCTTAAGGCTGAGTTCTGCCAATTATTATTATTTTTTTTTAAGTCAGCAGCTACAAATACTGCACTTACCTGTCCAGGGCACCCGAAGCCGATCTGATCTCGTTTTTCCTTTGAAAAATGCCATTTCCTGTCTCTCCTCTTCTTGCTTTCCACCAGCATCTGAGCTGTTTTGCATGGTGGAAAGCAGAATGTGCTCACCCCCTCCCTATGACTACAGCCCTGCATGAAAATGCTCTCTTATCCCTCACAGGCATGGAGGCTAAGCCTAATGGGAACTGTAGTTCCCATTAGCCTGTGATGTAGCAAGAATAAATGTGCACTGCAAACCAGGAAGTCAGTGAGAATAACAATTCAAGAGTGACGGATGTGAATAAAACAGCTAAATTTCAACAAGTATCAAACTAGTTATAATGCAAAACATAACTTTTTACTTTATCATCTACTGTCAGACTTTAATTTAAGAGGAAAATATTTTTGTCTTTACAACCCCTTTAATGCATAGAATGTATTAAGATAAAAACCCTTCTGCCTTTACAACCCCTTTAAAGTTGAACCTTGCTGACAGCAACCGTAATGTCTATGACTCCTAGGAGGCCTTAACTATTTGCAGCACGTTAATCTCTGTACGAATTCATAAGAAGCAGGTACAGGGAAAGTCATTCATGTAGCATATTTATAATTGGTATTGAGAACGTATTGGCTAACAATGGCTTGGCTCAGGTAGTGCCTTCTTGTGTACACAGGCAGTGTGGAGCTTAACTTCCGTATATTGTTTTCTCATTTCTTCGCACCCAATAATTACTTTCACGCTGTTAGTCTGTCATTTTCACACAGTGTTTACCTCAGAGATTTGGGCAATCTATGTCTGTCAATCACTCCCTGTTCTATGTGTTCTGCTTCAAAGGTTCCCTTTATCCCGGCCTCCATGTAATCCAGATGTCAGTGATCTCATCGGGGAGGGGTGATGCTACGTCTGCAGCGTGTGCGGTTAAGTCACGTGGTCAGGCCAGAGAAAACATGTCTTCTTATTTTTTTTAGGTGTCTGGCTAGTGGCAAAGGGGGGAGGGGGGGGATGTGGAGAATTCCAGCTGGATATAAAACCATCATGAATAGTCAGAAAATCCTACATGCGGTAGGGGTTGTTTAGGTATGTTCTGTGTGGAGGAACTTTTTTTGCAATCTGGAGAGAAAAATATTTCCTCTGTGGAGGAATTCAAAAGCTGCCCTCGGGTTTGTGTATCTAAGGCCACTTTCACACGGGCATGACTGTGTCAGAAGCGAAAACATACGCGAGTAGCGCCCGCATATGTAAACGGTTTTCAAACCACACGTGAGGTATCGCAGCGATCGTTAGAGCAAGAGCAATAATTCTAGCCCTAGACCTCCTCTGTAACTCAAAGCATGCAACTTGTAGATTTTTTTTTTTTTTTTAAACGTCGCCTATGAAGATTTTAAAGGGTCAAAGTTTGTCGGCATTCCACGAGCGGATGCAATTTTGAAGAGTGACATGTTGGGTATCAATTTACTCGGCGTAACATTATCTTTCACAATATAAAAAAAAAATAGGATAACTTTACTGTTTTCTTATTTTTTTTTTTTTTTTTTTTATTAAAAAAGTGTTTTTTTTTTTCATTTTATTTTCCCCAAAAAGTGTGCTTGTAAGACCGCTGCGCAAATACGGCGTGACAGAAAGTATTGCAACAGTCGCCATTTTATTCTCTAGGGTGTTAGAATCAAATATATATATATATAATGTTTGGGGGTTCTAATGTGAGGGAAGGAGATGGCAGGGAAAATAGTGAAAAATGACAGAATTGCTGTTTAACGTGTAATGCCAACAGCCACCACCAGATGGCAACAGCTCAGAAAGGCGAGCTTGGGACTTCACAAGGCCGCAATGCCGCGCCCTCAATTGTCGCCCGTCGGGGGGGGGGGGTGCACGGAGACACGGCATCCTGTGCCTCCGTGCTCCCCGCCGTGGCCGATAATTGAGGCCACGGCTTCGCGGCCTTGTAGGCCGCAAAGCCGTGGCCTCAATTACCGGCGGTCGCGGGCGCCAGGTCACAATTTCTTGTCACAATTGCGACCTGGCGCCCGGATATTGTCGACCCCTGATTTAATGGACATGTTTGCTGCACAGTGACATAGAAGAGAGAATTTGGTGTGAAATCTTTCTTCAAATTGGTTTGCGGGGCGGAGCATATTGCCTCCTGATCGCCTGCTAACCATAGGCCAACTGCTGCTAAGGGATCCACCATAGATCTATAGTCGGCAACAATACCCTTTGTCAAAGGATTTTAAGGACGGCTGTTCAAGGATAAGTTAAAGAGGAACTGCAGTCTGCTCACATAATTTGTAATAAAAAACATCTTTGAAGCTTCCCTCCAACCACTTTGCATATTTTTTATATCCTGTGATTCTGTACTTGCCAAATATGCTGCAGAAATCTCCCTCGACTGAGTCTGGCTGCAACTATTTTAACTGTGGGCAGCTGAAGCTGCTGCCTGTTCACTTCCTGGATTCAGAGACACACCTCCAACTCTGCAGCTCTCATTGGCTCTCTTATGACTCACCCCCTCCCCCTTTCTGGCAAACTCTAACAAAAGAAAGTGAGAGGAGAGCTGTGCATAATGTTATAAGCCTAGGCTTTTTTTCCCCAGACAAGAATAAGGAAGTGGGCTGTATAAAGTATTTACTGGCAGAAAAAAAAATGTCATTAATTATTATCCAAAGTTATGACAAGGGGAGAAGATAGATGGGAAGGTGAAAAAAAGTTCCACTTTGAATTTTCTACCCCCCCCCCCCCCTCACCTTTTTTTTTTAAACATGTTGCACCCATATTTATCCATTCACCCATATTGGTTGAACTGAATGGACTTGTGTCTTTTTTCATCCAGCTGTCAACTAGTGATCTGTGATTGAATTGACTACAAATACCAACGGCCTTTGCAGCAGTCGGCTTTTGGTTCTCAATAAATTATGGATCTGAGCGCTATGGTAGTTCATTGCTTATACCTGTCAGTGTGAAACTGCCTGCCCGTATGGCACTTTGCAGACCAACAAGGCGTTGGCGATCTGCTGATCACTGCTGCAATGCGTTCCAGGCTCCAAAAAAAGACACTTTTTCTTTTTAACAGTGTGGATAGAAGAATCTTACCCTCGGCCATTGTATTCTGACAGCCACTGCTGGTGCTGTCAGAACCTGAACATCAGGGTGGATTTGATTTAAAGAGCAACTGTCATCTCTGTCCCACAGCGGCTGCTCCTCTGATCCGCTGTTGACTTACCGACGGACCCATTCACTCCCAGTCTCTTTAATGGGACGGTTGGTGATGCATCAGTGACACAACAAGAGGGACGTGGTGGCAGCAGGGGAGTGGATGGCCGCTAACAGGGGCTGCCATGATGGATCTGAAATGACAGGTGCTCTTTAAATGTAATGACGTATAGTTAGAACCTTTAATATTTGCAAAACAAAAATAATTTTTCCTATTTAGAATAATAAGCTGGCAGATTAGTAAAACAGAGATATCGGAACTGATTTAAATCATACAGTTTGTAGTGTACATGGATTTGCAAAACAATGGGATAAAGGAATATTCCTGAACTTTGTTTTATCTCATGCTTGCTGTAAAATTGTGTGAATACAGTGCATGTCATCTCTACATGCAGAGCTTGGATTCATTGAATGAGTTTACCAAACATCTAAATATTGCCGAATATACAGCCTCATGCTACATTTTATGCTGAATAAACTAAATTATTAATGTATCTTAGTTTTCTATTTATCTTTGGATATATTTTTACTCCAAAAGCATTTTATTAAAAAAAAAAATCTATTTAATTTTATATATATATATTTTTATATATATATATATATATATATATATATATATATATATATATATATATATATATATATATATATATATATCCACCGTGCTAAACAGTAACTGCATCTGATTGGCTACAGTTACTGTTCAACTGACAATATTAAAACTGAAAAAGCAAACTTGGGTAACGGTAGAATAACTAATTTTGTTCATTTAGAAAAATTGCTATAATTTATTTCAACATTTAAAACGTCTGTTGTGCACACAATGTTCAGCACTGTGCTGTTCCTAACCAATCACAGTCAGACTCCATAGCTGTGCTATAAGATCATTTGTATTCATTCATTGAAATTATGAAAATGGACTTTACAATCCTGAAAAAGTTTTATCTCTGCAGCCTGTGTTTTATAAATGTTTTATTTCAGCCTTGGCAGTGGGTAAATAAATGTTTTTTATTTCTGTCGAAAGACCGTTTCTAATTAATGTTTTATTGCGTTGAAAGGCAATTATTGAGGAAACGAGTTGGGATTTGTTGCTATAAATATTAGATCACTGTAGTCTTGTCTTCACATTTACTGATTGGATAATGATTATTTGCTCCCATTGGAAGATTTGTCATGCATGTCCTCTTTCCCCTTCTTATTTTTTTTCTTTTTTTCTTTTTTTTTTCTTTCCCTTAGTTTGAAGTTGTTATGGGGATTTTGAATAAATTGCTGTATAAATAGGAATAGACTCCTGATGGCAACCTGTATCTTTTTGTATGTAATGTTCTTTGCTTTGTTGCTTATTGACATTGTGTTGCATTAATCAGCTTCTTTTCTTCTTGTATCCGCTTGTATAAGAGGCATTGTGTACCGCAAGATTTTACAAAGCGCACGCAAAGCTTTAGGCGTCAGGCATGTTTATTGATGCCATTCAGCTTCACTTGGGGAGGCTCGAGCAGAAGTCATTGTGTTTTTTTTTTTTTTTCACACATACTAAAGCTTGTATGTACAAAGCATTATTTTTCCACACTTTTAAATATTCAGAGAATACAAAGAAATTTGTTTAATTGGGTTGTTTGAAATTTAACACAGAAGAAAAGTAATTTTTTGTAATTGCCAGTGCCGATGACGTGCGGCCCGCCAGTGCCCCTGACGTGCAATCTTTCGCTGTCGGAGCTAAATTTGAATCGCCGTGCAGCTGCTGTAACGATGTTCCGCCTCCTTTGGCACAGCACAATGATTCCTGGCATTGGATCAGTGTGCTGTCTATTACTAGAGGCAGTCTAGGAGGCGGGACATCGTTGCAGTGTCTGCATGGCGATTCAGAGTTCTGACACAGTGCTAACAGGCACCAGGGAGAGGCTGCATCTCATGACACTTGTGAGAAGAGGAGCAAGGAGGGGAGACTCTGACAGGGGTGTGCCGGGATGTGCGGTACCCGGAGGGACAGCCCGCCCCTTTTTTTTTTTTCAGCTCCATTATTGCTCCTATTTTCTGCCGATTATGTTTCGGCAGCCGAAATTCGGTGCACCACTAGTTCTAAGTAAATGCCAAATCTCAAAACGAGGCACAGTCCTTAAGTTGTTTAGTAACCCTTATAGGTCTTGTCTAGCCTGTGGCTAAACAGTGGAAGGAGAGAAGTGAAAGAGGAGGAGAGGAGAATGAGGAGTTGATCTCTTCATTCTGCCCTCTCCTGCCTAGTTTTCATGTGAACATGGTTGCACTACTGATTGGCTCCTTGTACTGCTTCTCAATCTCTCCCTCTAAGCTCTGCTGTACAGGGATTGAAAGCGAACTGTTATTCTGCTGTATGTTTTAAGGTCCCTGCCCCTCTCTTGCAATTGAATGCCTTGTACACACAATCTGATTTTCCATCGGGATAAACTCCGATTTTTCTGATGGAATTCCATTCAAGCTGTCTTGCATAGACACTGTCGCACCAAATTCCGATCCTCAAGAACGCGGTGACGTACAACAAAACGACGAGCCGAGAAAAATTAAGTTCAATGCTTCCATGCATGCGTCGACTTGATTTTGAGCATGCGTGTTGTTTTTTTTTGGAGTTCCCTACAGACGGGGGGGGGGGGGGGAGGAAGAGAACGTGTCCTTTTTTTCAAAATTCCGGCGGAAAAAAAGTCCGATGGGGCACACGCACGGTCGGAATATCCAATGAAAAAATTCCATCTGATTTTTTCCATCGGAAATTCCGATCGTGTGTACAAGGCATTAAACGGCAATTTTAATATATTTTTTTCTCTTATCGTCCACGGACGGACACGGCTCCTTAAATCTTGACAAGTGGGTTATGTTCCCTGTTTACAGGAGAGAAACGGGGAACATAATCCACTTGTCAAGATTTAAGAAACTGTGTCCGTCCATGGACTCGGAGAAAAGGATTTTACGGTGAGTACAAAAAATCCTATTTTTTTTTTTTTTTTTTGCCTACCCTGCCCCCTACCACCATTTTCACCCAAGCAAGAATGACGCTTCGCTGCTCCCACAGCCTCCTGTGATTACTCCGCCACATATCCCAGGAGGCTGCAGGAGTATAGACACAGCGGTCATAGGCGGAGCTGACGTACGTCATCGTGGGCTGGCTGCTTGAACCCATAAGAAGCAGCTGGCTCATGATCATTGAGGAGGACCATGATATCGTGTGGGACCTGGCCTGTTACACCCAAGCAGTAAGGCTCCATTCACACCTGAGCGCTTTGTCGCCTGAAGCGTGACGCTCAGATACACTGGAGGGGAAAAATAACATTAATCTCTATGGAGATGGTTCACATCTCCACGCCGACCGCCGATCGCGTGAAGCTCAAACTAGTCCCGGACCCTTTTTATCAGGCGGCTTCGGCGTTCGGCATAGCCGACAATGACCTGTTAAAAAGAACTGGGGGTAAAAACGACGCGTTCTGTCGTGGCAAATCGCGGTACAAAACGCTGCTCTAAGGTGTGAATGCAGCCTTAGTTCAAGTAAGACAACATCCAATCCATAGATCAGGTGAGATGTGATCTGAGGACAGTGCTGCGTAACGGGTGAAAGGGGGTTTAGAATAAAAGATGCAAGGGATAGTGAAGTTCCTTATTTAAATGGCTTGCAAATTGAAAAGACGCACCTAACGATCTATTAATGAATATAGGGTTGTATTGATTTGTGTGTTTTGATTATTGATGATCCAACAGCAGTGTATGTCAAACCCCAGTTTGCTGGTGAATATAATAGACAACTGGGACAGCTGGATAAGTGAGACGGATTGAATCTATTGCAATACATGTAGAAAAACACCTTCTCCCCCTTTTTTTTTTTTTTTTGCTACAAACCGGCATTTGCTCTAAAAATTACTCATTGTTAATTTTTACTTTGCTAATTAACCTTGCTCCTGCTGTGGTTCAGTCATTCTGATTTTGGGATTCTGTAGCTTCAGACTTCTTCTGATTACGGCATTGCGCTATTCTATTTCTGTCTCCAAAAAAGAAACGTTAACAATTACTGCGATTTTCATTGTATTTCTGTTGGCAGCCAGTCATAATGTTCCAATAAAATTTTGCTTCTTTGCCTACTTCAGGGCTACAGACATTTCCTCCAATGGGATGCAGATTTTATTTTATTTTTTGAGTTGGTGGTTTTGTGCCAAATAACATTTCACTTTTTGTAGTCTGGCCTTGTGTGGTCTGAAATATTTGTGTGGGGTGAGGGTACTCGCATTGGGCTTTAATTTCGTACCATATTTATATGCATAGATTTTTTTTTTAGGGGGAAAACATCAGAAAACAGTTTTTACGTAATTTTAATATAAATAACTCCAAAATTATTTGTGTGTAAGTTTCAAAAATATTGCACAAGTACATAGTATAGAAAGATGCTGAGGTCCAAAGTTAGAATTTATCATTGGGTTAGGTTAACTTTTTTTTTTTTTTTTCGTTTTAACTTTGGGCACATGCGGGTAGAAAATCTGTGTCAAAGTAGCATTACAATTTTGGATAGTAAAGGAGGGCTATAATCCCTGTTTTTGCCATCTGTGTCCCATTGGGGAGATTTCCCTTCACTTCCTGTCTCATAGCCAGAAACAGGAAGTGAGTAAATCTCTCCAAAGTGAGGGAAACCCTGGCTGTCACCAGAACGGATGTCCCATTTGGAAGATTTACCTTCTATTACTGTTCTGGGGACCACCCAAAAATGTTATATCATTTTCTTTCTACACATGCGTACGGACTACAAAACAAACTGACGGGGGTTCTAATTTCTCTCTATAGAACGAAAAAGAGAAGTGTGTTTTTGTTTTCCCTTTTTAGTTACACGTTTAAATGCTAGTTTAGTGCAGTACTAAAAGATACGTATTTAACTTGCATACATTTTACAGCATTGAGGTTAAAAAAAAAAAAAACACTTTTGTACATTTACTAACCTCTCATCCGCAAACACCTGCTATCCAATGTCGTAGAGGCCAGTTCCTCTGCAATCTGCACTGCTCCTAAACTTCCTGGTTGAAGAGTGGCGGTGAAGGTAGAGGAGCAATTGGCTCCTTCAGCTGTCTGTCAGGAGCTGGGCGTGGCTTGTGAGGTGCTGTGTGTTTCGAATGGACACACACAGCCCTGTCTGTGCTGTGCACACACACATGGATGCTTCCTTACTATCTGGCTAGCTAAGGGGAGACCCCTGCAAACTGGAGAGGGCAGGAGTAGCAGTTCGAAGACTGGCTACACCATAAAAAGAGAGGCACTCCCAGGATCGTATTATATTTTAAATTTCCATAATTCAATAATAATAAAAAAGGGGGCTTTTAAAGCGGTTGTAAAGCCTTATGCCTCGTACACACGTACAGGATTTCTGACTGGAAAAGTTCCCGTCGCAAATCCCGAGGGGAAAGCCGAGGACCTGCTCGGTCAGTCTTTCCCCCTACACACGGCCAGTTTTTCCAAAAGGAAAAGTGTGATGGAGCTTTGGTCGGGAATCCCAGCCGTGTGTATGGTCCATCGCAGTTTTTCCCATAGGAAAACTGCCAAAAAACGCTGGGCAAAAGTCCGCCGGTTTCTCCGGCGGGAAAAGAGCTGGTTCTCCTTTTTTTCTTTTTTTTTTCTCTCTGTCGGGGAAAACTGTGAGGCACATACACATGGCCGGGATTCCCAGCCAAAAGCTCTCCTCGCAGTTTTCCCATCGGTGTGTACGGGGTATAGCACACCACTTTCTTTCTCGTACATCACGGGACACAGAGCGGCATATTCATTACTATGTGGGTTATATGGAGTACCTTCAGGTGTGGACACTGGCAATCTCAAACAGGAAGTCCCCTCCCTATATAACCCCCTCCCCTAGAGGGAGTCCCTCAGTTTTTTCGCCAGTGTCTTAGGTGTTGGTCACGGAATAGCTTTGCTCCACATCCTTGGGATTAAGGGCGGGCTAACCGGATCTGTCCAAGGAGCCTCAGTGCCAAAGTGGACAGTACCCGGGCCCCAAGCCGTGGGGTTTTGCCTATAATGCTCCTCTTTGGAGGGCTGGACCCTGGGCCCAGGACTTGGAGTTTGTAAAAACCATAAGTTCCTGTTTGCCAGGGTGCTATATAGGTCCAGGACAGTGGGTACCTTCATAGGACCCCAGGGCCTGAAGGTCTACTACGCTACCCACGGAGATGGGAGAAGATTGGATCAGTTTGCTGGACAAACATCCTGCAGCATGGAGCAGGTAAGGGGGAGCCTGCGGGACTTGGTTCGACAGCAGGCTCTCCGGGGTAACCTAAAAGGGGGGATAGCCTAAGTATGCTCTGCATGGGCAACCTTGTTCACTATGTCTAAAGAGAGACAGGATGACACCTTTTCCCCCCCATCACTAGGTCCCCCTGTCTAAATATGTGTGCTAGCTAAACCTGCTGTTTCTTCCTAGGGCTAGTAAGGATCCCTAGGGGCCTTTGGAGAGTCCTACCTGGCCGGGGGTTTGAATCTGCCGCCTGTTTCTGCGTTCCTGGATCTCCAGCAGCGCGGCTCCTCCATGTTCCTCCTGTTTCCGGCATACGCGCGCGCGCGCGTGCGCGCGCACGTCTTATGGACGTTTTTCGCGCCGTTCACACAGGAGGGCGGGGGGGGGGCGTGCCTGCGGCGTCATACAGGGGCGCGCCTTTGTGCTGTTATAGACAGCAGGCATTGTCAGTGCTCAGTCTGAGGCTGATTTTCAGAGGAGAGGACGCAGAGCGGCAGAACAGTGACTCCCGGTGGCGGAAGAGGGGTAGTACATGTGGACTTTGTTCCAATACCTTTTTGTTAAGCCAAGAAATCCCCCTTTTTTTGCAGCAGGTTTGGAGGCTGGCAAACTTAGTTTGGGGTCACTGTATGTTGTCAAAAGAAAATATATAATATATTTAAAAAAAAAAAAAAAAAAGAACATACGGGATCCCATCAGTTTTTGGGCATTAGTGGTCTATTGTCCCCTAAACTCTGATTTTTGTACTCCTGCCCACTACAGTCTGTTGTGTGGGCGGAGTCCCTCGATTTTGTATTATGGCTTCCAAGGGTTCGGGGTCAAAGGGTACAAAAAAGACCAAAAAACAAAAGGGTTCCCTTTCTGATTCTGATATGCCGATACTTTCCCCGCAACTTATTAATTTAAGAAGCGCCTTGGATGAGCCATTAGGGGGATCTGGTGCGGAGGCTGGCCCAGATCAGCCCAGCCCTGTGTTCATCACAGAGGAGATGCTAGCCGTATCCCTAGGGGGGCTAGAAGAGAGAATAGCAACATTGATCGCTAGAGCTATTCCTGGTAAGAAACGGGTTAGATCCCCATCACCAGGAGGTGTATCCTCAGATGCTGAGATTCTCTCTCCAGAGGAATTGGAATCACAGGAGGATCAACTAGACCTGAACCAAGAGGGTTCAGGGATTGAGGGATCTGCCTCTGAGGAACCATTTTCAGACTCCCAGACAGAAAGACTGTGGGTACAGTCTTTGACGGACATGGTCCGCTCGGCATTTAGTTTACCATTGCCAGAGCCTCAGGTTCCTCCGGTATCCTCTCTGGGCTCTTTGAAAGCTCCGTTAAACACAGTTTTTCCGGTCCATCCTCTCTTGGAGGAATTGATCTTTCGGGATTGGGTACGGCCGGACAGGATTTTTCGCCACCGAAAAGGTTTGCGGTCATTTACCCCATGGAGGATAAGTTCTCCAAGAGGTGGAGGCTCCCAGTAGTGGATGCAGCCATCTCATGTGTGAATAAATCACTAACTTGCCCGGTGGAAAACATACACATGTTTAAAGATCCAGTTGATAAAAGATTAGAGACACTTTTAAAAGCATCCTTTGCTACGGCAGGAGCAGTGGTGCAGCCAGCGGTGGCTGCAATTGGAGTTTGTCAGGCATTAAGACCAGACAAAGGAAATGTTAAGAGACATGCCTACCCAACAAGCAGAAGAGTTTTCTGACATTCCCAGAGCTCTGTGTTTTGCGGTAGATGCTATAAAAGATTCCATCCAGCAGGCCTCTCGTTTATCACTATGTTTGGTGCACATGAGAAGGCTCTTATGGTTGAAGAACTGGGCGGCGGAGCCCCCATGCAAAAAAGCTTCTGGCAGGGTTTCCCTTCCATGGAGGACGACTCTTCGGAGAGGATCTGGATAAATATATTCAGACTATTTCAAATGGCAAAAGTACCCTTTTACCGGTCAAAAAGACATTCCGGGCTCCTACATTTAAAAGGCAGCTCTTTCCTGTCTCGGGGCCCTCAAATTCCAGGCAGTATCGACGGCCGCCTGCACGATCCAACGTTAACAGTAGATCGCAGGGACAGACCCCTGGGGGTAAGAGGCCGTGGTATCGCAAGCCGTCAAAGACAGCCCCTAAGTCTGCCTTATGAAGGGGCGCCCCCACTCTTGCGGGTGGGGGGAAGGCTTCGTTTCTTCGCAGAAGTTTGGGAAGCCAAGATCCCCGACAAATGGGTCCGGGCATCTGTAACCACAGGTTACAGACTGGAGTTTCTAAGGTATCCTCCGCCTCATTTTCAAGAATCAAGGCTACCAAGGGATCCAGCGAGGAAGGCCTCAATGCTGGCAGCTTTGGATCACCTGCTTTGCCAGGACGTAATTATAGAAGTGCCAGCCCAAGAGCAAGGCCTAGGTTTCTATTCCAACCTCTTTGTCATACCAAAGCCCAACGGCGATGTCAGGCCAATCTTGGACCTAAAGAGGTTAAACGGTTACCTAAGGGTTCGTTCCTTCCGGATGGAATCCATCCGGTCAGCAGCCGCCGCGCTTCAGAAGGACGATTTTCTGGCCTCCATAGACATAAAGGATGCTTACCTTCATGTACCAATCTTTCAGTCGCATCAAAGGTTTTTACGCTTCGCGGTGGGGCAGCGACACTTCCAATTCAGGGCGCTCCCCTTCGGGCTGGCCACGGCCCCCCGGGTATTCACGAAGATCCTAGCCCCAATTCTGGCCAATTTAAGGATCCAAGGGGTCACAGTCCTAGCATACTTGGACGACCTTTTAATCATAGATCACTCACGGCCGGGTCTGCAAAAGGCAGTAAACCTCACGGTTCAGTACCTCGAAGAATTCGGCTGGGTCCTGAACCGGGGAAAGTCAGCGTTCCAGCCTACAAAGCAGTTGGAATACCTCGGCATGAGGTTAGACACAGAACATCAAAAGGTGTTCCTGCCCCTTGTAAAGATCGAAGCTATCAAGGGGTTGGTTCAGTTGGTTCTAAACAAGAAAAGTCCAACTATTCGCCTGTGTATGCGATTACTAGGCAAGCTAGTGGCCACATTCGAGGCAGTACCATACGCTCAGATCCACACTCGCGTCCTACAGACAGCCATTCTAGCAGCCTGGGGCAAGAGGGCACATGCCTTAGAGTCCCCTTTGACGCTATCATCAAGGGTCCGACAAAGCCTGGCCTGGTGGTTGAACCCTCAGAATCTTCTAAAGGGAAAATCCTTCAGCCCTGTTGTCTGGAAGGTAGTTACCACAGACGCCAGCCTGGCAGGCTGGGGGGCGGTCTTCGAGGGGTTCTCCCGCCAGGGAACTTGGGTGAAAGCAGAGAGGCAGCTCCCCATCAATATCTTGGAAATCAGAGCTGCCCGCCTAGCCCTTCTGGCTTGGACCTCCAGATTAAAGGGGTTCCCGGTGAGAATCCAGTCAGACAATGCCACGGCGGTGGCATACATAAACCACCAAGGGGGAACCAGGAGCCAGGCCGCTCAGAGGGAGGTGAACTTGATTTTTCAATGGGCAGAGGTTCATGTACCCTGCATTTCGGCGATATTCATTCCCGGAGTGGACAACCTGCAGGCAGACTTCTTAAGTCGCCAGAGTCTGTTGCCAGGGGAGTGGTCTCTGCATCCCCAGGTCTTTCAGACAATCTGCCAGAGGTGGGGAATGCCGGACGTAGATATAATGGCATCCAGGTTCAACAAGAAACTAGACAGGTTCGTGTCGCGAGCGAGGGATCCTATGGCCTGCGGAACCGACGCGTTGGTTTGCCCTTGGCATCAATTCAGACTTCTATATGCATTCCCTCCACTACAGTTACTCCCGCGCCTGTTGCGCAAGATCAGAGTGGAGAACAAGCCAGTCATTCTAGTAGCTCCGGCTTGGCCCCGGAGGACTTGGTACTCACTAGTCCTGAAGATGGCAGTGGGAGAACCTTGGACTCTCCCTCTACAACCAGACCTACTCTCACAAGGCCCGATCCTCCACCCTACATTACAGCGTCTAAATTTGACGGCCTGGAGGCTGAATCCCTGATTCTCAGGGATAGAGGCCTGTCTAGGCAGGTAATTCCTACCCTGATTAGGGCTAGGAAGCCGGTCTCCAGGGTGATTTATCACAGGGTGTGGAGGAACTACGTAGGCTGGTGTGAATCCAAAAGATGGAATTCCCGCAAATATACTATTGATAGGGTGTTAAGTTTTCTCCAGCTAGGAGTGGATAAAGGCCTGGCACTAAGCACAATCAAGGGACAGATCTCAGCTCTGTCAGTGTGGTTTCAGAGGCCGCTGGCCACCCACTCGCTGGTAAAGACCTTCTTACAGGGGGTCTTGCGTATTAATCCTCCTGTCAAGTCACCAATTTGTCCATGGGACTTAAATCTTGTCCTGTCCACTCTACAGAAACAGCCTTTTGAGCCGTTGGCTGAGATTCCTTTACTCTTACTGACAAGAAAGTTGGTTTTCTTGGTCGCCATAGTTTCGGCCAGGAGAGTGTCAGAATTAGCAGCCTTATCGTGTAAGGAACCATATCTCGTTCTGCATAAGGACAGGGCAGTTCTCCGGCCCCATCCTTCCTTTCTACCAAAGGTTATATCCAAATTTCACTTGAACCAGGATTTGGTACTTCCATCCTTCTTTCCAAAACCTACATCTAGAAAGGAGGGGTTGCTGCATACCTTGGATATTGTCCGGGCCATGAAGGCCTATCTTAAAGCTACAGAAAAGATCCGGAAAACAGATGTGTTATTCGTTCTACCAGATGGCCCCAAGAAGGGGCAGGCAGCTGCAAAATCCACCATCTCGAGATGGATTAGACAATTAATCATTCAAGCCTACGGGTTGAAGAGGTTGCCTCCTCCGTTGTCGGTAAAGGCCCATTCTACCAGGGCCATGGGCGCCTCTTGGGCAGCACACCATCAGATCTCTATGGCTCAGATATGCAAGGCGGCAACGTGGTCATCAGTCCACACGTTTACAAGGTTTTATCAACTAGACGTGAGAAGAAATGCGGATGCTGCCTTTGGTCAGGCAGTACTACAGGCTGCAGTTTGAAATCCTCGGGATCAGAAACACCCTTGGTTATAAAAAAAAAAAAAAAAAAAAGTTTTTTCTTGACTAAGTTGGAATTATTATTATGATTTGAGTTTATCTCTAAATTGAATCCTTCTTTGGAAGATGTCTCCCTCCCCTCATTAAAGCATTGCTTTCGGACATCCCACATAGTAATGAATATGCCGCTCTGTGTCCCGTGATGTACGAGAAAGAAAAAGGGATTTTTAAATACAGCTTACCTGTAAAATCCTTTTCTTGGAGTACATCACGGGACACAGAGCTCCCACCCCTCTTTTGGGTGACCATTTTGGGAGGCATACTGCTTGCTACAAAACTGAGGGACTCCCTCTAGGGGAGGGGGTTATATAGGGAGGGGACTTCCTGTTTGAGATTGCCAGTGTCCACACCTGAAGGTACTCCATATAACCCACATAGTAATGAATATGCCGCTCTGTGTCCCGTGATGTACTCCAAGAAAAGGATTTTACAGGTAAGCTGTATTTAAAAATCCCTTTTTTCCCTACAGGTAAGCCTGTAATAAAGCTTACCTGTAGGTACTGGAAATATCCCCCAAATCTGCATGGTTTAGAAGATATTTACCATATACTCTGCCGCCGACTTCATCAGCGCATGCGCACTGAAGAAAGGGCACGATGGTGCTGTTTCTAAAGGGCCCGCATTGTGACCGCTATAGCTATGAGGCTACAGAACAGGAATGCCTAAACATAGTCTCATGTCAAGTGCACTGCTATTTTTAGAAGGAATTCTACACAGCGATACATTCCAGGGTTCTGATTAGGTACAAGTAGTATATCTAGATGTTACTTATATAAACAGGGGTAGGCAACCTGGGGCCCTCCAGCTATTGCAGAACTACAAGTCCCATCGTGCCTCTGGAAGTAATTGTAACTGCCAGCCTTGCAATGCCTCGTGGGCAATTTATTCCACAACAGCTGGAGGGCTACCGGTTGCCTACCCCTACCTTATAACAAAGGAAATCTGTACTTTTGAGTTCCTGTTTACCTTAAATGGCACTGTGGATGAGAGCAGTTTCTACGGTACTGTTTTAAGCTGGCATTTTGTCAAATACAACACTTTATACCTTGGAGGTATTCAGGTTATTAGGCATTTATCCATTTTGTCATCCTCTACTAATTATCTATGATAGCTGAGTACATTCAGCTTTGTATGAAAGTGCCGGGTCTTGTGATCAAGACGTTGTGTCGGGAGCATGCAGATTGTAGAGGAAAGGAAGTGTCCCAAAAGACTAAACTCTGCTAAATGTATAAGGAGATGTGTCATTTTTGGGGACATTCATAGATGTGCCAAAGTCATGACTCCTTGAAACACTAAACAATTTCTGGACTTCCTCCAACCACAACCCACATTACGGGAAGTGTAGGCATGTCTCCTTGGCAGTCCTGCTGACAGAGTTTAGACGTGCCAATTGATACAAGAGCCTTCATATTGCTTTTACTTTCCTCCTCTTTCCTCTTCTCTCGCTACGTATTAATATTTGTGTGTGTGCGGTAAATGGCAGGAGGCTCACCCACAAAGAAAGAGGCACCGCATTTTATTGTTGTTGTCTATGTTTCAGATGGAGTCCAGTCCATCCTTCTATTGTGGCATGTCTGTGTATGGAGCGATTTTTATTTATTTTTTTCGTTCGGTCTGTGGCCGATAGGATACAGACCTTGTTCGTCCAAACAGTTTATTATTTTATAATATACGTTTTTTTTTTTTACTTTTTTTTTTTTTTACTTTTGTCAAGCCAGCTTGCAGGGCTTTCCAATGCTTGAATTCGGTCCGATTTCAGCACGTGCCCGAAATTTGAGCTGTGTGCGGGGGGCCTAATTACAAACTTGCATATGGCCTACAATAAACCCGGAAAATGTGAAAATCGTAATAATCCCTGTTTATATTGTGTATTTAGTTAAATTCTTAAGGCAGCTTGTATAATTCTATAGACCCTATCAACTCCTACCCTAAAAAATGTTTTAACGTGATACTAAACACACACTGTTTAATTTACATCGCCCCTTCTATTTCTGTATATGGATTGTGGCACTGTAATTATTTTAATAAAAAACAATTTTTCCTTTTTTTTCCGTCCTAAGTGTTATACAGCTGTCACATGGCCCAGCTCTTTCCCAGCCTATCTGCAGGGAAACATAAGCAGGAGAAACTTCTAGTAGTTGCTGGTCACATGTTCAAAAAAATAATATACTGCCTTAGGGATATAGAATAAAAATAAATAATATCAATAAATTGTTTTAAGCTGTCATTTAAATTACCGTATTTTTCGCACTATAAGACGCACTTTTTCACCCCCCAAAAACGGGATGAAATGTCCCTGCGTCTTATAGTGTGAATACTGACCAGGCACTGACCCCCCCCCCCCGTCGCCACCGCCGCCGTATCAAAATCCCTCTCTCTTTCTCTGTGAAGGAGAGATGACAGAAATGTGCGGCGCATCCTAGCAGGGGCATACCAAGAGGGAGCGGGGGAGACGTTTTTCCCCAGGTGTCAAAACATGGGGGATGTCAGTAGCGGTGCTATGGGGGGTGCGCTCTGCACCCAGGTCGGGTGTCACCCGCCAGAGGTGACACCATCCTGAAGGCAGTGAGAGCTTTTTCTGTTTGTTTTTTTCAGCTGAACCCCCCCCTGCCTTCTGGCACCGTGGTCTAGTCCTGTCTGACTTCCTGCTCCTTCCCCCACAGCTGCTGCTGTAAAAGATGTCCCCAGTCCTCATTTCTAGCTGTTTCCTGGGTACATCTGAGCCAGCCAGAGGGGATTATAATGGCAGTGTCCTCCACTGCCTGAGGTGAGCCCTTGATAAGGGGGTGGGAGGTGTGAGCTGGTATGGTATCCATTGCTCATCACCTGAGCTAATGTGATAGAAGAGGCTTAAGGGGTGTTTGTGTCTGCCCTTCTACCCTGAACTGATCTGAGAAGTAGGGGGGGGGGGGGGTTGCTGTGTCCACCACCACCACCAGATATAGTGTAGCTGAGCTGATTTGATAGGTGGGATGGTATTGCTGTGTGTCCACCACCCACCTATAGTAGTAATATAATAAAAATAAAAAATAGTACACCATTTTGGTTCAGAATATTTATTTTTCTTGTTTTCCTCCTCTAAAACCTAGGTGCGTCTTATGGTCAGGTGCGTCTTATAGAGCGAAAAATACGGTATATATAATTTTTTGGCAATATCGTGGTGTGTCTGTGTCTTAGAATAAGAGAAAGGTGATGCCTCCATCAATAATACATGTAATATCCAACCCCCATTGTGTTTAGCTGGTTAGTGGGCATGCATGGAGGAGGGATGGAGTGGGCTGTCATTTACCACTGTGTATATGCCCACATGTGTGACTCTATATGGTGCTCAGATGTGATGAGGAGGAAATACTCGGCATAGAAACTCGCTTAAAACTGAGCATGTGCAGCGCTGCCAACACTGCTCTGCAAAATCCCTAGTTGAATTGGGGACATGGACAGAAGGGGGAGAACAACAGGATCAACCATTTTTTTTTTTTTTTTGCAGAATACAGAAAACAAATCTCATAGTTGCATAGGAGCAAAGGTTAAAAAAACAATAGTCCATCCAGTTCAACTTGTGTAAGTGTATCCCTGTATAGTGTGTTATTTAACAGCTTAACGCCCGCCGCGGGACTATGTACGTCCACAGAATGGCACGTACAGGCAGATGGGTGTACATGTACGTCCCTGTCTTCTAGCGGGGCAGGGGTCCGATCGGGACACCCTCTGCTGCAGGCGGCTTACCTGCGGGAGCGATCCGTGCTGAGGGGGCGGCTGCTCGATTTTGTCCGCCCCCTCGTGATCGCTCCCAGCCAATCAAGGAACCCCCCGCCGTGTCACTTCCTCTGCCTGTGTAATGTAAACACTGGCAGAGGAAGTGATGTCAGCTCTCCTCTCGGTGGTATTTTCAATCCGCCGAGAGGAGAGAAGACTCACAGTAAGTTGCACAAACACTACACTGACACCACACACATAGGCACATTTAACACCTTCCGACCAGCCCCCTGTCACACTGTCACTGATTGCAGTGATCATACATTTACTGATCACTGCATTTAGTGTCGGTGTGACAGGCAGTTAGTGTTAGCTCCAGGGTAGCCCCCGTACCCCCCCTAATAAAAGTTTTAACCCCTTGATCACCGCCCTAGCTAACCCTTTCACCCCCTATTGCCAGCGTCACTAAGCGATCATTTTTCTGGTCGCTGTATTGGTGTCGCTGTTGCCGCTAGGTAGCTACTTTTTTTTTTTTTTTACTAAAGACGTGGCTGAAAAAAATTTGGCCTAAATGTTTGACTAAAATCACAAAAAGTAAAAAATATTGTTTTTTTTTTTCAAAAATGTCGCTCTATTTTTGTTTATAGCGCAAAAAATAAAAATCGCAGAGGCAATCAAATACCATGAAAAGAAAGCTCTATTTGTGGGAAGAAAAGGACGCAAATTTTGTTTGAGAGCTACGTCGCACAACCGACGCAGTGCCGAATTGTAAAAACGCCTCTGGGCATTTAGCAGCATATTTGTCCGGGGCTTAAGTGGTTAAGATGCACATCCCGTTTTTATTGTGTGTGTGTGTGTGTTTTTTTTTTTTTTTTTATATCCATTAGGGTTGTCCAGATACCGATACTAGTATTGGTATCGGGACCGATACCGAGTATTTGCGGGAGTACTTGTACTCGCGCAAATGCTCCCGATGCCTAAATAGAATACTTTTTTTGTATGTATCAACATGTTCTGTGAAAATTCTTTGAGTTTTTTACTACTGCCTGACAAGCAAATAAAACATTTTTATTCATTTTTACTCATTTTTATTCTTTTATAATGTCTTGAGTTAGAGTTCTTCATAATTCTAAAGAAAATATCCTTAGTCTGTATTGTGGTTTGAAAACTGTCACATGACATTTAAAAAAAGTATCGGTATTCGGTATCGGCGAGTACATGAAAAAAAGTATCGGTACTTGTACTCGGTCCTAAAAAAGTGGTATCGGGACAACCCTAATATCCATACTCCCCGCTGAACATCCGCTGATACTCGATCTCATCGGTGTCCGCTATGCTCCGATTCTGCAGGCGGAGGAAAATCCTATTTTTTTCATCCTTCTGCAGATCGGATTGGGTGAACACGGGGACAGACTGTTTATCTGATTTCCTCTCTTCCCCCCCCCCCCCCATAGGGGAGAGCAGGGATGTGACAGGGCAGTCCCTGGACAGTGTGCGGGATCGCCCTGTCATCTGCCGGCTCAGCAGGGATCAACGGAGCGATCCCTGCTGAGCAAATGGATAAGAAAGGCACAGATCCTCATGGGATCCGTATGTCTGAAAGGGGCCTTAGGGACCTTAAATTGTAAGCTCCTTGAGGGTAGGGACTGATATATGAATGTAGTCTTATGTACAGTAGATGAATAATAATGAAATTGAAGATGGGGTTTTGCTGTGTGTGTGTGTGTGTGTGTGTGTGTGTGTTTTATTTTTATTTTTTTATAGTAAACCGTTCTGTATGGCAACACATGACAAGTTTCCTTGTCGTGCTTATACCAGGCAGTCTACATTCATAGCTGCATAGGACATACCAACTGTATGTGAATCCTTACTGAGTTTTGGATGTTACCGTCATCTCAAGGCGTCTAGAAAATGGGTCCAATTCTTGTATAGTAATGTAGTATTGTGCTTGGAAATGTCTCTGGCTCCATTTTGTTCTTTCTAAGATGTGTGTGTTTTTTTTCTGGTATTGAAATTCACAGTGAAGATAAAATGTTGCTGTAGGCTTTTAATTTATCACCAGTGCAGCCTGTGATATTTTCTGCTCTACGTCTCACAGCAGCATGTTATGATGTCCCATTAATGCAGTGTATCTGTAATTCTTCGTGCCTGCAGCTTCTTCTAGATGTTTTGATAATATAGTATATGTAAATTTAGTGCCAGAATGCTCGGGTAATATACTGTACCAATTCTCAGTTGCTATCACCTCCTAAGCGTGCGATTCCTTCTCTTCCTAGCTATATTGTAACTTGTGATGGCTCTAGGAAAGGTAGTTGGTATAAAAGTGATAAATGGGATTTCACGATGCATATTTGAAGTAGAATTCTTTTTGGTGCAGCAGGACCAGTGGTAACATGACGGTATTGCCAGTAAAGATGCTGATGCCATGGTACGATGCCTCTACAAAAAAATTGGTCAGGAGAAGGATTTGTTTTTCCGAGGTATCCTGAGAGATGCAATCGCAGGCATTGGTGACTTTGTAGTGGCCTCAACTTTTTGGAGGTGAGCAGGCATTCCAGCTAGAGATGGTGGTCACTGGAAATCTATAATGTTACTGAAAGTTGCACAAGGGTGGAATTTTGTTATATTTGGACTTGATTTATTTGTTTTTGGTTGCGCTACACTCGATTTTGTTTTGTTCGATATATATTGAAAGAAGCAGGATGTGTTTTGGGGTGTAGTTGAAGGTATGTTTATGCTGTGTGTGTGTGTGAGAACTACTTAATATTACCTTTTTGTGAAAAAAAATTAACTAAATTTTTTAATTTTGCAAAAAATTGTGGGGAAAAAATTAAAACTTCAAAAAACTTATGCTTCATCCTAAATACCTTGAGCTGTCTACTTTGCAAAAAGGGGGTCATTTGGGTAATATTTGTACTGTCTTGACATGCTGGGCCCTCAATAAATTAGGCTCTCAGTAGTACTTCAGGTGTGATCAATTTTCAATGATTTCTACCATAACTTTTTACACAACCCAAATCGGTGTATAATATTTGGTCTATTTCAACCAAAGAAATGTAGCGGCATATTTTTTTCAAAAATGTTATAACCAAAACCAAAAAAAAATTAGATTATGTGATTGACTCGGCAATTGCAGAATATTCCACTTTTCCTTTAAAAGCTCCTGGATTTCTTTTACAGTATGTTTTGGATCATTGTTCATCTGTACTGTGAAGTGCCGTCCAATCAACTTTGTTGCATTTGGCTGAATCTGGTCTGATCATATATCTCCAAACACTGCATAATTCATCCGGCTGCTTCTGTCACGTCATCATTAAACGCCAATGACCCAATGCCACATGCATGCCCATGCCATCACACTGCCCCCACCATGTTTTACAGATGATATTGTGTGCTTTGGATCATGAGCTGTGCCAAGTCTTCTACACACTCCCCCCATCAATCTGGTACAGATTAGTTTCATCCTTCCAAAAAAAAGGTTTTCCAGAACTGGTCTGTTTTTTTTTTTTTTTTGGCAAAATCTAACCTGGCTTTTCTATTCTTCAGGCTTATTATGAATGGCTTGCTCCTTGTGGTGAACCCTCTGTATTTTCTCTTGTGAAGTCTTCTCTTGATTGTAGACTAATACACCCACCTCCTGGAGTGTCCTTCATGTGTCTGGATGTTGTAAATTAGTTTTTCTTTATCATAGAGGGGATCCTGCGATCATCCACCACCGTTGTCTTCCATTGAAGTCCAGGCCTTTGTTATGTTGCTGAACTCACCAGTGTGTTCTTCTTTCCTAAGAATGTACTAGGGTTGTACCGATACCGATCGGTATCGGGACCGATACCAAGCATTTGCCCGAGTACTTGTACTCGGGCAAATGCTCCCGATGCTTCACCCGATACTTGTACTGTCTGCGGTGATCAGTGCATGGGGAAGTTCCAAGCAGCGATCACCGCTGATTTTAAAGCAGCTGAAAGCTGCCGTGTTTCTCTCCCCTTCCGTGCCTCTCCTCTTCCCCCTGGAATTGTCAGGATGGAGGGCGGGGTAGGAGCCGGTAAATCCGGTTCCTTACTGCTCTGAATGGACAGAGTCAGTGATCACTGACAGTCCATTCACATAACTGAAACATTGTAATCTGTGATTACAAATAATTCAGTTTATGAATGAAGAGAAGACGCTGTCTTCCCTCCATTCATTTTCAGCGCAGCTGATGCTGCTGAGAAAGGGACAGGGGAACATGTGTCCCTAGTCCCTTTCTCTGTCTCAAAGGGAAGATGTCAGAGGTCAGTTAAGACCCCTGATATCTCACTAAAGCACCCCCAACAGGGCTGAACAAATAAATTAAAAAAAAAGAATAAAAAAAACAAAAGAATAAGAAAAAATGATTGTAGAAAATAAATAAAAAATTAAGAAAAAACGCACTGACACGGGCCGCCACCCCCCCCCCCCTTAAAAGAAAGCATTATAAATTAAAAAAATTAAAAACAAATTGTTAAAGATATAAAAAAAAAACATACTGACACATGTGCCGCTGTCACGTGAGATTAAAAAAAAATATCGGTACTCGGTCTTAAAGTGGTATCGGGACAACCCTAGAATGTACCAAACTGTTGATTTATTTTTTTAAGCCTTACAATGGCATGTTGTAGGTTCACAGCAATAGATTTTAAATGAAAATCCACTCCAGACCCTTTACCTGCTTGGATGAAGAAATAATGGAGTAGCCCACACCTGGGGTGGTTATTAAGAATTAAGTAATTCCTAAACCCTTAACTTCCTATTTGGATGTACATACCCTCAAATTAAACCTGTGAGTGTGCACTTTCAGTCTATATCCATTATATAACTATAGCTTGAATATGTTTTGATAAATGCCTGAGAAAATCTAATTGAGTCTAATTGAGTCTTTGTCCAGAAATTAAAGCAACATATGACCGGTTCTAGTAATTTTCTTTACCAGGCTGTCCATAAATTCCTAATGGTCATCGAGCCCACTGGTGGGCTCTAAACATATTGGGAATTGCTGCATCTGTGGTAAATCATGGCGAAATATGACACACTTTTTTAATGTGGTGTTGGCAAGATATTAAAATTTTTGCAATTGATTAAAGTTGAGCCAAAACTCATAAAAATGTATTAAACACTGTGCTCCAGCTTTCTACTCTACTTCAGGCTGGTGCAGGAACTTCAGGTGCGCTTTCTGAAATTGTGTCTAGCTTGCATGTCGTATGCACTTTTGTAAGTGGGTGGTCTGGTGGCTGTACATTGAAGAGACATGTAGCTGTATGTGCAGGCGCACTGCGCCGCTGTATTAAAACCTGTTGGCTTCAGCAGCCAAGCACATCCTTAGGTGAAAGTGCTGGAGAGTTTTGGGGAGAACTTGTACTGGCAGGGTGCAATAAAAAAAAAATTGCTCACAAGAACTAACTTTTTTTTATTATGTCTCAAGTTAACTCCCTCATTGGGAACATTTCGAATGTGGGTAACAAGTTCGAAAGATTGGGTAATGTTGCTTCTAGGGGCACAGCAGAATTTTTTTTTTTTTTTTTTTTTTTTTTTTAGCATTCATAGAGGAAAACTAGCTGTGAAATGCAATTTATTGCAATGGCTGTTGCAATTAGAACTTCTACTCCAATAAGTGGGTAGAGCTTTACATCTGGATTCATTTTTCGCACATTGGTCTGTGTAATATGTAACGTTCAGCCTTGGTAGGCCTCCTCTATGTAGGTATATTCTGAAATTGTTTGTTTTGCCTCCCTTCATTTACAGAGACGGAGCGTTTTTCGTTTGAGGCAGGCTGGAACATGTGTCGGTGTGACCAGATTTGTCTGTACACGAGGAGGGGAAGTTTTTGAGTTGTATTGTTTCCTCCTTGTTAAGCCTTTTATTCTGGTTTCTAATTCTCTGAAGCAGAAGAGTCTTTGCAGGAGAGTATTATGTGCAAAGCTGCGAGTTGGTCAACAATGACCAATTACACCGTGGATGGTATTTTGGATTCTGGGCAGGGGCCATGCTGCTAATACGGAAATTAGATTGACGTTTTAATTGAAAATCTGCAACGTTTCCTATTCGCTATAATAATCAAACACTGCAGAGAAACTGTTGCAAGAAATTAGAACTTTACTTTGACCTATGTGTGGTCAATGTAGATATTTTTATTATTCATGCTATCCCCCATTTTTTGTCCTATCTTATATATTTTGTATGTATTGTATATTTTACCTACCAGTCTAGCTCACAGGAATTTTTTTACTTTTTTTAGAATAAATCAACATGGTTTTAAGCAAAATTAAACCCTCCTATCCACTGAGGACAGAGCCATCTTTCTAGCAGTTGCCAAGATCCTGTGCTGCACACATGAACAGCAGTGACGGCAGCCATTTAGCCCCCCCCATTTGGTTGTACAATTCCCGACGCCGTCAAGTCAAAAAATTCTGTCATTCGCAGTGTGGGCCTGTTCACACCCAGGCGTTGTGTTGCTTGTCACCTGTCATGAAAAAGTACACAAGCTTCTTTGCAGAATAGAATGTTTTTGGCCCCATAGACATTAACATGTAAATGGCCACTTTTGAAGTGCTGCCATTTAAAGCGGAGTTCCACCCAGGAAAACCACATTTGCCCATCTAGCTTAAAAAAATTAAATAAAAAAAAACTTGAAAAAAAAAAAAATACTCACCCGAAATACCTGTTGCTATGCGGAAGTCCGTAATCTGCCTCTTCCACACCGCGGTGTCTTTTCTTCTGCTTGTGAATGGGGCGTGCTGCTTTCTGGGAACTGTGTGTGTTCTCAGAGAGCAGCCGCCCATTCACAAGCCAGCGTGAGACTCACGCAGGCGCAGTAGGAAATGGGCAGTGAAGTCGTACGGCTTCACTGCCTGTTTCCTATAGTGTGAATGGCGGCGTGGGACCTGGATCGATCGTGGGACTGGCATCGGGGGGGGGGCGCATCAGAGCGGGCAAGTAGGACAAGGTAAGTGTCCTTATTTAAAGTCAGCAGCTACACTGTTAGTAGCTGCTGACTTTAAAAAAAAAAAAAAAAATTGCGGCTGGAACACCCCTTTAAACATCTGAGGGGCCAAAAAACGTACAATTCTGTTTATACTACAAGTTGGTGTACAAACGCACCCAAAAAAGCCTCAAACTCTTCTGGCAGCTGTCATGCTCGATTTATGAATAAAGCTGGTCATAGGTTATCTTCTGTCGAAAGGGAGTATTGGAAAATATTCATTTTGATAAGCAGTTTCAGCGCTGAGCAGCATATTCTGATAGCGAAGGAATCCCCTGCTTTCATAATACAATAGCACTCCATTCCTGATAAAAACAGACGTATGGCAATACGTTTGTCATCCACTCCTCCTGACGTATGACGATCAGATGAAAACTGACATGCAGTCCATTTCCATCCGTCCACCCCACAGAGGAGAGTGGGCTGTGTTCCTGTGCACTCTGCATTGAAAGCTCTGTATATACAGCCTGGTCCTGGTCGGGTCAGTGCCATCTGGAATACTTGCTAACGCCTTTTAATTGCATGCACTTATGTGATGTGAACTGGTGATATCACATGCTGTGGTGACCCTGTTGAAACTCTGGGGGGGGGCTCAATTAATTTGGGCCCACTTTTCATGGGCTTGCAGCTGCTTTTCTATTACTTAAAATGGCAACAGCAGTTTGCCTCAGCATCAGTGTATTTTAGATTGCCCCTTTAAGTATGCCTTCTAATGCTTAAGCCGGGAACAATTTCTGCCTCAGATGTACTATTTTAATTTTATTGCCCTCTTAAGAAAAGTTTGAGTTTCTTCCAGGACCTTCCTGAATCTTGGAATTCGCTATAGAAGGGGTTTTCTCTCAGCAGTCTTAATGCAGAGTGGTCCCAAGCTTCCCTCCCTTCCACCCTTCGTCGCTGGCACTTTAAGAGGATTGTCACCTTGTTTTAAGGGGGACTGTTGTTTAATAATGTTGATTTAATTTATGCTTGAGTCATGAGGACTGAGCAGATTTATTGCTTCAAATGCATGTCTTGAAAGGTATTATTATACATTTTTTTGTTAATTATTTAAACTAATAAAGTACAGCGGCCATGTTTACTCCATTTCTTTTGGTGTTTTTGTGTTTTATTGGAATATTGCAGCCTGCAAACCCATGCCAATTAATGACTTGATGTACCCCCTTTTACCTTGTGTGTTTTGTGGGGGGTATTTTATAGAAATTTCAAGTTCACAGGGACAATTGGTGTGGTATTCTAAATGCCTGCTAAGCACTCAAACTTGGCCTCAGTTTTTAAGAATGCATAACGAAGATGTACATCTGTTCCCAACATTTTGTTTGGTTTACGTTCCTTTTATTTCCTGTTTTTTATTGCCAATACATGCTTTGCATTTCTGAAAACAGAATGACTGTGATTCACCTTGGAAAAGGCATCTGGAATGGCAATATGCAATAGTTCTTTGTCTCATTTCTGTTGCGTACACTGAGAAACTGGCAATGTGGAGAGTCTGTGCGGGGGACATTCTAATCCTATTTGGTATAACCGCATATAAAATCAGCCTAATAAATAGTAGAGTTTAATTTTCTATAGCAGTGGTCTACAAATTGTGTCCCGTTGGATTGATGTTGTCCTTTGCTTACCTTTTATCCAGCCCTTGGGGCACTGTTCCTCCTACCAATGAGGCACTAATCCTTCCACTATCGCCAACAATATGGCACCATTCCTCTCATTGATGCCCACATTGGTGCTCTATCCATTCCTTGGACACCAATAATGGGGCGCTATTTATTCCACTGACGCCAATGATGAGGCATAATTCCCCCTCACTAATACCAATAATGGGGTACTAGTCAATCCTTTGACACCAAGGATGAGGCGTTATTCCTCCCAGTAATACCATTTGATAGGCCACTATTCCTCCTACTAGCCAAATGTGCTATGAAATTTTACTCTCGCTGACCAAGCCTGAGACATGGTCTACTACCACTTATACTGAGGCATTTTCCACTCTCGCTAATTTTAGTCTGGCCACTCTGAATTACAGTAAATTGGCCCTTTTTTGTTTAGAAAGTTTGACCCAAAGCCACATTGGTCGACTTTTTAATCATTGGTGTATAAATCCAGCACCAGATTCGTAGGGGCACTCGGGATTATTCAGTAGGAAAAAGGGAAGATGGTTTTATATTAACTGAGCTGCAGAGTTTTGAAAACGTATTACTACTTATACAGGATTTATATAGCGCCAACAGTTTGCACAGCGCTTTACAACATGGGGGCAGACAGTACAGTTACAACACAACCCCAATAGCTTTGTGTTTGCAGAAATAATAATTTTAATGTGTAATTGCAGACCTAGACAATATTGGGCCCCTTTCACACTGGCGCATAGAACTCTGCTTCTGGCTGCGGATAGATTGTTTTCTACCGTGCCTAAACGCACACAAGGCTTTACTATAGCCCCATGCACACACTGCGTTAAGCGATTTTCTTTACATGGGGTTTTGTGTGGTTAGAAAAAATCTATTTTACTGCATCCAGGACTGATTTATCGCAGCTATTTGTACATAACCGCAGGTTATTCGCAGTGTACTCTTTCTCCTACGGATAGCAGCGGTAACGAGAAAAGACAAACGGGAAGCACGTCAAAAATGGCAAGAATGTTCCACCGCAACTAAACACAGCTTACATGTAAACGCACGTAATCGCAAAGTACAACTGTGCTTAGTGATCACTCTGCCTGCAGTCTTGGAATTTCAAAGTAAAAAAAACATGCTTTTAACAGCGGCAAAACAGCCACTTGTGTGAAAGAGGCCTTAAAGCGGAGGTTCACCCTAAAACTACTCTGTCCCATAGCATCCAGCATACTGGCGCCAGTATGCTTTTTTATTTTTTATTTTTTTGTTGTCTTTCGTTGTACTTACTGTTAAATGAAGAATTTTCATTTCTGTCCACCGCCGGTGAATGGCGCGGCTATGTCACGCCTTCCGAAAATAGCCGATTTAGGACTCGGCTCTTTCCGGCGCTATACTGCGAATGCGCACAGACCTAGGAGCTGACTGTGCAGGCGCCGTATATAGCCGAGCGTCACGCCCTCCGAAAAAAGCCGAAATAGGACTTGGATATATACGGCACCTGCACAGTCTGCTCCTAGGTCTGTGTGCAGGCGCCGTATTGCGCCGGAAAGAGCCGAGTCCTAAATCGGCTATATTCGGAAGGCGTGACGTGACATAGCCGCGCCATTCACCCGCGGTGGACTGAAATGAAAATTCTTCATTTAACAGTAAGTAGAGCGATAAAAGAAAAAAAAAAAAAAACAGCATACTGGCGCTGACGCCAGTATGCTGGATGCTATGGGACAGTAGTTTTAGGGTGAACCCCGCTTTAATTGTGAACAATAATTGAAAACCTTTATGGATTTGTGGAGTACTACTAATGATGTATGCATCAAGTGTAAAAGTTCACTGCTTTTATAGTGCCACTATGCGTGTGCCTTTTTGTGGATGCGTCTGCCCTTTTTTGGACCCCTATCACACACGGAGGTGTTTTTCAGGCGCTTTTGGGCCCCCTGCAGTCTCGGTGTGAAAACCTGAGGGCTTTCACACTGAGGCAATGCTCTGGCAGGATGTTAAAAAAAAAAAACTCCTGCAAGCAGCATCTTTGGAGCGGTGAAGGAGCAGTGTGTACACCGCTCCTGCCCATTGAAATGAATAGGCAGCGCAGCTGAACCGCCAGCAAAGCGCCACTGCAGCGCCACTTTGCAGGTGGTTTTAACCCTTTTTCGGCTGCTAGTGGGGTTTTAAAGCTCTCCGCTAGCGGCCGAATACCTCCAAAAACGATGGTACCACCACACCCGTCCTAGTGTGAAAGGGTTCTAATAAGCTACTGTTGTCCGTTTTTCACCTTGTAGTTGAAAAGGTCAATTACAAAATTTTGACTAAATGAACAAACAAAAAACATTTGTGTAAATGGATTTTTTTTTTGAATGATCAGTCATTTCAGTAGAAGACAAAATGTACACATTAAAGAGACATTTCACATCCAATAAATCTCAGATCAATAATGTAGTAGATGGAAAACAAGGGACTATCCAGCTCTATCATAACTTGCTTGTGGCTTAATTGTTTTATTTTATTTTTCAGACTTTTATTGGTTTGTCTTAACATAGTGTAATAAATACATTGTGACATTAAATACATGAGAGAGATATTCTAACACACACACACTAGACCCATAAAGGTATAGTTATATATATTTTTTTCAAATATGTCAAATTATTTTAACCTTTTATGACTGTACAGTGAAGCTGATCCAATGAATTTTGGGTTTCCTTCTTAAATTTGTATCGATTCCTACTGTAGGTGTGAAGACCAATCTAATCTGGCAAGGGATTACAGTATACTGGCACGGAAAACTTGTGTTCTGAAAAATCTCGCTATCTGTTTAAAGTGGATGTAAACTTTTTATGTCACAATGTAGAGTATAATATTTCCTATCATATGTGCCCAGTCTTGCCACACAGAGTTAATCCAGCGCTGAGTAATCCTCTTTTATGTTCAGTGAAAACGAACAGCCTTCCAGATAAAACCCTGCCTAAATCAAAAAGTCCAGGATCTCTCTTCTTGCTTTGAGTGAGAGGTTATTTACAAATATAGCTAGGACATGTTTATCATATGCTATGTTTTGTTTATCATAACATGAGGTGATATAACATCATAACACATCCTAGTAATATACAATGAACTTTGGATCATCTCTTGTTATGATAAATATGTCCACGCTATATTTGTAAATAACCTGTTCCTGAAAGCAATAACCGAGATACAGACTTAACCTAATTTGGCAGGTTTTTATCTGAAGTCCGGTTATTTTGCACTGGACTGTAAAAGAGGATTACTCGGCGCTGGATTAACTCTGTGTGGCAAGACTGGGCACAGATGATAGGAAATCTTATACTCTACATTGTGACATCAAAAAAAATATATATTTTTTGGGGGTTTACATCCACTTTAACTGTAGTTTTATGATCAATTGTGACCATTTGCAGTGGCAACCAGCAATAAATATTCATACTGACAACATTTTAGTTTGTGCTCATTTTACACTTGTCTCTATTCCCAAATTCAAAATGTGCTCCGGGGAGGTTAAAGTGTGAATATTTTTACGATAGCTGACAAAATGAATAAAGGTGAGATTGCAGGTTGTAAAGCTTCGATTGTAGCTGGTTATAAATTATGATAATTGATTTCACAGGTAACAGTAGGTGTTGGGTAGACCCATAGACAAACTGAATTATTTGGTAAGGCATTGCAAGGAAATAATTGTATGTCTACTATCGCCTAATTTTTAGCCATGTTTCGGTTTCTTAGAATCTTGTTAAAGTGTTTGTTTAGTTGCTAGATATGATACACCTGCTTATTGTGTGTAAAATACGGTGGAGTTGGGTTGATTGACTGTTTTTCTTAAAACAAGATTTTTGCTTGCACAGTCAGCACAACTTCCTCATTCCCTAAACAACATTTAATTTGTTTTATTTCTAAAGTGAAAATTTGCATTGGAAATGAACATATGATACTTTATATTTGTTCCAGGTAACATTGCAGGGTAGATGGATTTGTAAACCTTTTTTGGCAAATTTTGAAAACAAGTATTTTTCATTTTCACCAGACACGTTCTGAAGGTTTTTTCAAACTTTTTTTTAAATTTTTGATGCAAAGAATACACTTTTGAAATTTTAATTAATACCGCACCGCTAGCGGCCGAATCCCGCGGCAATTCCGACGGTATAGCGCTGCTATTTTTAGCGGTGGTATACTGCCACCGCGCCTCCCGCCCCAGTGTGAAACGGGCCTAAGTGGTGGCCACACACTCTTCACACGTGCACACTTCTCCACCATGTAATTTCATAATCCAGTTGATCGAAATACAATCATTCACAAACCCAGTATCTCAGTGCTGCCTTTTTTTTTTTTTTTTTTCATACGAACCAAACAATTGCATTCCCCCCTGGCTGATCGCCCCCATTTGATCAAATCAAGTCTTAAGCGATTAAAAGGGAAATTATGTTTAGTGTGTGTGTGGCCACCAATAAAGGCCTCATCGTGATCCACGGGGGTAAAGTTATAAATTACAATCGACTATTTGCTTGCAGATTCTTTTTCAACAAGTTAGACATAACACAATTTTCTTTTCTTCTTTTTCCTTCCTATTTTCCCAAAGAAAGTGAACAGACTCCTTCAGTAAGGGCAATAAAGCTTCTTTTGGAAACTTTCTGGGTGAGAGGGTATCTATTTGAGGATTATCGTGCATCAATGAGAGACATCTCCCACCTGCTGTTCCATCTCAAGGTCTCTCAGCTTGTCACATTGTGCTCGTCTCAAGCTGAGCAGCAAAAAGCATCACATTCTTCATTGGATATGTTAATTTAATAGCTCGAGATAAAATGTTTTTCATGCTTCCGCCAGAGAATAAAGAAACATGTTTGCTGTGCTGGATAGGTGTTCTGTAGAATCAAAGATAATTGCACTTACTCCATGGCTACCCCACACGCCTGACTCTTCTCTAGGGTCACTTTCATGTGATCTCAGTACATTTTAATATTCTAAAAATAACCCAGCTATTTAAAGAAGCCAGACCACTTACTAGGCACCCTTTTCTATTTATTATTTGAAGACACTGTGGTTGGTAAAAGCTGAGCTGGAACAGTTTTTAAAAGGTGTGTTACGCTCAAACGGTGGAAACGAAAATTTAGAAACTTCACCTATCCTTTTTTATCTATCATTTAGGTACTTGTATATTGCGCAGCGCTTTACATGTACATTGTACATTCACATCGGTCCCTACCCTCAAGGAGCTTACAGTCTAACGGTCCCTAACTCACATTCATATACTAGGGCCAATAAGTTTTATATTTTTTAGAGACGGAAGCCAATTAACCGATCAGCATGTCTTTGGAAAATACACACACATAATAAATAAATATAAATATAAAATATATATATATTATAATATAATTTATATATATTAGTGTGTGTGTGTGTGTGTGTGTTGGCAGGTTTAGAGCTAATGTTGATCAATTCATTGGAATCCCCAGAAGTTTAAAGCTGGTCATAAATGGATTGAAATTCATCCAGTTTAGCTGGATGAATTGAGTTTTTAGTTTTCTGGCTGCATTTCGAGACATCTATGACCATTCCTGTTCGAAGTCGAACTAATGCAGCCAATCGGCTGCAGCGCCGATCATTTGTATTTTGTAGTTCCTGGTATCAGACTGCAATAACACAGCAGGGGGGATTCCTCCATCCTCCTAGCTTGTGTAGATGGGAGAATCTGGTTCCCTTTTTTTTTTATCCGCAGCATCCCACTGTCGAAACACAGCATCTCAGCGGGGGGAGATCGCTGTACTAATGTCAGATCTTTAGTACAGCAGCTCCGACCGGAGCTATCATCTCTATATTTTGTTCAGCCGCTGGGTTGAATAAAAAAACAAATTAGTGCGTACCGGGCTTTAGACCCCTTTCCCACTGGGGCGCTTATTAGGCATTTTAGCTCCAAAAAAAGGGCCTGGAAAGCTCCTCTCAAGCCTGGGTGCTTTCACACTGGGGCAGTGCGCTTGAAGGATGGGGGGAGTTCTGCAAGCAGCATCGTTGGGGCGGTGCGGGAGCGGTGTATACACTGCTCACAAAATGCCCTGGTCTGCCAGGGGGGCAGCGCCACAACACAGGTGCCTTTTAGCCCTTTCTTCGGCAGTGCTGCTCGTGCATTTCAATGGGCAAGGCTATAACCTATGTAAAGCGTCACAAACACAGCCGCAGTGTGAAAGTAACCTTAGGGTGGATAGAGAAGGAACAAAATGTGGCCAATTCAACAGGGACTGGCCAAACTTCAATCTGTGTGTGGCCTTTCCTGTTCAGCCATGCTGGAAAACTTGCTTTGATCAGTATCTGCAGCCACTGATCAGTGCCGCTTGTGTAGATTGAGGGGGAGGGGGGATTTGTTTTGTAATGGTGTGTTTTTAATGTCAAAGTAAAAAGGGGGAAACAAATTCTGATCAAACAAAAGGTCTACAGAAATACTTGACTACAGCCATGCAGTTTTGCTCTTCAACAGACTAAAGAAGTTATTCAAGGTCATTTTCTGCAGATTGTCGTGTAATATAGTGTAACTGGTCTGCAGCTCTGTGATTTTTTTTATTTTATTTTTTAATATCCTCACATAACTCTTGTGACATTCTTCTCTATCTAATGATAGTTTTGACAGTATGAGCCATGGACGTTACTTGGTTCTCAGGTCATGTTTGCAGAAGTAGCTTTTTATGTGTAATCGTGTGTATTCCAATAAATGCAGGTGGCTTCTTCTGGTAAAGAATTCTCTACTCTCCTATCATAGCTACTGGATACTGCTCTGAGTTTCTGCCTTTTAGTGCAATGAAGGGTAACGGCAGCTGCTGTTACTGAGAAAAGTTGTGCCACTTGCCCACCTCCTTCAGGTTGTGTCTTGTAAATTAGCGGTGAAAATCCCATAATTCAACTGCTTCTCCTCCATTCATTGAAGGCAGTTTGTGCATTTTATGAGAAGAGAAATACGAGTAATATGAATGGGGACAGGCGGCAATCCGCTCAACTTTTCTCAGTAGCAGCAGCTGCTGTCAACTTTCAAAGCACCTAAAGCCGTCCATACATGGATCGAAATATGGCCAGTTCAGCAAAGACCTGTTGAATTGCATTCCACATATTGGATAGCTGGTTGTACACAAGCCAATCTATTGAATAGGTTTTTCTAAACAATCGGTGCTACTGGCTATAGCTCAGTGGGAGGGATTACTACATCCACATCGAATGTGTGGATGGGGAAACTGGTTCAAATCCAGACAGATGGTAACCCTATTTTCCATCCGACGGATCAGATAAAAACGGACAGGCGGTCCGTTTTCATCAGATCTCCCAATAGAGGAGAGCGGGACTCTGACAGGTCTGTCTCAGCACAGTGCCCGGACACGGACCTGTCATTCCCCTGTTTAGTGAGGTTCAGCGGATCGATCCCTGCTGAGCAAGTGGCGTCCTTCAAAATGGACAAGCCTGTGCGAAAGGAGCCTAAGGAAGACAACCGCTCAGGGCAGTATACGGTGGCCATATGATGGAGGACTGTAGGGAAGACTCTTACCAGAAGCAGCCACCTGCAGATTTTGGGATACACACCTTAACACATAACTAATGTGTGTGTTTGGTAATGTATACCTCTTTGCAAAATAAATGAAAGTACAGCTTTAACTATAACTTTAGCACATGCACTAATTAGCGGAGTTAACTTGAGGCTGTAAACCATTTTAAGGACACATGACTGCTCATTGTTCTCAGGGAGGTGTCTCTCCTACCTATATGCCGGCTACAACTAGCAAGGCTATCTCTCACTACCCAGTGTGTGCAAAATATTATATTATCTAATGGAATTAAAGTTTGATATATTTATGTTCTCACTTTATGAAAAAAAGTTGTGAAGGATGGTAATGCCATTGTACAGTCTTTCAAAGCTGACTTATTTGTTTTATGGAACATGTTATCTATAGTGAGCCTATAAAGCACATGGCTACAAAAAAACAACATTAACATGAGCTTTTCACATGTCTAGAGATCTCCCCAACGTGACTTACCATATGAAGTGTTTGGTTCTATTTTAAACTACGTTGATGTTTCTTTTCAAAGCAGGTCATGTTTGAGATGCAAATATTCCACACAAGGCCAGCCAATTCCATTTTTAGCTCTCTTGTGCAGATATGTGCAGGTTTCTAATACAACCTGCTTTTTAGTGTCTTTAATGTGCTAAAGCAGGGATTTCCAAACTTGTCAGTACAGAAGGCACAGAATATATTTTTTACAAATACTCGTGGCCTGAAAAAATAAAAATGAATAAATAAGTGGAGCTTTTTTGTAATTTGCATGCGATTTAGAACAGAGAAATAACTTCAGTAAAACAAAGCCAAGAAATCCCCAAAACACTTGAGCCATCAGCTGTGGGCCGGATAAAATCTTGTAGAGGGCCGCATTTGGAGAGACTCTCTTTTACTAAAGTGAGGAAAGACCCCCCAAAGAATAAGCAGAGTATAATTAAAAACGACCATTTTACTGCTGTTGGTACTCCTGTTAAGCCTAGTACACCCAGCCGGTTGGAGCGGGGGGGGGGGCAACCTCGGCTCCGCTGACACGATCCTACGTTGGTACAGCGATCCCCGATTCTGAGCTATTTTGTTCTGACAGGAGGACAGCCCTCCCACCAGAACACTCTGGTCAGCGCTCTCAGCCATTGGCCAATGCGTGGGCTGGCAAGCATGGGGGGCAAGCTTCCAATACCTACGTTTATGGGCTGTTCGCAAGATCTTGAAGAAAACTGGTGCTTTATGTGGGCACCTGGAAATGGGGACACTTTTGCCACCCATTACCAGTCAGTAGAACTTGCCCGTCCTCCGGTACACTTTAACATATACATTGACGGCCCAGTCATATAAGGAGACGGGATATCCTTTTGTCTTCTGTTAATCACGAGAATTGAGATCTAAATAATTGTATGACCTCTTTTCTATCCAGGTTCAATTACTAAAGTAAAGATATATTTTCTTGCATATCTTTGATGTTCTTTTCACTCTTCCCTAGCCATCTGTGAGCAACTAGCTTAATGCATTCACTGAATGTAATCATTGAGTCATTTCTAATAAGACATCTGAGTCAGGTTGTTTAAGATTTTGTTTGAACATTTTTCCACCATTCATAAAGAAGCGACAGGGCAATCGAGTGCAGAGATAATTGCCAAAACCCCACCCAATTATTGCCTATGGCATATCCTATACAATATATCATATCTATTTAATCAACACTTTCTAACTTTAGTACGTACCTCCTAAACGCTATCCATTATTTTCCGTAAGCTGTGCAAGGACAAAAGGGCAGTAGCACTAAGCACGTACACTTCACTTCACTAAACCCAGTAAAAGATTCTGATTTGGTTAATTAAATGTTGTGCTTCACAACCTAGGCCAGTGGTCACCAGATTGTGGCCCTTTTGCTTGCCTTTATCTGGCCCTTGGGGTACTCTTCCATCAACTGACACCAATGATGGGTTTTTGGAGACCCCGGACCTAGACTTTCGATACGTACACCAATCGGTCATACCATTTAAGATCATGGACAGGTTAAAATTAAGAACATTGGGGGGGGGGCAGTTATTCACATTACATTTATACTTTTTAAAGCAGTCCTTCACTGATATCTGTAGCTGCAGGCTTTGTGGAACAATTCATCCCTAAAGTCCACAACAAAAGCACTAAAGTTCAAATTATTCTCTGCTCATCATTCCCTATCCTAGCAGTGACCTGGCCGTCTTCTTTGGCACTTTCCTGCATTTCAAGCGGGTGGCAATTGTAATACATTTTTGTTTTATATGGGCTATATAATGTTGTTTTTATGTCTAGCTAAAACCTTAGGTTTTAGGTAGCATAGAGATGGATAAGAACCTCTGCCAATTTTTTATTGCTGTGTCCTTGCACACAAGGTAGATTGAACCTGTGTTGTGTGTTTTTTTTTTTTTTTTTCTGGTGAGCATTTTTACTGTTTACGAAAGGCAAATCCACGTTGCACTACAAGTACGAAGTGCACTTAAAATTGCAGTTGCTGTAAATCTGAGGGGTAGACCTGAAATGAGGAGAAGCTCTGCTGATTTTATCATCCAATCATGTGCAAGCTAAAATGCTGTTTTTTTTTTTCCTTGCATGTCCCCCTCAGATCTACAGCGACTGCACTTCCAAGTGCACTTTGCACTTGTAATTTGCACTTGTAGTGCAAAGTGGATTTGCCTTTCGTAAATGACCCCCAAAGTGATGAGAATTCCAAAGTTGTAGAGTTGTCACCAATACAAAACATAAAGGTAAATCGTCTAATAGAAAAATACCTAGGGGGTGCGACAGGTCAAAAACTCACGGCTCGGATCGTTCCTCAGATCAGAGTCACGCATCAGCAAAAAAAAAAAAAAAAATCATAAATGTACATAAAAGTTCATGAAGTGGAAAAGATGAAAAAAAAAAAATTATAACGTCAATGTTAACAGTCCACCTGTGCAATGGCTGATAAAATCCACCCTTGTGAGGATTTCTTCAGGTTTTGAAAAGAAACCAAAGTGATGTCCATCATAGTATTCGGAGAGGGCATCTACCACCCCTTGCATGCAATTAGATATTGGGTTACTGTGGTGAAGAAGGGAGTGCAGCATTGTATATTTTATTGTAAGATTTACATAGTAGTATTTTTTTATATTGTTTAAATATTAATTTGTTTAATTCTAATGAGTTTCCATCATATTTTAGAATGTCAGTAAACATCAGAGCCCCCTTGCATCTGATTCCCACATCAGAGTCCCCCTACTTCAGAATCCCCCATACATCAGATTCCCCCATCACAGCCACCATACATTGCATGCTCCCTTAGGCCGCCGCCGGGTGGACCAAGATGGCCGCCGCTCCGTGAGCTAGGCCGAAGCCACTGCCTTTCCTTGGGCCGAGGCAGCGGAGCTCACAATCCGCGGATCACGTGGTGTGCCGGACCGAATATCTTGACCTGTTCAGTTCACGGATCAATGACGCTCTGTTGCACCACTAGAAATACCTGTTCTGATGGCACCTAAGAGGCATTGCCCTCACTTTGTATAGATTTCTCCAATGTTTCTGGGGGGAGATCAATACAAAATGCAACAAATTTTAAAGAAGGCTTTTTTTTACCTCTCCCTTGCTTGAGTGTTGACTGTGCATCCACTAACTCAGATACTGATTTGTGATTGGTCACTCTGTTAACTTCAGATTGTTAAAATGTCCTGCATGTTATAGGCTTTTGTGGTTAAAAGTCCAGTTTTGAGTATCTGGCCCATGAATTTATCTGGCCTTGGGATGAGGTTGTACTTTGATTTATTAAAGCTGTGGATCAGCCGTGTCTTAGCCTTATAAATGACCAAGATTCCGTCGCTCCTAGGTGTAATGGGCTGCTGGTTCCTTTGTGAGAACATATTGCGTAATGCATCACTGCCACAGCCTTACTCTTCCTCCTTTTGTCTGCTGTCTTATTGCCTATTTCTTCTCTTCAGCTCTGTAGTGCCCCATGTAATGAAATGGGATATTCATGACTGTTCAGGCCACTGAAACAAATCTTTATTGCAGAGGTTAGCTGGGTGGAATGACAAGCTTTCCCAATCAAATATAAAGTTACCAGAAATGATTCAAGATCTCTGTGCTGCTTCGCAGATGAATAATCCCCGGGTTCAAGCATGTGTCTATAGCATAGCTCAGAGATACTGACATCTGTCATAAAGTGGGATACAGTTTCCAGTTAAAGATTAATTTGTCACCCAAGAAACACACCACTCTCCTCACACCGTTTTTAAAGAAAAATCTCTGCTTTCTATCTAATTGCCTTTATTGTTTAAAGAGGAACTTGTGTGTAAGAGACCATTAGAGAAAAAAAAAACAAAAAAACAAAACAGAAATCTAACCAACATAACGTTTCCACTTGAGGCACCTTTTAATAAAAGAAACACAAGGTAAATAGTTGGCGCTAAATAAACGAAATGTCCTAATGGAGTTCCTTTTGCCTTGGGCCTTAATAAAGAACTTTTTTTTTTTCAGTTAAGTTTTTTTATTTGAAATAGAAAAAAAAAAATCAGAGTTCAGAATACAACCAAGGTACCGCATACTACCACATAGTCAAAACATAACAGTACAAACTCTGAAAATAAGCAACTTTATATCTCATGACTAAAGATAGCAGAGGGGAACATCACCACCTAGGATATTGCCCGCTGCTAACTAATACTAAGAAGAAAAATAGAAAAGAAGGGGAAAGAAGGACAAAGAATGAAAAAAAATAAAAAATCGGGGGGGAAGAGTTGACACTGTACAAAACGGTCTATCTTAAATTACCAGGGAGAGTGGCGAAGAAAAGACCAGAGTCACAACGGAAACCTCAACACTTATCTGATTGCAAATATTGGTCCGAATGCCAAGGTGACCACATCAGGTTGAATTTTTTCGACGATTCCCTGGCGATGGCTACTGTTTCCTCCATTTGATAAATCTTATCTATGGGACTGAGATACTCGGACATAAGGAATATCCCTCACTTTCCAGTGCCTGGGAATCAAGACTTTCGCAGCATTCAGCAAGTGTCTAGTCAATGATTTTTTTATAATGCTGCATTGAGCAGTCTGCAATATGTAGTAGGCAACATGCCGGCGTGAGAGAGATTGTGGTATTCGTAATGACCCTGATCAATTCCTCCACCTTATCCCAATAGGGTCTCAGACTAGGGCACTCCCACCAAATATGAATAATAGTGCCCTGGTCTTGCTCACATCTCCAGCAAAGATCTGATGCCAGCAGGTACCATTTTTTAATCTTATCCGGCGTAGCATACCATTGTGTTAAAGCTTATTAGATGTTTCCTGTATTTTCGTGCCAATAGAACACTTATGGGCGAAAACACAAGCACGTTTCCATTGCTTCTCAGTAATGATTGTTTTCAGAACCTTCTCCCATTGTACTCGTATTCCAGATGCTATCCCTCCCTTGTCTTGTTGAAGCCATGAGTACGCAAGTGAGGTGTCTCTCAGTACCGGAGCTCCGACCTAGCAAATTTTGTTCAAGAGGAGTTCTTGGTCTAGAGAACAGTTTTTTAGTCTGGGAAACCTGTATGTAATTATGCAGCTGACGATAGGTCCAGAATGAAAGGGGGTTCTGTGAGTCCAATTCTCGTTTTAATGACTCAAAGTGTGTTTTAGTGTGTTATCTTCTAAACAATGTGTCATTAAAAGGGGCGTAAATTGATCGGTGGGTGCAGAGAAGTGCAGATCCATCCCAGGCAAAAAGTCCGGGTTACAAGTAGGGTTGTCCCGATACCACTTTTTTAGGACCGAGTACAAGTACCGATACTTTTTTTCATGTACTTGCCGATACCGAATACCGATACTTTTTTTAAATGTCATGTGACCGTTTTCAAACCACAATACAGATTAAGGATATTTTCTTTAGAATTATGAAGAACGCTAACTCAAGACATTATAAAAGAATAAAAATGAGTAAAAATGAATAAAAATGTTTTATTTGCTTGTCACGCAGTAGTAAAAACTCAAAGAATTTTCACAGAACATGTTGATAAATACAAAAAAAGTATTCTATTTAGGTATCGGGAGCATTTGCGCGAGTACAAGTACTCCCAAAAATACTCGGTATCGGTATCTGGACAACCCTAGTTACAAGTAATGGGGGTAAGTGGGCCGGGGGATGAGGACAATTTTATGATGCTTCGTCATCGTGTGGAAAACTCTAATCGTAGTCCCCACCAAAGGATGCTGCTGCAGGCTCTCCGGCAACTTCGCCCATGGGATCCAAGGTAGGAATCTAAGATAAAATGTGGAGGACGCTTCCTCCAATGTGACCCAATCTTTATGTCCCCTATGACTATTCCAATCCATAATTCTAGCTATATGTATCCTGGAATGATAAAGTTTAAAATCAGGTAGGCCTATACCCCCCTCTTCCTTAGATTTTGTAAGCGTATCAAGCTTTATCCTAGGTTTTTGCCCCTTCCAGATAAACGAGCGTATAATAGATTGAAGAGGTTTAAAAAAAAGACTTGGAAGTGATATCGGAAGAGTATGAAAGTGATATAGAATTCTGGGTAAGATTACCATCTTCAGGATAGCGGCTCTGCCAAACCAGGAAAAGGGTCTATAGGTCCAACCTTTAAGATCTGCTTGAATTTTAATAAAGGCCTTAATAAAGATTTTAATAATGATTTTAATAAAAAGTGTGTGTGTAATATAGAGCTGAAACGATTAATCGATATTATCGATAATATTCGATAATGAAAATCGTTGTCAACGATTTTCATTATCGATTAATCGGTCCGCCCTTCCGCCCATTCAAAGCCGCGGCCTCAATTACCGTTTGCCGCGGGCCCGCCGCGATCGAGCAGCGGGGGAGGTGGGGGAGCACGGAGGCACAGGATCCTGTGTCTCCGTGCGCCCCCACCACCTCCGCCGCGGGTCCGCGGCAAACGCTAATTGAGGCCGCGGCTTTGCGGCCTTGTGAAGTCCCAAGCTCTTCCTTCTGTGAGCTGGCGCCATCTGGTGGTGGCCGTTTTGACATTACAAGTTAAACAGCAACTGTAATGTTATTTTTTACTGCCATCTCCTTCCCTATAATTAGAACACCCAAACATTATATATATTTTTTTATTCTAACACCCTAGAGAATAAAATGGCGATCGTTGCAATACTTTGTGTCACGCCGTATTTGCGCAGCGGTCTTACAAGCGCACTTTTTTTGGATTTTTTATTTTTTTTAATTAAAAAATAAAACAGTAAAGTTATCCCAATTTTTTTTTAGATTGTGAAAGATAATGTTACGCCGAGTAAATTGATACCCAACATGTCACGCTTCAAAATTGCGCCCGCTTGTGGAATGGTGTCAAACTTTTACCCTTTAAAATCTCCATAGGTGACGTTTAAAAAAAATACAAGTTGCATGTTTTGAGTTACAGAGGAGGTCTAGAGCTAGAATTATTGCTCTCGCTCCAACAATCGCGGTGATACCTCGCGCGTATGTGTTCGCGTCTGCGCGCAAGCTCGTCGGGATGGGGCGCATTTTCTGGCTCCTAACTTTTTTAGCTGGCTCCTAGATTCCAAGCAAATTTGTCAAGCCCTGCCGTGAGGGATAGTGCCCCAGCATTGGTGTTCCCGGGAGGAATAGTGCCCCAGCATTGGTGTTCCCGGGAGGAATAGTGCCCCAGCATTGGTTTTCCCAGGTAGGAATAGTACTGCTGCAAAGTTGTGTAATGTTAATGTTAAACGTTTTTTAATCTGCCGTTTGAGTGTAACATGTTTTTTCATTATTACTGTTAAATAAACGAAAAAATTCCACATACGTTTTTTTAATGATTTTATACGATTAATCGAAAAAATAATCGGCCGATTAATCGATTATGAAAATAATCGTTAGTTGCAGCTCTAGTGTAATATATATAATTTTTTCCTTTTTTAAAGTGTGTCTATATTATATTTAGGGCTGTTGCGGATTAAAACTTTCGTGTTCGATTCAATCGTGTTTTTTTCGTGTTTTATTTTTTATATCGAATAATCGACTAATTTCGATTAATTATAACGCACATACAGATCCAACTACTTTTAGCAGACTTGCATTGCAACTCTGCATTAGTCAGTGGTAAATGTGGTATACACTATATACAATCACCCGACACTAGTTACTTTCCACAATCCATGACTTAACTTCACACAAGTTCACACAAATACGTTTTAAATTCAAACTGTAGCACTGACGTAAGTAATTTTTTCTTATTAAACTTTAACAAAAATGTAGAAAGTTAGTTTAACTTTAATTTTTAAACTTATCTAGTATATTGACTGTCAGTCACTTTAAAGTAGGCATCACTTTAGCCAGTCACGCAGACATACCAGATTGTTTAAATTTTCTGAAAGCAGACATGATCGCATTTTATTGACAATATACCCTGAAGAACTGAACAGTCTTTCGCACGGAACAGATGTTGCCGATACACAAAGAATTGTCTGCACAAAACTGCTTAGGACTGGAAAACGATTGGTTATTTTTGCCCCTTTCTCCTGATGGAGCCTGATGCATCCTCCTGCTCCACAGATGCAAAGGTACCTCAATCCAATGGGTGCAGTCTGCTCGCATTCAGCAGAGTAAGTCTCGCTGTCCGGTGACGTCGAGAATTTTGATCGATCAAAAAAATGTATTGAGAAATTAATCTTTAATTTCCCCAGCCCTAATTATATTGTATTGTATATCTCTGGCTCATAGTCTGCACTCCAATTCATCCCAAAGGTGTTTTTTATTGTTTTGGGGTCAGGACAGTCAAGTTCCTAATCCCTGCCTTTATGGACCTTGATTTGCGTGCACTGGTGCGCAGTCTTGTTGCAACAGGAAGGGCCCATCCCCAAACTGTTTTCACAAAGTTGGGCGCATGAAAATGTCTTGGTATGCTGGTGCCTTAAGAGTTCCTTGCACTGGAATTAGGGGGCCAAGTCCAACCCTTGAGAAACAACCCCACATCATAATACCCTCTCCAACAAATGATTTGGACCAGTGCACAAAGCAAAGTCCATAAATGCATGGATGAGCAAGTTTTGTGTGGAGGAACTTGACTGGCCTGCACATCACTGCCTCAACCCAGACTGCAAGCCAGGCCTTCTCTTCTAACATCAGTGCCTGGCCTCACATGTATATATCTATCCAGTGTGTGTGTCCCCAGCTCTCAGATCTCCTTACTGAGCTCTGCAGAGTGTAATTTTCAGGTCTTCAGATCCTTTTTTTCTGAATTCTCAGATGAGCTTCATAATTCAGCACTGCATTCACACTTGTGCGTAGCGTTTTGCCGCGATATTTGCGGTGTATTTGGCCGCGATTTTTTGCGGCGTATTTGGCCGCGATTTTGGGAAGGGCTAGGGTCTCCAATGTTAAAAGCAGAAAAACGCTTCAGGGGTTTTTGAACTTCTGGCTTCAGGCGTTTTGTAGTGGAGATGTGAATCATCTCCATAGAGAATAATTGATGTTTTCCCCTCCAGGCTACAAAACCCTCAGGTGTGAATGGGGTCTTAAAGTGTTCCGGCCTTAAAAAAAAAAAAACTAAAAGCCAGCAGATACACATACTGCAGCTGCTGGCTTTTAATAAATGGACACTTGACTGTCCTGGAGTCCAGCGATGTTGGCAGCTGATGTTTACATCAGCTGTCGGGTCAGGTGCTCCGCTGCCATTGCGGGTAGGGGAACCCAGCAGTATAGCCTTTCAGCTTCACGCTGAACCCTACTGCACATGCGTGATGCCCCGCTTCTCTCTCCTATTGGCCCGGCGGCCAGGGTAGAAGGAGGGAGCCCGCAGTGACGTCACAGGTCCGCGGCATGGACTCCCGGAAATGGTAAAGAATACCTGTCAGACAGGTATCCTGTCCCCCTCCCCCCCCCCCCCCAAAATTGTGGCACCAGAGGGGGGGAGGAATAAGATGAGCGGAAGTTCCACTTTTGGGTGAAACTCCGCTTTAAGCATAAACCGTATCCTGCTTTATGATCCAGTTACTGGGGTATTTTTTAAAGAGTCACATTGCTCATTTAAGACTATTGGACTTAATTTAAAAGCTCATCACATACTCTGTCTGTTGGTGAATTAAGAAATAAAAACAGTCCTGAACGGCTCTTCTTAAAGCATTTTTAGCTTAGTGTTGCTTTACAGTGAGTGTGCCTATGACCGCTTTCTTTTGGACACACAGTTTTGCACACATGCACGCTGCAAAAATGCGTAATCTTTGCGACCACGGATTCATCTCGCGGTAGGTCTAGTGCAATTGTTATATAGTGAAACGCTGCTCCAGGTGAGTGAGTCTCTGGTTAATCCCCACACACACTAGTCAGGTGCTAGCCCAGCTCACATGCTGTGTAACATGAAGTAATAATTCCGGACGGCTGCACTTTCGAAAAATTATTTTATTGAAGCTTCATATGACAAGCGGTTGACAGATGGAGCAGGGGACAAAGAGGTAGACGCGTTTTGCACAAATGTCAACGCTTGGCCATTACATTATGGGTAGTGACTAAGCACTAACATTTGTGAAAAAGCGTCTACCTCTTTGTCCCCTGCTCAATCGGTCAGCCCCTTGTCATATGAAGCTTCAATAAAAGGATTTTTGGAAGTGAAGCCGCCCGGAATTATTTCTTTATGGCATAGTTGTTATATGCGATTGAAAATTGTAGACTCTATAATCTTTAGTGATATAAGTTGCATCAGGTGATCCAGGCTCGGAAGCTGCAGTTTATTTCATTGCAACCAAAAAACACTTTTTTACATTTTTGGGCTAATTAAAAAAAATATATAATGAGATTTGATGGTGATGTATTTTTCAATTTGATTCATATCAAGTGTAACATTTCATGGGAAGTCCACTTCATGACCCGCTTTTAATTTGCATGCTTTAAAACTGCTCAAGAAAGAATACCAACCAAAATGTTTTCAGTCCAGATGACCTTGGCTAGCATTTTCTTGACACTGTAGGTTATTCTCCCCTGGTTTTATGCAGTGAGAACTGCTATAGAATACTTTTTATGGAACTTTTTAGCACATGGCTGCCACATTATAGGCTCTTCACAGTGAAGTGTTAAATGATGAAGCAGAAGATGTCATTGTATCCCACTGGCAGTGTGAAGAGTAATGTAAATGCCTTTTGCTACTGACATCCGGAGTGCTATGAAAACGAGAAGGCAGTCCATGTGACTTCACACGGCACTCTGATGATACATGGATTATGTGGTTCCAGAGGGACGTCTAAGAGAGTGAGAAGATAACATCTTGTGGTTGGATAAGTGCAGCACAATATCTTAAATACCCCGCCTTTTGAGGAAAAACAAGCTGTGAAATGTGCATGTGTGGGTTTTGTTTCTGGGAATAATAATTGGCAAGTTATGTCATAAAGTAGCGTTCAATCCACTTCAATCGAAAGATTTGCATCACGTGCCCTTTTATCAGTTCTATCTAAGGAAAATGACTGGTATGAAGTGTACATTTCCTTCATGTGGCTTTCATAAAAAAATGACATTATTGTGGGTGTAAAAGGAGACAGATATAGTGCCTCAGTATTAACGATGACATATAAGTACCGGGCGTCTTATTCTGTCATCGTTGTTTAGCATAGTCTCCTAATCTCTTCACATGCATAGAAAGGTTTTGTAGAGGGCCAAATGGGTGCAAGGGATTTTGACGTTTACAGGCTCAGTGTCACATATGGTAGTTTTATCACATGTTTGAGTGCTCATTGGTAAGCCTGCCTAGAGCTCCCTATTGTGTTGCTGGGTCTGGTGTTTGTTGATCCCGGATCTATTGTGAAGTCCCAGCATATACTCATGGCAGCAGATGTCATGATGATAAATTACATGTCACTGTACATAATATTTGAAATGCTCTTTTATTGGAGAGAAGGGCCCAACCATGGATTCCCTACTCCTGCAGCAATATAATTTGGTCAACCATCAGTGGCAGGCCAAACTTTGGGCCCTGCGCTGCTACAGCAATAGAATTGGTAAGCCAAACCATGGACTTTGTACTCCTACAGCTATAGACTGGAAAACCAATAGTAATAGGCCAAACCAGGGGCTCCGTCAACCACCAGTGGTGGGCCAAACCATGGACTCTGCACTTCTACAGCTATAGAATGGAAAACCAATAGTGGTAAGCCAAACCAGGGGCTCCATCAACCATCAGAGGTAGGCCGAACCATGGGCTCCGGGAATATTGGGCAGGTACCGCTTTCGAAGCAATCGTACGACGGTTCATCCTAAATTATCTGAAGGGACAAACGTGGACATTTTTCTCGTATGATACCAGAACAAACTATTTTTTAGTTTTAATCAGTACAGTATTCATCTGAAAACAAAAAAAACAATTTACGGCATGGGAAAAAAAACGTCGTCTTTAAAAAACGTCATTTAAAATGATTGTGTGTGGGCTACACATCATTTTTCAGGTTCTAAAAAACTACAAAAAAATAAATTCAAACATGCTGCATTTTTTAACGTAGTTTTAAACAATGTTGTTTTTTGGTTTTGTAAAAAATGATCGCGTGTGGGCTAAAATGACGTAAAAAAAAACAACGCATGCACAGAAGCAAGTTATGAGACAGGAGGGCTTGTTCTGGTAAAACTACTACTCATAATAGAGTAAGCACATTCATCACGCTGTAACAGACAGAAAAGCGCAAATCGTCTTTAACTAACACGGAATCCGCTAAAGCAGCCCAAAGGCGAATGGAACTTTCCCTTTATAGTTGCATCATACGTGTTGTACGTCACCGCGCTTTGCTAGATGATTTTTTAAAAACGATGGTGTGTAGGCAACATCGTTTTAATGATGAAGTTGGGAAAATGTAGTTTTTTCGACATGCTGAAAAATGATCGCGTGTACGCGGCATCACCCTGTCTACTGCTGTACATATTTTTAGGTGGTTGTTAATGGGTTATGGCATGTAGGCTGGACTATCAATCGAGATACAAATATGGGCCTATTTAATTAGATGCTGCTATTAGCAAGGATTTTGTGCATCGACCTACGCCAACTAGATTTTCGCTAGAGCAGGATCAGTGAGAGGTTGTTACTGATTGGTCATTATGTGTTTCTACACTTCACAGAAGTATCTGAGTTCAGAATATCACACAGATTCTCCATCACAATAATAAGACCCGTCCTGTTTTTTTTTCTTTTACTTTCTGCTCACTTCAAAGAGGGTTAAACTTGTGATACAGATTGGTGGCACTAATGGCAAACCCAATTATATTGTGTCTTGAGTTCACCCATGTCAGGCAATAATGCTTATCACATGCCTTTTTTTTTTTTCATGAACGCTTATTAAAGGAGCCATAGAATTCTATTCATAGAAGAAACTGGGCCTGGGATTTAACAGGAAATCAGATTGACAGGCCCAGCTGACTCTGTCCTTGAAAAGCTTATTAGTGAAACATTGGTGGTGGTTATCACGTAAACGTTCCGTCGGTTCCTTCAGAGTTCCTTTCTGGTGTCAAAATTCTTGATCTTCTTCTCCTGGCACCTGAGAATGATCTATTCCTGTTAAAGTAATCAATGTGCTCACCGCTAACTAAAAGCTAAACCAGGAAATATTTGCACTACAGAATGTTTTGACATATGCTGTGGGTTATATACAGTGTGCGTTAATGCAACTCCCTTAAGTATGTAAGAATGCTCTGAAGTGTTCATGACCACAGGCATGTGGCTGTAGGCAATTCTTTACACTTTTTACAGCAGGGAATCGGCAACCTTAGTCTTCCAGAGGGACCTTGAAAATAAAAAGCTCTGTTTCGGACTTTTGTGTCTCACTTCTGATTGCTTCTAAAATAGCTTGCCTGTTAAAATGTGTGTAAACCTACTAGAGATGAAAGCCACAATATTGCACCTAAAAGAACTTGCATATGAAATCATACACTTTATTTTTAAAGAAAAGTGCAGTAAGAAAAGCCGAAGTCTTGCTTCTACCAAATATTCACATACAGCCATTTTCCAAGACAGTATGTTTTTGGGCAGCCCTATAGCCCTCTCCTTAAAATGTTAAAAGAATCCTGTTAAAGCCCAACTACAAATTTTGTGTTACTTTTAAAGGGTTAGTTCACTTTTACCGAAAAACTACCTATGCAGGTCAAAGCAACACAGTTTTGTTTTATTTATTTTTTTATCAAGGGTTGAATAATGCCCCATGTTGTAGGTGTAGTCCATTTACATACCTTCCAAAGCCTGGTCAATAAACTCCCCAGAATGCAGGTAAAGGGTGCCTGTTGATAAAAACAAACTGCGTAGCGCCCTTGTCAGCTTAGATCTATGGAAAGTATACTGGCTCCATTATGACTTTTTTGTCTTGCAGGTTTTTTTTTTGTTGTTTTTGGTCAGATTTTACAACCACTTTAATGAACACTGTTTAAATTGGAAAACAAGGTTTCTTTTTAGTTCAGTTTAATGTAACAAAATAGTGTAGAGCTAAATTGTGAACTGGGAAGTGTACCAAAGTGATAACAAAAATGTAAATCTACAGCGAATGGTAATGCCTCAGTTGAAGTGCCATAGAGACGAAACGCATCGGGCCTGCATTTTCTGCTTTCCACGTTGCCTTTTACACGTTGTGATCACTTTTTATCCATATTTTACATCTGTCATTTGATGTATGAAAATGTTATAAATCCCCTTTAGTTGACCTGCACCATATGGAGCTATTTTTGCATGTTATCCTTTTTTTGGGGCCTCTGATGAGAATACCATCACCATCATTCTTTGGATTTACCCTCGTCCCAGCTTGCCATTGCTGTTCCTTCGTATGGTTTGGAGTCCAAAGATCCTTCATTTGGTCCTACTTGGCCTCTCCATCCACAAAGCCCAGGAGCCCGAGGAACTGAAGGTTCAGAGCCTGTTTGACCCACTGCTGTATATAGGTGTGTCCTTCACATCTGGTAAGAGTACCTACATTTTTTCTCTTTGGAAGTCTTTGAAGCAACCACAAGCAGCTGAATAGTTCATGTTGATTTATACACTCCAAATTACATCTTGAAGTGGATTTCCTTCATTGTCCATTGGATTTCAGCGCTTACTGTATGTGGGCTCACATCACTTCCTTTTGTTTTTAATGGACTCGTATTCACTTACGTGTTTTGAGTGGACTTACACTTCACTCGCCCTCACTTCTAATATATAATTGTGTGTGTGTGTGTGTTACAGTGGTTCTTTACCACTCTCTGTATATTTACATTTTTGTTATTACTTTGGTGCACTTCCCAGTGCATCATTATTTATGTAAGTTCACAATTTAGCGCTACACTATTTTGTTACATTTCACTTGAGACTTTGTTTATTAGCTGCTACAATTCTTTTAAGGTTTTAGTTTAGCGCAGTATTCTCCCCTTTTTTTTATTTTTAAGTCTTAAATTATTATTATTTTTTTGGCAAGGTAAATCGACAACTGTGGACAATGGTGTTGCACAGGCAGAGAAAGCACAGGAAGTTATTCCCTCACTTGATCTTTGGCAGGATCAACAGGGACCCTTTGCACTTGTTGAACAGATCTAACAAAATGCTGTCAATGGTATATTTAACGGAGCAAAATGGAGAAACCGTAAGATAAGTTTATCATTGGACTTTACATGCATGCTATTTTATAGCAAAGTCCAGTATGGGATGAGAAAGAAGGTTTACCGCTCAGAGGTCCCAGGGAACTGCAAGGTGGAGTCCAAACGCCTGGGTGCAGGCACTGCAGTAGTATGCAAAAATGTATGGAGAAAAACCGGGACGGCCGCACTCCAAAAAAATGGTTTCTTTTAATAAAACTGGTCACAACATGAACACAGCAAAAAATCAGGAGAAACACTGACACGTTTCACACTATCATACAGTGCTTATTCATAGCTAGATGTGCATGGCAGAGAAAAATAAATGTATACTCTATTCAATATAGAAAACAATTGTGTAAACGCCCTCAAAGCCAATTGATTAATTGGCTAATGAAGGAAACAGGTAATCACAGGTTTATCACACAAGTAGGGCTGAAAGTGCTTCCCACATGTCCATAGCCACGCACCCTTGGATGAACGGGTGTGTGGATATGGACATGTGAGAAGCACTTTCAGCTCTACTTGTGTGATACACCTGTGATTACCGGTTTCCCTCATTAGCCAATTAATCAATTGGCTTTGAGGGCGTTTACACAATTGTTTTTTCTATGTTGAATAGAGTATAAATTTCTTTTTCTCTGCCATGCACATCTAGCTATGAATAAGCACTGTATAATCGTGTGAAACGCGTCATCTTTTCTCCTGATTTTTTGCTGTGATATGTTCATGTTGTGACCAGTTTTATTAAAAGAAACCATTTTTTTGGAGTGCGGCCGTCCCGGTTTTTCTCCATACATTTTTGCATGCTATTTTATAGTAAAAAGCTGGACATCACAAAGTTATATTGTATCAGTTTGCAGTCTGAATTTGTGTTTCTTTTATAAAATGCTGGCTGCAGCGCGTCTGAGTTGTTTTATGGCTCTTCAACAGGACATAGTGAGGAAGATTTTAAGTTTTTAAATACACCCCAACGCATTGAAAATGCATGTGCTGCCGGTGCCACACATATAGCTGCACGTAACATATTCTGCAATACACATCAGTGGGTTAAATTGTGCTGCAATTGTGGTTCCTGGGTACCACAACAGGCAGATTTTACTCTTTACAGTACATACACTAATGTGCAGCTGTGTATAAGAGCAATAATGCTGGCCAGAAAACCATGATGGCCGGACATGTTGGAGCATAAGTGCTTTATAATTGGGGTCATTTAAGTCCTTTGTGTATAAGAGTCAAAAGACCAGTGTAAAATATGTATGTATTCGGATAATGGTTTAATTTTATTTCCTCCACTTGTTTCCGCGTGCATTCCAATTAAACAGCCCCTGGCTTGAATCAATCACTGGCATTGTCTGCTACTGATATAGATATCAATATAATTAAACAACTTCTGATAAGATATAACTTTCCTGGGTCTGATTTAGATTTCATACCACAACTCCACCCGATGTTTTTTCCTGCATAGTGTAATATAAATATGTGTCTGCAAACCAATCTGTGCTGCTTGCATGGCATATGGTATACTCATGTAAATGCCAGTACCCTATAGGAATATTGGCATGATGCCATATACAACTAAATTACAGTATTAACTAGACTGTTTGTTAGATTCTCACATAAATGGCACTTTAATTGGCTGAAGGTAGATGTGATCCCATTGGCTGCCATGCAGAACAGGAAGAGGACACGCACAGAGGAGTCCTGCATCCATCGCCACACTACACACACACCCACAGCTCGTCGCCTGACCCACCACCACGATGGGGTAAGTGCCGGGCAGACATGGGGTGGATGGGGGGGGGACACAGTGGCTGCCTTTGCTGGGCACAGTAGCTGCAATTGATGGTTTTTGTTTTAGTTTTTTTCAGAATTTTTCAGTTCGTTTGCGCCTTCAAAAATTTTGAGCACCAGCCACTGGTTATATACCAGGATGCCTTTTGTAATGAGATGTCTTGCCTGGGCATGTTTTCACACTCCTTGTTGGCTTTTGGAAATCTGTAATGGTGCCATATATTGACCCAAAGGACTTCCTCTGGCCTTCCAACAAAGATGGGAAGAGAGGAATTTCAAACAGACTTTTTGAAGACACTTTAAAATTAGGTGCACTTACCTAACTTATTCTCCCCCCTCCATAGATGCTTACGGACTTCAGGCCAATGACCGCGACCTCCGGTATTTGTTTATATCTGGTGCCACAAGGGTTGCTGTACTGGCTACACCTGCACTTTACAACCCCATAGACTTCTAACGGGCTGTGTCCTTGGACCCCAGACAATGGGAGATGGGGCTGTAATAGGCAGCCATGGTCAGGATGTAGATGGCCACAAGAGGCTGGGGACATTGTATCAAGGTAACTATGCATCTATGGAGGGGGGGGGGGGGTGTCGCGTAGGTAAAACCGGGGCAAATTGGCAAAAATGGCAAGCATACTTTTTCTTTAAAAGCATACAAATGATTAAAAGAAGTATTGGATTTGCTTTTTGTTTTAATCACACTTGTCTAGCCAGATGAGGCAGTGGCTCCCCTCCAGCTCTAACACAGAGAACCAAGGTGATCGGTTCTCGGAGCTCTGTGAGCTGGTCACTGTCAGACATGGCTCTCTGCTCTGCCCCCCCTTCCTGTTCACTGGAGCACTGAGCTGTGGAGGGGGTGGGAACCGCCAGCTCAGGCTCTCACCAGCTCGCTAAGAGGCTGAGCCGAGTGTCAGTCCAGGTATTTGGGCGGTTCCCGACCATATAGTAGTAGTCCTGGAACGGCTTTGTGACATTAGCTGAGCTCTTAAAAAAAAAAAGGGGGGGGTGGGCAGGCACAGGAGTGCAGAATGGACTGCACTCCTGTGACCCACAGGAGAAGTACAGCCAAATGTGCTTTGGCTGTACGTCTCCTTTTAACACTGGTACTTGGGTCTTGCCTAGTGAATGTGGGATACATTTTCAAAATCTTGAGATTGGCGCTACTATGTTGGGTTTTTAGTGACCAAGGAAGGCGGCTTCGTAAGCTTTCAGTCTGACTTTTACTGAGATACTGCATACGCTTAGTCAGTGGTTCAGAGTCCATGGTGGAGCCTCCTTTTTTTTTTTTTGTATTGTATAATGTCAATGATGTGTGTCTGCGTTAAAAAAAAAAAAAAAAAAAAACTAATTGTATATTTAAAAAGTTAAGGCACCTTTTTTTCATATATATTTCTCAAATGAAAATTTAATTGCAGTAACAAAGGTGGAATGTATAACACATGACATTCAAATTTAGTTATAATTGAAAATAATCACTTTGAATACACAAAAATTCCCTTTTAAGTTTCGTTTATTTTCCCAATACAGTGAAAATACCATTACAAAGAACATTATTTTGCTTTCATAGTACATTTTTATCTTGTCTCTGCAATTTATAAATGAACAGCTCAAAGAAAATGTCAGTGTTATCAGATTAAAGTGATTTCTCTTTGTTTCTCTGAGAACATCTGGAGATCACATATTGTCCTTTATACAAAAAAGCCATTCTGTTCTCTGGGTAAAGGTCAGTGTTCAGGACTCTCTTGATTACCCAAATATTATGTAAAATGTTACATTTATTGCTTTAAATTATTTGTTTTTATAAAATGAAGCCAAGTTATGGGGAGGACAAACTCGCGGGCCAAGATGGATAACTTTTCTCTGAAATTCGACGCACCAGAAGCTGCGCCTGTGTCTAAGGCCTCGTTCACACATGGATCCGTTCAGGTCCGCCTGTCAGTTTTTCAGGCGGACCTGAACGGGCGCTCCATGCACCCCTATGGAGCGTCGGATGTCAGCGGAGACATGTCCGCTGACATCCGACCTGATCCGATCCGCTAAAAACAAACGTATGGGGCTCACGTCCCCATCCGTCCATGCGGATCGGATCGGGAAAGATCTGATGAAAACGGACATGCTGTCCGTTTTCATCAGATCGCTCCATAGAGGACAGCGGGACTCGACAAGCTCCTCCCCGCTCAGTGAGCAGAGAGGAGCTTGTCATCCGTCGGCTCAGCGGAGATCTGCGGACTGATCTCCCGCTGAGCTGGCAGACACAGGCGGACTCCGTCGGAAAGGACTGAGACGGAGTCGGCTATGTGTGAACGAGGCCTAAAAGGGACACAAGCCTGGCACTGAGAACTGCATGCTCTTCTCTCTCTGCCCCCCAAGAGGTAGAGGAGAGTTGTTCTGCAGGCTCTGCTCATGTAGTGTAAACCCTGCATGAGCAGAAAGAGGAATCTGAGCAATCTGCTGACAACCCCATGAAAAGGTTTCACCTAGCAGGAAACTTGTGCAGTTTTCTATATGTAAAACTGCGGCATTTTCTCTGTTATTTAGTTGCAGACCCAAGTTACTTTTTTCCCACCCTAAAATGGAAACTTGCACAGATAGACCTGTTACAAGTCTATCTGCTTTGCTAAAGGCTAAGTTCACCCTTGGAACAGCTCCGGGAACATGTTATTGGTGTAATGCTTTCCAGGCTCCTGTAGGAAAAAATAATAAATGCACACTTTTCTGTAAAAATATGTGCATTTATAATTTTTTCTGTAAAAGTGAACTTGGCCTTAAATGTAGCACATGCCACTTTTGACATTTTCATGTGCCATTATAATTGATGCGTGAGGCTTATTTAATCCCCTGGACCGTATCTCTCCTAGTTTTCAGCTGAAGCTCTCGGGGGAAATTTTAAAGTTACAGACAATAAGTGTAGCTGCTTGCTTTTAATAAATGCACACTCGCCTGTTCCAAGATCCAGCGATGTGACCACCCGGACCCTCATTCTCTCCCTTGGGAGCTGGGTATCGGTCAACTAGGTACCCACTCCCCCCACATTTGGTATGTCTGGGGGTCAGGAGTCCTTCAAGCAGAACTTCCACTTTTGGATGTAACTCTACTTTAAAGCAAACCAGTTCACCACCTTACTTATTCTGTTCTACAACTGTTATCCTTTTCCACCACCGAACACTCTGCACTTACCAGAAGTGGATGACCACATGGAAGTTGGTCTTATTGCTGGTCTCCCGCCTGCCAAATTCCTAGCATATCAGATCTCCTCAGTCCACAGTATCCCCTAATAATTTTGCATCAGTCGCCCTCTTTCTTTCCTGTATGGAGAATGGTGCAAAAAATACCTGTTGATTTGGCCAGAAATGTTGTGAGCTGATAACATCAGTTTCTCAATTACCGTGGACAAAGAGGGATTTATCAAGAGGAACGAGTGGGAAAGGGGATGAGAGGTATAAATTCCTTCTACTTAGAAATGTAGATAGGACTGACAACACATGCTTAGAAACTCTGAGCCAAATATTTACCAGGGGACTTTACAGATAGGCAAGTATTGTGGCATTCTGCTGAAACTAGATGGTGATTGGTTACTAGTAAATGGCCTGAAATCCCTCACTGGGGCTGGCACCTTCTGCTGGCTTGCAGCCATCTTCATTGGCTGGCATGGGGTGATATCACTCCTGCGCATGCTCTGGAGTACTGTCATCCCAGCACACAGGCGCTGTGCTGGAATTCGAGTGTACATTTCAAATAAGGCTGGGCATGTAGGGAACATGAGGCGCTGCAGGAGCAGCATTTACTGGAACTAATTCCCTTTGCTCCGGCAGCAGTTGAATGCTGACAGGAGAGGTGGAGAAGCAGGCTTATAGCTGCTGCTGGAGAAAAGGCAATCTGTTCCGGTAAATGCCACCCCCACTCCTGTCTAGGGGTTGGCAAGAAAGGTTTGCGATCTACCGGTCATCTGTCAGTGGTCTACATATAGATCACAATTGACAGGTTGCTGACCCCCGCTCTAGACATACCTGCCCTTAATTTATCCACTGCTATATATGGTCCAACTTGTTTTTTTTTTTTTTTATGCTTTGTCCTGACATATTCTTTAACAGAACCCGAGAGGTCTAAAGCTTGACATTGCCCCATTGTCTTGTTTCCCTTTCTTCCAAAGCCATGTTTACAGGCAGACGTTATAGAGTTCAGTAGGACCCTATTTCCAGTCCAGGTTGCTTTTAGTAATCCATTCGGTGAACATGACTTTCAGACAAAGTGGCAGATGTGTTGAAGCCTGCATATACAGGCTCTTATTCCATTGTCATGGTTTTCTTCATTTAGTATCAGTTGAATGTGGTTCTGCAGAATACGTCAAGTAGTTCCCAAGTGGCACAGAAGAACATTCGTGTGATGAAGCCCTTTATAGTACGTAGAATTTTTGTGGTTTTAATGAATGAACAGGATCGTCATTTATAGTCATAGGAGAAGCAGTGTGTAGCTTGGAGATTAATGACCTGCAGCATCCTTCCAGAGTTTCTCACACGTCAGTAGTACAAAGGCATGAGATGGCAAGACGTGTGAAGGTGGAAAAGCTCTCGTTAATGAGTTGCTTGTTCACACAGCAGTCACTTCCCTTACTAAGGAGTACCTGTCTTGACTAGACTTGTTGACATTGGCCTTGTTTAAAGAATCGTTTGTGTGTGTGTGTGTGTGTATAGTACAAGGGCGGGTGCTATTTACAATTGGCATAGAAAATCCTAGAAATTGTGCACGTGTTTTTTTTTCTAATATTAACTACTTGCCGACCGCCCGCCGTCATATTACTGCGGGACGGCGGCACTCCTGGGCGAGAGCCCGTAGCTATACGTCCGCTTTAAACGCGGCCGCTAGGGGGCGCGCCCTTCCCCGAGTCCTGCGCGTGTGCCCGGCAGGTACGATTGCCGCCGGGCACCCGCGATTGCTCGTTACAGAACGGGAGGTATGTGTGTAAACACATAGCTCTCGTTCCTGTCAGCGGGGGAAACGCTGATTTTCTGTTCATACAATGTATGAACAGAAGATCCGTGATTTTCCCTAGTGAGGTCACCCCCCCATACAGTTAGAACACAAGCAGGGAACATACTTAACCCCTTCCCTGCCCCCTAGTGTTAACCCCTTAACTGCCAATGACATTTTTATATCATTGATAAAAAAATGCCAATGGTCCCAAAAATGTGTCAAAAGTGTCCGAAGTGCCCGCCATAATGTCGCAGTACTGAAAAAAAAATGCTGATTGCCGCAATTACTAGTAAAAAAAAAATATTAATAAAAATGCCATAAAACGACCCCCTATTTTGTAAACGCTGTAACTTTTGCGCAAAACCAATCAATAAACGCTTATTACGATTTTTTTTTTTTTTTACAAAAAATATGTAGAAGAATACGTATCGGCCTGAACTGAGGAAAAGTTTTTTTTATATATTTTTGGGGGATATTTATTATAGTAAAAAGGAAAAAATATTGCATTTTTTTTAAAAATTGGCACTCTACTTTTGTTTATAGCGCAAAAAATGAAAACCGCAGAGATTATCAAATACCACCAAAAGAAAGCTCTATTTGTGGGAAAAGGACGCCAATTTTGTTTGGGAGCCACGTCGCACGACCACGCAATTGTCAGTTAAAGCGACGCAATGCCGAATCACAAAAAGTGCTCTGGCATTGGACAGCAATATGGTCCGGGGCTAAAGTGGTTATAGAACAATAGGCAATTTGAATAGTTGAGGCCCATACACACGATCAGAAAATAGTACAAAAAATAAGCAATCCTACAATAATCTGATAGCACACAGCTTTCAAGAGCCGATCATGACAGTTCATCTGTTTTTTTTTTATTTTTATGCGATGGAACAAGCACAAAATGTTTTCAATACAGTTGTCCAAAAACAATATAATATATTGCATCACTTCTGAATTTTTATTCTGTCGCACGTGAACTTTAGTAACTTCCTTTTTTTATTTTCAATGTGAAACTAGCATGAAAAAAAAGTGTATCAGGCATATGGGAGGGTTATCACCCTTATCACCCCCTGTCCTTTTTCACCATCTGTGTCCCATTGGGGAGATGTACCTCCTACTTCATGCCCCATTTACCACCTACTTCCTGCTCCATAGTCAAAACAGGAAGTGTAAGATAATCCTCACTAATTCTGAGAATTCCTCGGAAAATTTCCCCTCCCCTTTACTTTTCTTACGACAACTCAGAATGTGTGAAGAAAGAAAAAACTAGGGGCTAGTTGTTGGACTTTTCAGGCACATACTGCTGATAAGAATATAGTCGCACAGAGAACATTTCTCTAAAATTAAATTTATTTGAACACAGAGGTATGGTTCACATATTAAAAACTTTGCGTTCCAATGGAACGAACTAGCAAACTAGCTAAACATTGCAAATTGCCTCCAGAGCAAAACAGGTGATTAGACTAGTGGTCAAACTTAGTATTACAAACGATTAAAGCAAAAACACTTGTAAAGAATCAATGAGGTAGTATAAATGTCCTGTATTGATGATGGAGGTTCAGACATGGAATGTCTGGAAGATGGAGCTTGCAATGGATTGACTCAAATCTTTATTTTTTATATATACTGTGTGTATATATAATAGGAATGGAAAATTATAATGATGATGGAAATTGTGGTACTGGAAATTCAGGATGCACTTGGCCAAAACTGGAAATGGCAGTTTATAAAAATATGAGACAGGTGTGTGTGTGTATATGTGTGTATACACACATACGATATCTCACAAAAGTAAGTACACTCCTCACATTTTTGTAAATATTTTATTATATAATTTCATGTGACAACACTGAAGAAATTACACTTTGCTACAATGTAAAGTAGTGAGTGTACAGCTTGTAGTGTACATTTGCTGTCCCCTCAAAATAACTCGACACAGCCATTAATGTCTAAACCGTTGGCAACAAAAGTGAATATACCCCTTAAGTGAAAATGTCCAAATTGGGCCCAAAGTGTCTATTTTGTGTGGTCACCATTATTTTCCAGCACTGCCTTAACCCTCTTAGGCATGGAGTTCACCAGAGCTTCACAGGTTGCCACTGGAGTCCTCTTCCACTCCTCCATGATGATATCACAGAGCTGGTGGATGTTAGAGACCTTGCGCTCTTCCACCTTCCGTTTTGAAAATGCCCCACAGATGCCCAATAGGGCTTGGGTCTGGAGACATGTTTGGCCAGTTCATCCCCTTTACCCTCAGGTTCTTTAGCAAGGCAGTCGTCGTCTTGGAGGTGTGTTTGGGGTCGTTATGTTGGAATACTGTCCTGCGGCCCTATCTCGGAAGGGAGGGGATCATGCTCTGCTTCAGTATGTCACAGTACATGTTGTCATTCATGGTTCCCTCAATGAACTGTAGATCCCCAGTGCCGGCAGCACTCGTGTAGCCCCAGACCATGACACTCCCACCACCATGCTTGACTGTAGGCAAGGCACTCTTGTCTTTGTCCTGCTTACCTGGTTGCCGCCACACACACTTGACACCATCTGAACCAAATAAGTTTATCTTGGTCTCATCAGACCACAGGACATGGTTCCAGTAATCCATGTCCTTAAACTGCTTGTTTTCCGAAAACTGTTTGCGGGCTTTGTGCATCATTTTTAGAAGTGGCTTCCTTCTGGAATGATGGCCATGCAGACCAACTTGAGGAAGTGTGACCCCCCCCCCCCCCCCCCATCACCCACACCTGCGTTCTCTGCAGCAATGCTGGCAGCACTCATACGTCTATCTCCCATTGACAACCTCTGGATATGACGCTGAGCACGTGCCCTCAACCTCATTTGGTCGACCATGGCGAGGCCTGTTCTGAGTGAAACCTGTCCTGTTAAAACGCCTGTATGGTCTTGGCCACCGTGCTGCAGCTCAGTTTCAGGGTCTTGACAATCTTCTTATAGCCTAGGCCGTGTTTATGTAGAGCAACAATTTCTTTTTTTCAGATCCTCGGAGTTCTTTGCCATTATGGTGTAGTGTTGAACTTAAACCAGGATGAGAGAGTGAGAGCGATAACTCCAAATTTAACACACCTGCTTCCCATTCACACCTGAGACCTTGTAACACTAACGAGTCACATGACAACAGGGAGGGAAATGGCTAATTGAGCCCAATTTGGACATTTTCATTTGGGGGTGTACTCACTATTTTTGTACAGGGCTCGACAAAATCCGGGGGACGCCAGGTCGCAATTGCGACAAGAAATAGCGACCTGGCGCCTAGGGAAGCTTAGGCCTGCAAAAAGCCACGGCCTCAATTGCACCAAAAAGATTTAAAAGGAAGGATATAAAATGATGCTGCACAAGTGCTAACAATCACTCAGTAGCTAGAGCTTACATTTGCTATGCTGAGGAAGATATTTGCATGTAGCAACTATTATCCCTGAACTATTGCATACTTTGCAGTCTTATTCAAATGACCATGGCTACACATAACCATGTTTTCGGGATCCATTAATGATTTTGTTCACTTTAAATCTACTCTGGCCCTCCACATGTCTCATCTACCCTAATTGGCAACGTTTTTTCCTTACCTGATCTATATAGTTAAACGTTATTCACCATGATGGATTGTTATATGCTTTGATCCGTTTGTCAAGTGCCTTTTATTGAGTGATTCGAATTTTTAAAGGCACGCTTGAGTGGACCTTGGCTGTTTCTGAGGGTTGACTTAAACCGCTTATCCTATGTCTGACATGAACAGATTGAAGCATGAGCTAGGCAAGGATGAGTTTGATAATCTCGGCCGAGTAGTTAATACTATGATGCAGAGGCATATACAACCGTGACAGTTTTTGTCATACTGGTGACAATTATGTCCACAAGAAGCCTTTTTGTATGGTTGGTTATTTTCATTGAATATTAACCACTGGGCACTTGAACCCCCTTCCATGACAATTGCACAGTCATGCAACACTGTACCCAAATGAAATTATTATAAAAAAAATCACACAAATTGCTTTTTTTTGGTGGTATTTATTCACTGAGTTGTTTTTTTGCTAAAAAAAATAAATAAATATAAAAAACTAAACAAACATTTAGAAAAAAAAACTGTTTGATAGTTTTGTTATAAGATTTTGAAAACTGGTAATTTTTTTCCTTCATTAACCACTTGCTTACTGGGCACATAAACCCCCTTCGTGCCCAGGCGAAATTTCAGCTTCCTGCACTGCGTCACTTTAACCACTTCCCGACCGCCCACCGCAGGTATACTTCGGCACTTTGAAGATGGATATCTCGGTAACGGCAGCAGCTGCTGCCACAACCAAGATATCCATCTCTTCTGTGGGCGGTCGGGTAAACGATAATGGCGGTCTCCGCGGCGGAATCGCCGCGAGATCGCCGTTATCGGTGGCGGGCGAGCGTCCCCCCCCCCCTCCCGCTGCGCTCCCGCGCCCTCCGCCGCTTACCGGAGCCGTCGGTAGCGGCGATCGGGTGCGCTCGTCTGTTCAGCGGGGATGCGAGTAAGGGGAAAAAATTTCCCTCGTCCATCCCCGTAGCTCTGCTGGGCGGAAGTGACGTCAAACGTCAGTTCCAAACAGCGTCTTAAAGAGACATTTTTTTTTAAATGTCATTTGAAAAATGACATTTAAAATTTTTTTTTTTTTTTTGCATTTTAGCCTAAATATGAGATCTGAGGTCTTTTTGACCCCAGATCTCATATTTAAGAGGACCTGTCATGCTTTTTTCTATTACAAGGCAATAATTCTAGCCCTAGACCTCCTCTGTATCTCAAAAAATGCAACCTGTAGAATTTTTTAAACATCGCCTATCGAGATTTTTAAGGGTAAAAGTTTGACGCCATGCCACGAGCGGGCGCAATTTTTAAGCGTGACATGTTGGGTATCATTTTACTCGGCGTAACATTATCTTTCACAATATGTAAAAAAAATTGGGCCAAATTTATTGTTGTCTTATTTTTTAATTTAAAAAAGTGAATTTTTTCCAAAAAAAGTGCGCTTGTAAGACCGCTGCGCAAATACGGTGTAACAAAAAGTATTGCAATGACTGCCATTTTATTCTCTAGAGTGTTAGAAAAAAAATATATAATGTTTGGGGGTTTTAAGTAATTTTATAGCAAAAAAAAATGTTTTAGCCTCGTAAACACCGAATCTGAAAAACAGGCCCGGGGCTAAAGTGGTTAACTGACATTTGCGCGGTCGTGCGACGTGGCTCCCAAACAAAACAAAATTGGCGTCCTTTTTCCCCCACAAATAGAGCTTTCTTTTGGTGGTATTTGATCGCCCATGCGGTTTTTATTTTTTGCGTTATAAACAAAAAAAGAGCGACAATTAAAAAAATATATATATATATGTGTATGTATGTGTGTGTATGTATATATATATATATATATATATATATATATATATATATATATATTATATATTTTACATGTTGCTATAATAAATATCCCAATTTTTTAAAAAAAAAAAAACTATTTTTTTTTCTCAGTTAAGGCCGATACGTATTCTTCTACATAAAATCGCAATAAGCGACTGCTTTGCGCAAAAGTTATAGCGCCTACAAAATAGGGGACAGAATTATGATTTTTTTTTTAAATATATATATATTTCTTTTTTACTAGTAATGGCGGCGATCCCCGATCTGGGATTGCGACATTAAGGCGGACACATCGGACACTTTTGACGAAATTCACATTTATACAGCGACCAGTGCTATAAATATGCACAAATGACTGTATAAATGTGACTGTCATTGAAGGGGTTAACACTAAAAGGGTGAGGAAGGGGTTAAATGTATATCCTGGGTGTGTTCTAACTGTGTGGGGGGTGACTGGGGGAGGTGACCGATGCTGTGTCCCTATGCACAAGAGACACAGATCGGTCTCCTCTCTCCCTGACAGGACGTGGAGCTCTGTATTTACACACACAGCTCCACGTCCCTGCTCTGTCACCGCCGATCGCGTGTACCTGACGGGCACCGCGGCCGCCGGGTACACGCATCGAATCCTCGGCGATGCGACAGCACTGTTTTTCCCCGCTGCGCGCCACCCAGTGGCGCGCGGGGAATTACAAAAACATTGACGTCCAAAGACGTGACCCCGGCGCCTCAGGTCCGCGCTGTTGACGTCTTTCTACAATAACGCGGACCTGAAATGGTTAAGGTGCGCTGATGAGGCTGCACTAATAGGCACTGGTAGGTAACACTGATCAGTGGCACTGATGGGCAGCACTGGTGGGTTGCACTATGGGCGCAGATGAGGCAGCCGCGGCTCTGTGTGAGTGAGTGACCGATGTCCTTCCGACAAACTGGTTATCGGCTCTTAAAGGGGTTGTGAAAGGAATCTTTTATTTATTTTTTTTCCCCTAAATAGCTTCCTTTACCTTAGTGCAGTCCTCCTTCACTTACCTCATCCTTCCATTTTGCTTTTTATGTCCTTATTTCTTCTGAGAAATCCTCACTTCCTGTTCTTCTGTCTGTAACTCGCCACCGTAATGCGAGGCTTTCTCCCTGGTGTGGAGAAAGCCTCTTGAGGGGGCGAGCAGGAGTGTCAGGACGCCCACTAACACACAGCTTCTTTCTCTATCTGCAAAGTAGTGTCCTGACTTGCCTGCTCGCCCCCACCCCCATCAAGAGGCTTTTTCCACACCAGGAAGAAAGCCTCGCATTACGGTGTGTAGTTACAGACAGAAGAACAGGAAGTGAGCATTTCTCAGAAGAAAAAAGGACATTTAAAATCAAAATCAAAGGATCAGGTAAGTGAAGGAGGACTGGACTGAGGTAAAGGAAGCTATTTAGGCAAAAAAAAAAAAAATCCTTTACAACTCCTTTAAATTTCTTGCATCGTTTCGGTTTTCTGTTAAATTTATGGTAGAAAACTGGTGAATATTCTGTAAACTTCTAAACAAGGCTGGATTTTCTGCTGGAATTAGTCAAGTAACAAGGCACTTCTTCCTCCGAATTGGATTGGTAAAAATACATTGCTAATGAAATGTAAATGAAATTTATATGCAAATTGGGAATTGTTTGCACATTTGCAGTAAAATAAAATATTCAGTGAAGGAAACCTCTCACAAAACGAAATGTTCTTCTATATAAATAAACGCCATAACATTGGAAAGGTAATTGAGGCGTATTTGTCATTTTTCAAAGGGAGATTTGTAATTATGTGCAGTTTAATGTAGCCAGCGGGAAGCCTTTAAAATGTGGAGATGTGTGCTTTTGTATTTGTTTTTTTTTCTTCGTCTTATTCTTTAAATAATTCTTCTTCTTTTATATTCTTGTACATACTGATCATCTGTTTAAACTGGCAAAGCTTAGGCTCAATTTCCTCACTTCCTGGCTGGTGAAACCATTACTAGGTCAGGGAGTAACGCCTGCTACACACCACTAGTTTTTCTCCTCGTTCAACTTAGCAGGTTGAATGAAAAAACAGCTCCGATCAGAGCCACTGTACCAACAATCCGATGTTGGTACATTTACCGCTCCTCCCCGCCAGAACACTCCGATCAGCACACTCTGCCATTGGCTGAAAATGCTGATCGGAAGCGAGTTGGCTGCTGGTTTATCAGCATGTTTGTCCGACACAAGCCAGCCAAATGGCCAGCTTCTGTCAGACTGGCTGCCATACACACGGGCCGAATGTCGGGCAGTTTCTATTGAACCAGCTGATGCCAGCCGTTTATTCAGCCCGTGTGTACTAGGTTTAAATGGTGAGGAAAAATCTATAAGGTAAACTTGCACAGGCCCCCCTCCTTGCGCCCCACCCCCCAGTCCCCCGGTCCCGATGACCTTCACCGCTGCTTTTGCCAGTTCTAAGCCCCGGTATTTCTGTGTCAGGGGCCTGGAACTTTAGAAATCCTCTGAGGTGATTGTCCAAAATGTCAGAGGAGGGGGATCTGTGTAAGTTCACCTTATAGATTCTTCCTTTAACCTCTTCCCGCCCGCACAGCGAGTTCTTATGGCCACAATGCGGCTCTTAATTGCCGGGAGGCTGTCTATATACAGCCTCCAGGCCACTGGGGAGCGCGCGAGTCTGCCGTGTCAGTCAGGTGCCGATGCGCGTGCCTGGCGGCTGCGATGTCCACCAGGCACCCTGCGATCGGTGGTCACAGAGACAGGGACGTGGAGCTCTGTGTGTAAACACAAAGCTCCACGTCCTGTCAGGGAGAGGAGACTGATGGTGTGTCCCTTGTATATAGGGACAACCATCGGTCACCTCCCCCCACAATAAGAATCACTAATTAGGGAATACATTAACCCCTTCCTCGCCCCCTAGTGTTAACCCCTTCCCTGCCAGTCACATTTATACAGTAATCGTGCATATTTATATCATTGTTCGCTGTATAAATGTGAATGGTCCCAAAAATGTGTCAAGTGTCCTATGTGTCCACCGCAATATCACAGTCCTGACAAAAATGCAGATTGCTGCCATTACTAGTAAAACAAAAAATAATAATAAAAAAAAGTCATTCTATCCCCTATTTTGTAGACGCTATAACGTTTGGGCAAACTAATCACTATACGCTTATTGCGATTTTTTATTTTTTACCATAAATATGTAGAAGAATACGTATCGGACTAAACTTTATTTTTATTTTTTTGGGATATCTATTATAGCAGAAAGTAAAAAAGTTTTATTTATTTTTTTCAAAATTGTCGTCCTATTTTTTTTTTTATATCGCAATAAATAAAAACTGCAGAGTGATCAAATACCACTAAAAGAAAGCTCTATTTTTGGGAAAAAAAGACGTCCATTTTGTTTTGGAGCCACGTCGCACGGCCGCGCAATTGTTCAAAGCGTGACCGTGCTGAAAAATGAAATTTCACCTGAGCAGGAAGGGGGTATATGTGCCCAGTAAGCAAGTGGTTAAATGTTAACTTACACTTTAAGAAAAAAATATCTAATATCAGCCTGAGAAGTCCAGAAAAACAAAACCATGGCTTTGAATGCCTTGTACACACAATCGGAATTTCCGATGAAAAAAGTCAGACGGAATTTTTCATCGGATATTTCGACCGTGTGTGCCCCATCCGATGTTTTTTTTTTTTTTTTTTCGTTGGAATTTCCAACAGACTTAGAAAGAGAACATGTTCTGTTTTTTTTTTTTCCGATGTGAGGAAAAAAAATCTCACGCAAATTCCGATCGTCTGTATGGAACTCGGGCGAAGATTCTGATCTATTGCTGCATTGTTTTTGTTTGTAGCTAGATAAACATGGAATTCATTATCCATAAAGACGATTGGTGCAGCTTCTCGCTCTTCCCATGGGAATGTGAAGCAAACAGCAGTAGTTCAGCAGTTTGTATAATTTTGTCTATTTTTATGACCTAGATTTTCAACCAGCTCCTATTGTTCACCATTTCCTGGATCACCTGAGGCCCAGGCTTCAAGGAAGCCAGACACTGCGTTATTTATAGAGCGTGGTTATATCTTCAGAAGATTAAGGAAACGCTGTGCTAAATACGATCTACTCCTCTGTAAGATACTGTGCTTCTGACTGAATAGAACTTTTTTTTTTTGCAAGGATGACTCAGAAAACGAAGGTGGCACTCACACCTGGGCCGGATTACCTGAACCATGCCGGAGTTGGATTCTCACTCCCTTGCTGGTCTTTCTGGGCACACTCCCCTACTAACCAGACCAGACATTCTTGTTCCTCTATGAAGAGAACTGTACTTCGAAATGGTTTGCACTCACTACAGTGAACTGTACTGGATTACAAGTGAACCACACCTGGGTTCTGGTTGTAGTACGCTTAAACCGTTCCAGGCGCGGTTTGGAGCACTTGCGCTACACAAATGAACGCATGTAATGTCTCTGTAGCAGTGGGAGAAGTTCACTCTTTCAGCACTGGAAGCCTAAAATACTGGGGGAAAAACTTGCGGCAGTGTCCCCTACCACACACTGTGTTTAGGGCCCATATCCATACAGCTGTCAATTTTGGAGAATTGGCTTTGACTGCCTGTATGGGGATGCATGAAATACCTCTGCATCCCAATGCAGGTAAACACATACCTTGCATGGGCATATATACGCTTAAAGAGAAAGTAAACCCTGCTTTTTTTTTTTTGTTGCAAAAATAAACTCTGCAAGAGAAAGGCATAATGAGCTAGTATGCATACTAGCTCATGAATGACTTACTTGAGATCGAAGAACTCCTCGTTCCCCCTCCGCCACAATGTTGCCTTTCAGTCTCTTCCGTGTATTGCCACTCCAGCGCACCGTGTCCCGAGCAATGCAGCGGGGGCCCGCGCGTCTCCTAGCCGCCCGGGAATGCAAGGACATCATATGACGTACACTCTGAGGGAGGGAGGGTTCCCGCCAACGTCATTTTACAATGACTCGGTAGGGAACATGTTAATGATCTGACACCCTCATAACCTTTTATTTTACACCATGTGGATTTCAAAAACAGGAAGGTTGTGGTTTTATTTTGTGTCTTAAAGGAAGCCAAATGATATGGATTATGTTGCAAGGATGTGATGGGTCATTGTAGTATCTGATTTCTCTTTTTAAATGGCTTGCTTGAAATTGGCAAAAGCAATGTAATTGCTCGTGTTTGCTCAGCATATTGAAGGCATGGACATTTCTTGTTTTCATAGAAAGTCATTAATAAGAATATTATTTCTTGCCATCATTGAGTCTACTAATTTCATTCGAAAACCCATAAAATTCACCCAGACCTGCTATTTGAAAGAAATCCCAGATGTATTAAACAGATTTTATTTAACACTTTGTTTTTCCAAACAAAACCCACATTTATAGTTCTAAATTAATTTCAAAGACCATTTTCTGTCATTCTCCTTCGGTGAGCAGTCCTGTGAGAACAGGAAGGGGCCATCCCAAAACTACCTACAAAGTTGGGAGCATGAAACTGTTCAAAAGGTCTTGGTATGTTGACGCCTTAAGCGTTCCCTTTACTGGAACTAAAAGGCCAAGCCCAACCCGACTGGTATTTGGAACTGTTCATAATTCCCTCTACGTTGACTAAGGCCCCTGTTCCATCTGAAGAAACAGTCCCAAAACATGATGCTGCCACCACCAAGCTTCACAGTGGGTATGGTGTTCTTTTGGTGATGTGCAGTGTTGTTTTTGCTCCAAACATATCTTTTGGAATTATGGGCAAAAAGTTAATTGTTGGTTTCATCAGACCATAACACATTTTCCCCACATGCTTTTGGGAGACTTCAGATGTGTTTTTGCAAAATTGAGTCAAGCTTGGATGTTTTTCTTCATAAGTAAAGGCTTCTGTCTTGCCACTCTACCCCATAGCCCAGACATATGAAGAATACGGGAGATTGTTGTCACATGTACTACTCAGCCAGTGCTTGCCAGATTTTCTTTCAGCACATTTATGGCCTCTTTGCAGCTTCCCTGACCAGTTTTCTTCCCGTCTTTTCATCAATTTTGGAAGTCCAGTTCTTCAAGTGGCAATTCCTGTCCCAGCCCCCATTGACTCTTTGGGATTTGACGTCATCTATCCAGGAGTTTTTGGGAAGCCTTATAATGAAATCTGGGTTGTCTTGATTGACAGGTTGCCAAAACAATGGGAGTGGAACTTCTACCGATGCCGCCATTGCTATGACAACCTGCAATTAACTGTGTCCTGACTGTGCAGGCACGAGATCAGGAAGGGCAAGCTGGGTAGCCAGCTTCACCAAATCCTAAAAGCAATGCAAGCATGCTTCAGATGCCCACAGTAGCAATGGCCGCTGCCTGCATACCTGGGACGCTTTGAGTAATTGAAGATTCATATTCAACATGAATGATTACACTAATGACATTATCCAAATTAAATTGTACTAGTAATGAGAATCATGGGGATGCTTTCTTAAAAAAAAAAAAAAAAAGAACAGTGGAACTTCGCTTTAAGCAAATATTTTTATAGGGTATTCCATTTATATGCACACTGAGTAAATATACGCGGCCATGTACCGCGACCGCTTCTTAGTTATTCAGGATTGGGGGGGAGCGTCAACAATATGTAGACCCCAACACCACTGCTTACACTTTTGTTGATGTCTCCACCACCACCACCCCTCGGCCCTGAATGAGTTTTTTTTTTTTCACTAGGCTGTAGTGGCAGTCCAGCATGGCCTTTTGACTTTTTGTCTTTCAGAATCACTGATGCCTAAGATCATTCTGTGATTGCTGCTGCTTCAAGCGGTAGTAAACCGCAAAAAAAATCATTCCCCTGCAAAATAGCATCATGTGCTAGTATGCATCGCATACTAGCATATGATGAAAGCCTTTATTGAAAACGAAGCCCTCCCAGCTGCACACATTCACTGCTGAGGGTGCTTCCATCTTCACCCGGTCTGCCTTCTGGGTTTGCACGCTTCAGCAGTGTGAATGGCCAAGCTGGAAATGATCCCACTACTGTTTACGGCACAGCTCTGAAAGAACGGCCTAGGTATGCCATTCCTTTAGAGTGCCTGCGCCGGTGACGTCACCAGCTGCCTCTAAAGTAAATATCTCGTAAACTATGCACATTTAGGAGATATTTACTGTACCTATACGTAAGCCTTATTATAGGCAACAATCGTACAAGGGAGTTTACTCCCAGTTTAACCGCTTGATGACTGCCTCCTGTATGTATACGTCAGCAGAATATACAGGTACGTTGCTTTAAATTTTACACCATGCCTGCGATGCCACCGGTGTGCGCGCCCCTGCCTGTGGTACTCCTGGACTCGATGTCTGCCGGTGTCCCGCGATTGTGTCACGGAGCTGCAGAACAGGGAGATGCCTATGTAAACTAGGCATTTCCCTGTTCTGCCTTGTGACAGGGCACTGATCTACTGCCCTCAGTCACCGGGAGCAGTGATTAGTGTCGTGTCACTGGTAGTCCAGCCCCCACACAGTTGGCATCCCTCCCTAACCCCCTCTTAACCCCCTCCTCGCCCCCTAGTGGTTAACACCTTCCCTGCCAGTGTCATTTGCACAGTAATCGTTGTCATTTATACAGTGATCAGCGTTATAAAAATGCAATGGTCCCAAAATAGCATCAAAAGTGTCCGATGTGTCCGTCATAATGTCGCAGTCATGATAAAAAAAAATCACAGATTGCCGCCATTACTACTGTATATACTCGAGTATAAGCTGACCGAGTATAAGCCGAGGTACCTAATCCTACCCCAAAAAACTGGGAAAACGTATTGACTCGAGTATAAGCCTAGAGTGAGAATGCAGCAGCTACTGTAAGAGTGGGAAAGAGGGTCAACAATGCCTATTTGCACGCCTCACTGTGCTCATTGCAACCTCACTGTGCCCATTGCATTCTCTCTGTGCCCGAGTGGGTGTACCTGAAATTCTTGACAGGCTGCGGGCATCCATTCTTTGTTTATTTAAAAGTCGTGGTCTCCTGGTTCCGTTCCGTGAAGGGCATTTCCCAGCAGCCTATCACGGCCGTCTTCTCATCCAGCAGACACTGTGTTCAGTGTTCCACCAATCACTGATGTCTTTTCATCCTTGGACAAGAGATCGTCCGTGATAGGCGGAACACTGAACACAGCGTCTGCCGGGAAACGCCTATCACGGAAAGGACCTGGGGGAAGCCGCAACTTTTAAACAATGGACGCTCGCCCTAAAAAAAGGGCTGAAAAACTTGGCTTATACTCGAGTATATACGGTAATAGGGAAAAAAATTATAATAAAAATGCCATAAAATTATCCCATATTTTGTAGACGCTATGACTTTTGCACAAACCAATCGATATACGCTTATTTTTTTTTATTTAATTTTTTTTTTAATACATATCAGCCTTAACTGAATATATATATATATATATATATATATATATATATATATATATATATATATATATATATATATATATATATATATATATATATATATATATATATAAATAATTAATTATTATTATTATTTTTTCTTTTTTTTTTTTATAGCGCAAAAAAATGCAGAGGTGATCAAATACCACAAAAGATGGCTCTATTTGTGGGAAAAAAATTACATCAATTTTGTTTGGGAGCAATGTCGCACGACCGCGCAGTTGCCAGTGCCGAATCGCAAAAAGTGCTCTGGTCAGGGAGGGGGTAAATTCTTTCAGGCCTGAAGTGGTTAAGGAATTACCTTTTCAGGCAAAAGGGAGGTGTAAACCTCAACAATGACGCAGAAGAACCTTGACATTCAGTAATTGTGAATGAATGACTTGGGACATATATACGGTGTATGTCGATATTAGTTGAAACATACTAAGTACAATGGACCAATTTCTAAGCAGGACCTTGTTGCCATCTTTCTCCCGGTAAGATCCTGAATACAATTCCTTGTCAATGCGAATGAGGCCATAAATGTCCGTGACGGAATTCTCTGTCCAAAGTTCCCTTTCCTAATTTCCGGTTTTAAATTGGATAGAAGGCCCCAGCAGCGGCTGCTGTATTGTTTCAGGAATGCGTATTGAAACTTCCAAGAATAAGGCCAACGAGAGGGGAAGTGTGCCAAGCACTTTGTGACCTTGCCATTGTTTTCACAGAATAACTTGGTTCTCGTGTGTTCTCTCTTCCACACTTCAAGCAGCGCCCCTTCCCCACCTCACACACGTGCGTGGGTTAATCCTGCCCTACTCTGGTTGTTATCACTGTCTCTGTAATGTTCTGTGTATAGATCTCCTCTCCACCACAATTGCTGCTCACAGCTGGTGCGGCCATCTGTTACGTACAAAGCAGATTTCAGTCATGTTTGACAGAGAAAATTGCAGCCTTGTATCGTGCTTCTTACATAATGTACGATGGATAGTGGTTTAAATAGTAAATAAATACGTAAATGCTGGGTATTGCATTTGTAAGCAAGATTCTGCTGGGCCTAACTAATAAGGTGGTTCAGAGCAAGTACTGATCTGGCCACAATAAACTAAGATCTCATTGGTTGTTGTAAGTAGGCTATTTTGAAATCCGAATGCCATATCCAACTATAAAAACGCACAATTCTTGTTTCTGGAGTAAGAGAATATACAATAATGGATGCTTTCAGTAATGCCTGCTGCTGAAGGCCACATACAGTATGTCCCTGAGAATGACAGGCGAGGCGATATCTACTTTGAGCGATTCTTCGAAATGCTGGGACCCGTCATGGGCGCTTTTTTTTTTTTTGCAACATGTCTTATCCTCCATAGAAGAGGTGAAGAAGAGGCGCTCACACTCATAGCCTGACTTTCTCATTATCATCCACACTAGTTCTGCAATGCCGGATGATCATAAGCAGTTCTAGGTATGGGATTTCTTTTATTGAGCGGTTTATGGCCAGCTGAAGGTGGACTTTTCTGTAACTTTACAACTGAACATTATTAAATTCCAAATATGCTATTTTCAGTAACAGTAAAAAAAAAATACAAAAATGCAGTCCTTGTGCTTCTAGTCAAGTATCGATCAAACCAGGGCATGCCTGGCAGTATACAAACATGATCTTGTAGTTGGGGTTGTAGCGCAGATCAAGGCATTGGATCGGGGAAAACTCCTTCATTTAATGCCTCGTTTCCACTGCACGGATCGGGTCGGGTCAGTTATTTTGGAGCGGTTCGGATGGGGCCGGTCTAATCGCGTGAGCGTTTCCACTGCAAATCGGACCGTGAGGGACCATTCAGGGTTTAGTAAAAAATCCTAGCGCATCCACCAATCAGTGAGATGCATTTGTAGGTCCGCCCTAACCGAACTGTTCCACTCTCTCTGGTCCCTCATCTGAAGCAGGACCCTTGCTGGTGCGGTACGGTTCGGTTTTTCGGTACGCTTTCATAATGGAAACACCTAAAATAGCGTACCGTACCGAACCGATCCGCTCAGTGGAAACAAGGCATATGTCTTTTTGGACCTTGCTTTGTGCACTGGTGTCATGTTGGCTCAGGAAGGGGCCATCCCCAAGCTGTTCCCACAAAGTTTGGGGGCATGAAATTGTCCAAAATGTCTTGGTTAAGAGTTCCCTTCCCTCGAACTAAGGGGCCAAGTCCAACCCCTGAAAAACAACCCCCACACCATAATCCCCCTCCACCAAATGATTTGGACCAGTGCACAAAGCAAGGACAATAACGAGATGGATGAGCAACTTTGGGGTGGAGGAACTTGACTGGCCTGCACAGTCCTGACCTCAACCCGATAGAACACCTTTGGGATGAATTGGAACGGAGACTGCGAGACAGGCCTTCTTATCCAACATCAGTGCCTGACCTTGCATGCGTTTCTGGAAGAATGGTCAAACATTCCCATAGACGCACTCCTAAACCTTGTGGACAGCCTTGCCAGAAGAGTTGAAGCTATTATAGCTGCAAAAGGTGGACCAACTCAATTTGAACCCTACGGACTAAGACTGGGATGCCATTAAAGTTCATGTGCGTATAAAGGCAGGCGTCGAAATATTTTTGGTAATATAGTGTTAAAAGCCCCTTTCACACTTGTGTGACTTGTCCTGCGACTTTGGACTACAAAGTTGTATGACAAGTCGTACCCCACGATTTCCAATGAGTATGTTCATATCTGTGCGACTGCAAAGTAGTCCCTGCACTACTTTGGTCTGACTTTGATGATGCGACTTGGGGTCCATAGACCTTAAGAGTACACAGGCATTGCTTTTGCTTCACGTCGCGTCATAATCGTGCGGCTTTTAGGTCGTGCAAGTATGAAAGGGGCCTTAGCGGAGAAATAAGAGATAAACAGACTAAATATTTTATTGTTGCTGTAATTGAAGGCTCCAAATTCCGCTCCTGACTGTCCAGCCATAGTACAGACATTGTGTCTCCCCCCGAAATCTACCCCCTGTGGCCTGGGATGCCTACCATTAATCTAGGCCATATAGAGGAGCTGTGTTTTGATACCATTTCCAGATGTGACTTCATCAACTTCCAGCTCCGCGCACACATTTGTTTTTCAGCATTATTTTTCTGCTGATCGCATGCTTGTCTGTTTTTATTGGGTAACATGTCATGAATTGGAGGCTCCTGTTACTGGCTCTGCAAATAAACACGTTTTCTCTTCCTTAACCCTGGAACCTTTTGCTTGAAATGCTACCAGTCCTTGGAATCTGGAAAAAAAAAATGTATTGTCTTGTTGAACAAAACCGGCAGTGTTCTTCCAGTTGGGGCCTGAGGGCTAACAGTCCCCGGTGCTCTGAAACGTATCTATGTTTTAAATAACTATTGGTGCTCCATGTTGAGTGTTAACTCTTTCACTGCTTGAGCCTAACAAAAAAAAAATGATCAATGCTGGAGCTAAAGAGGGCCCTGGGGTTAAAGAAAAGCTTGCTGCAGAAATGTATTATGATTGGGTATTTTTATAGTGCTGACAATTTACATGGGGAATGATATTCATATAATTTCCTGTCTTTGTAACGTTTGGAGCCAGTTTTAGACTGTACCCAAAGGAAACCCATGCAAGCACAGGGAGAACATGCAATTTCCAATCGGAAAATCTGTTTGTCTGTATGGAATTCCGACAGGGGAAAAAAAAACACACCTGTTCGGAAACAGTTCGATGCATGCTCGGAAGCATTGAATTTATTTTTCTCGCCTCATCGTAGTGTTTGTACGTCACCACGTTCTTAACGCTCGAAAGTTCAGAGAACTTTTCTGTAAATATGCAAGCCAAGCTTGAGGGGAATTTTGTCGGGAAAACCCACCCAACTTTTTTCCAACGGAAATTCCTAAATGAATACCATTTTAGACGACTAAAATACGACAAATAACTGAGATGACTAAATCTAAAATGCCATTTTAGTCGAGACTAAAACTCAATTGAAATGTTCATACCTCTATACCAGGGGTCTCCAAACTGCGGCCTGAGGGCCAGATGTGACCCTTTTCTGGCTTTTATCCGGCCCTTGGGGCACTATTCCTCCCATTGACACCAACAATGGGGCACTATATTATCCACTGATACCAAAGATGAGATACTATTCCTCCTACTAATAGGGGGAATGCTCCTTTTCCTATTGACTACCAACCCTGAGGCCATATATGTTCTAACTGATGCTGGGCCCATGACTTTTTTTCTTCCCTTGCTTGCCCCAATCCGGCCCTCCTAAAGTTTGAAGGGCAATAAAGTGGCCCTTTGTTTGAAAAGTTTGTAGACCCCTGCTCTATACCATAAATAACATATAAGGGCTCATTTCCACTGGCGTTTTTACAGCCACTTTTCTGAGCGTTTTTTTTGCAGCTTAACTACATGCCGACCGCCCGCCGTCATATTACTGCGGAGCGGTGGCTCTGTCTCACGGGAGCACGTAGCTCTACGTCCTCTAGAGACTTGTAGGGCGCGCGCGCCCCCTGAGTCCCGCGCGCGTGCCCGCGATTGCTCGTTACAGAGCGGGGAACGGGAGCTGTGTGTGTAAACACACAGCTCTCGTTCTTGTCAGCGGGGGAAACGCTGATTTTCTGCTCATACAATGTATGAACAGAAGATCAGTGATTTCCCCCTAGTGAGGCCAGCAACACACTTAACCCCTTCCCTGCCCCCTAGTGTTAACCCCTTCACTGCCAATGGCATTTTTATAGTAATCCAATGCATTTTTATAGCATTGATCGCTATAAAAATGCCAATGGTCCCAAAGATGTGTCAAAAGTGTCCGATGTGTCCGCCATAATATCGCAGTACCGAAAAAAAACGCCGATCGCCGCCATTTCTAGTAAAAAAATAATAATAATAAAAATCCTATAAAACGACCCCCTTTTTTGTAAACGCTATAAATTTTGAGCAAACCAATCAATAAACGCTAATTGCGATTTTTGTAACGAAAAATATGTAGAATACGTATCGGCCTAAACTGAGGAAAAAAAATGTTTTTTTATATCTTTTTTGGGGATATTTATTATAGCAAAATGTAAAAAATATTGATTTTTTTTCAAAATAGTCGCTCTATTTTTGTTTATAGCGCAAAAAATAAAATCCGCAGAGATGATCAAATGCCACCAAAAGAAAGCTCTATTTGTGGGAAAAAAAGGACGCCAATTTTGTTTGGAAGCCACGTCGCACGACCGCGCAATTGTCAGTTAAAGCGACGCAGTGCCGAATCACAAAAAGTGCTCTGGTCTTTGGACAGCAATATGGTCCGGGGCTAAAGTGGTTAAAAACGCCTGTCCATGTTAGTCTATGGCCTCATGCCCACCCTGACGTTTTTGAGCTTTAGATGGCTGAGACGTTTTTAAGCTGCAAAAAAAAGCGGGACCAGTGCGTTCTGAAGCTCCAGCAATAGAGCTGTAAAAATGGCAGACATTAAACGCTCAAGTGCTCAAAAACGCTGCTGCTGTGTTTTTAAAGCTCAAGCTCAAAAATTGGATAGGCATTTTTAAGCTGTAAAAAACACTTAGAAAAGTGGCTGTTAAAACGCCAGTGGAAATGAAGCCTTAGATTTTTCACTCCAGCAGTATGAGTTTGGAAATTGCAGAGAAAACTAATGCATTCCAATTTAATTACACCCATTCGATTTTAGATGACTAAAACAATTAAGTTTTTCCAACTTCATCATTAAAAACGATGTTGCCCACACACCATCGTTTTTGAAAAATGATGAACAAAGCGCGGTGACGTACAACGGCACTCTAAAGGGGAAGTTCCATTTGCCTTGGGGCTGCTTTAGCTGATTCCTTGTTAGTAAAAGACGATTCGCGCTTTTTTGTCTGTTACAGCGTGATGAATGTGGTTACTCCATTATGAACGGTAGTTTTACCAGAACGAGCGCTCCCATCTCATAACTTGCTTCTGAGCATGCGCGGGTTTAAAACGTCGTTTTAGCCCACACACAGTCATTTTTTACAACCTGAAAACGGCGTTAAAAAATGCAGCATGTTCGAAAATGATGTGTAGCCCACACACGATCATTTTAAATTACTTTTTTCAAAAACAACGTTTTTTTCATGCCGAAAAATTATCGTGTGTACGCGGCATGAGTCTAAGGACTAAAATGGCATTTTAGTTTTAGTCCCATTTTGGTCTTTTGCAATTGTTTTAGTCATATTTAGTCGACTAAATCACCTGTACATTTTAGTCTACTAAAATGTCCTATTTTTGGACATGCTGAAAAACAATGTTTTTTTTTCAATGCCGAAAAATGATCGTGTGTACGCAGCATCAAACTAAATTAAAAACTGCTGTCAAAATTAACACTGACCACAGTGCAGCTCACATCTACTTTCTTGGCTGTAATGTTGATGCACCAACGTTGGTACTTTCAGTGACCTGACGCAAGTATACAGATTTGGAATGATGGAAAATATGCTTTTGACCTTGGTCTTTAAATGGTGACAGCCAGCTGGCATTTTTAAGGAGAAAGGAATGGTAGCCATGCAGTTTCGAGCAGCGGTTTTTCAAATGCATTTTTGCTTCTTAAAAAATACACTTTAATTAATAAAAAGCATTTTATATGTAACCCATTTTTTTTTTTTTGTATAATATGAAAGATGAGGTTATGCTGAGTAAATAGATGCCTAACACCTCATGCTTTCAAATTTTGGAATGTCGCCAAATGACGGTACTTAAAAATATCCATAGGGGACGCTTTAAAAAAATTCTACAGGTTACCAGAGGTGGTCTAGTTCTAGAATTATTGTTCTCGTTTAGATGTTTGTGGCAATACCTCACATGTCTGGTGGAAACACTGTTTACATATGTGGGAATGACCTACGTATGTATTCACACTCAGGGACGGGCACTTTAACATTTATTTTATTTTTAAAATGTATTTTTTTTTTTTTTTACACTGTCCCTTTTCTTTAAAAAAAAATATATATAATATAATATAAATATTTTTGATCCCATTTATTGCTCTCGTAAGGAATGTAAACATTCTTTTACATGAACAATACAGCATGACCGGTCCTCATGGAGAGATCTGGTGTCCGGAAATGACGTCAACTTCCCTCTTGTCCTCAAAGGTCCACTTTTGTCAGAATGCCGACTGCCTAATTAAAAAAAAAAAAAGTGGTGGCCATCTAGCCATCGCTTATCTCTATGGAAAAATCCTGCCAATGCTAAATGGTTCCTAGAGCTTCTGATAGATAACGTTAGCCCGGTAACCACCGGGAAGCAGCAAGAGGGGCACCTCTCCCGTCGCTTTTGAAAGCAATCCTGCGGCGAATCTTCCACTGTGATCACTTTTGCGGGAAAGCCGGCTACCTAAGTAAATAAAAGATACAGCGGTTATGGCCTTTAAATTCAAACTAATGATGTATATTTACAGTAAGGGGGTTTGGCAAGTGTTGGGCACATGTTTGGGGTTAAGGACAGATTGGAGGTCAGATATGTTTTTGCACACAGTGCTGGAAATTTCACATCTAAAACTATGAACATTGGGTCCCCTTTTGGAAAAATAACCATGTTATATAATATGTTCCCTACTGTCCATTGTATGCACATTTTTAAGTTATTGGGGTTGTTTGTGCACTAGAGCCTTGTCCCCTGACTATTTGTTAGGAATTTGGAGGACAGGACATTCTTATTGATTAAATGGGATTGTATTAAGACCCGATCTTCACACAAAATAGTTTTGCATATATATGGGTTCATGACATTTGCAAATTATTGCGTTCTGTTTTAGATTTTACACAGTGTCCCAACTTTTTCAAAACTGGGGCTGTCGGTTTGCATAAATGATTTGGTAAACACAAGTGGATTAATATCTTTTTTGTGACAACTAAGGAATATTTTTATAGACCGTGTTTTTTTTTTTTTGTTTTGTTTTTTGTGTATTAAGTTTGGCTTTAATGATTCAGTACACACAGCTGAAGTAGAAATCGGAGCACAGGAATGTGAAGGTGTTGCCCATAGCAACTAGACTGTAACTGTTATTTCATCTGCTGTTTAACAATTAAAAACTTGCTTTATTCTCTGCTCTTAGTTTTCCTATCCCCCTGATATGTTCACTTTACGTTCTTGGAAGTATTTTCTGATCAAAAATCCCCATCTCAAGATTCTATGTCCTGGGCAGTGGAAATCCCCCCAGTGTTTATTCTATATCCACCATGATCACTATAAACATAAACACGTAGGAAGGCAACCAAGAGCATAATTCCACATTTTAAGTAGATTTCTAAAATGTTACTTTGCTTTTAATATTCCATCTACACCTCCGATATAGACGTGCAAGCATGACCTGACAACCCAAAAACTTTGCTGGTTTTGAAAGGTGTGGGAATAAGAGTAATGCTTGGATAGCTATGAAGGAGAGAGAACAGGAAGATGATAGAAATTAGTTTGGATAATCCAAAATGCATGATCGATTCTTCTGATGGGTAGTGCCCACAGAATGACCCAATGATTGTCTAATGCCTCCATATTTTAGAATCTTCTGCTCAGCCATAAAGCAATTGCCCCACGAGTCACCTTTTGGGTATTATATATATTCACAGCAGAAGATAGAAAACCTACCAAATGTTTGAACTGAGGAAATGGTACCATTTACCATTAAGGGTGGAGGGAAAAAAAAGGTCATTTTGAAATTGCTAGCAGCAACATGTGTCAAAGTTGGGACTGGGCCATGTTTACCATGGTGTAGCATCCTGCTTCTTTTTAATAACACTGGAAACTGAGGAGACCGGTTGGAGTTTTGGGAGAGGAATGTTATCTTCTTGCCTAATATAGGATTCTAAATACTCAACAGTAATGGGTCTTCCATGTCATATTTTGGTTTTCAAGATGTGCAAAATATTTGCAGTTGGTGAAAGTTCTGGACTACAGACAGGCCAGTTAAGCACCCGGACTGTTCTACTGTGTAGCCTTCTTTGGGTACTCTTGTTTGATCTCAGAACTACTAAGAATACTGATAATTCCGAAGACTCTAGTTAAGAGGTATGTTTTTTTATTTATTTTTTAGAACCATACTTTGGGGGATGCACAGTAGAAATCTAATCTAAAAATAGTTTTCTTTTTTAACATGCAATAATAATTTTGTTTATTTAGCATGAAATTGAGCTTAGTTGTGTAGCATGAGGCTGTATATTCTGAAATATTTAAATTTTTGTTAAACTCATTCAGTGAATGCAAACTGAGATAACATGCACTGCATTGATGCATTCACACACTTTCACACCAACTACCAGCAAGAATAAGAAAGGGGGCACAATAGGAGCCCACTTGAGTGGGATTGTGGCCATCACAGGGTTACGGCTGGTTAAAGGCTAAAAGCTATTTTAGTATGGATTCAGTGTATGTGTTTGAGTAATTTGATTTTGTACTGTACCTTTAAATTTTGGGATCATCAGCCAGCCAATGAGATGCAGCGGAAGTTTCTGGTGGCCAGGAGAGGCTTTATAAGGATTGGCTGGGCTGGGAATCTCCCTCTTTTCCTGTCAGCAGCAGCAAGGATTGAACTCCCTCCCTCCCTCCCCAGTCGCGGTAATTTTTATGTGGTAGGCGTCACCCTGGTTGTCCAGGGGGGATGTGATATTTCAGAATGGAATGAGTTAATGCTGCTTGAGTTACAAAAACGAAGCAGTTGCACACGTTTGGTTGGTTTTCTTTAAAAAATTTACGTTTTGATGTTGAGTAATAAAATTTATATGGTTGATTTATTTTATTTGTGTTTAAACCAATAAAGATGCCGCGGCCTTTATTTTCCAAACATTGGGGTCAGTGTATTAATTTATTGTACCTGGAGTAAGGTTGCGGGGTAAAGGGGTATGGCCTACAATCCCATGAGTTCTTGCATTTAGCCCAGGTTCACACTGGGCTGCGGGGATAAAGCCGTGAAAATTCAGCAGGTGCAGATGCGGCATCGCACCGATTAGGACGGTGCCATTGTTCACAATTGTTGCAGATTTGACATGTCAAATCGCATGTCAAATCACACCAGTATGAACCAGGGCTTAAAGCAGGCATCCACTCACCTGCTGCCACAATGTCCTCACCTTGCTGTGTCACTGCTGCATCAGCTGTCCCATTAAAGTGAATGGGACTGTCGGCAAGTCAACAGCGGGTCAGAGGAGGAGCCACTGCGGGACAGATGACAGTTCCCCTTTTAAAAAATTATGATTCAAATCAAGCCTTTTTTACTATTGATTTTAAATTGACTTGATTTAAATCAAATCCACCCTGAACCCTTGAAATAACTTTCCAGTCTTGGGGGAACCCCTGCTAGAACCTGCTGGATCTACACCTCAAGATACATTGGTGTGATCTTCAGTAGGAAGAATAGTCCTTACACATGCGGTTATTGGGAAGAATTACCCCATTACAGATGGCTAAAAAGGTCAGTGGTGTCAATGGGATCTGAGAGGCAGAAATTGCTCAGGGAACCCCTATCAACGTCTGGAGAAGCCCTGTGGTTCTATGTAGCTCTAGTTGAGAAACCTTGGATTGACCTGTTCTTTTGCAAACAGGTTACCTTCTGCAACATTTAAAATATTGTTACGTTTTTCCAGCTAATTATTCAAACAGGTGGCTGTGACTGAACTCTCCCCTAGCATTCATACATGGCTCTTATGCCACGTACACACAATCGTTTTTCGGATTCTAAAAAATTAAGTTTTTCAGGATCTAGAAAAACTTTTTTTTTTTTTTTTTCAACCCGATCATTAAAACGGCCTTGCCTACACACGATCGTGAAAAAAAAAATGCTCTAGCAAAGCGTGGTGACGTACAACCCGTACGATGGCACTATAAAGGGGAAGTTTGATTCGGATGGCGCCACCGTTTGGGCTGCTTTAGCTGATTGCTTGTTAGTAAAAGACGATTCGCGCTTTTCTGTCTGTCACAGCTTGATGAATGTGCTTACTCTATTACGAACAGTAGTTTTACCAGAACGAGCGCTCACGTCTCATAACTTCTGAGCATGCGCGGGTTTTTTCACGTCAAAGCCCACACAGGATAATTTTTTACAACCTTAAAAATGGCAACGTTAAAAACATTGTGAAAAAAAATAGAGCATGTTCGAATTTTTTTTTTTCAGAACCCGAAAATAGCTCTGAAGCCCACACACACACGATAGTTTTTAATGATATTAAAGTGGATCTCCACCCTAACGTGAAGTTCCGCTGATCGGAACCCTCCCCCCCTCCGGTGTCACATTTGACACCTTTCAGGGGGGTTCCAGATACCTGTCTAAAGACAGGTATTTGCAACCACTTCCGGCCCGCAGTCTCGGGCAAAAGACAGGTTTTTCCCGTTGTGTGCTGGGAACTCTCGGCTCCCAGCACCCAGCGGGAGCCAATCGGCGGGCGCATCGCGATTTGCGCATGCGCCGTAGGGAACCGGGCAGTGAAGCCGGAGCTCTTCACTTCCTGGTTCCCTCACCGAGGATGGCGGGGGCAGCAGAGAGACGAGCGAACGCTTGTCCTCTGCTGCGGAAGCTGCTTGACTCCAGGACAGGTAAGTGTCCTAATATTAAATGTCAGCAGCTGCAGTATTTGTAGCTGCTGGCTTTTAATATTTTATTTTAAGGGGCCATCCACTTTAAAAAAAAAAAGTAATTTTTTAGAACCTGAAAAACGATTGTGTGTACACGGCATTAGATGTTTTAGATCCATGCATTAAAGAGGAAGTAAACCCTGATGGGTTTTTACTTCCTCTTTGTTTCCCTGCAAAGGTAAAGCATAATAGGCTAGTATGCATTGCATAGTAGCCCATTATGTGTCGCTTACCTGAAACAGAAGCCTGCAATGTCACCGCTGTCCCCTGTTCCATGAAGCGTCCATCTTACGGGTATTGCCTGTCCAGCTATGTGATTGGCCGGAGCCACGATGATGTCAGTTACGGCATGCTCTCCTTTAGAAACTGCACGATTGCCGATTCTAAAGTGCGCCTGAGCTGTAGACATAGGCACCCGTATCTTTTTGTAAATATCTCCTAAACCGTGGAAATTTAGGAGATTTTTCAAGCACCTACAGGTAAGCCTTAATCTAGGCTTACCTGTAGGTAAAAGTGGTGTAAAGGCACTTTAAAGGTCCTCTTTCTGTCTGAGAATTCATCATTTCGTATTATCGGTTATCCTCATGTGTTGATCATTATTCTGTTGTCCTTCCTGGCACGAGTTGGGGGGTGGGGGGAGCACTTTACAAGTCTGTGATCCATCTTTGTATCGGCCTTCTTTGCTTAAGCCTGGATAAAGCAAATGAAAATTCCTCGTGCTTCTTGAGGCATCTAGCCTTTGTTAAGATATAGTGTTTCTTCAATTCATTAAGCTGCAGAGTTTCTTTGGTCCTGAATAAGAAGAATTGTTGGCATTTGAGGAAACTATGAATAGCAATATCGGCATGAAAGCTTCATCGGGAGGAAGCTTAGCTCCTGAGAGCAGCGAGCGGACCCTGAAAACAGACACACATAATTACATTGTTGTTGTCTTCCTTGTGCCTGGGTAATACTCGATTATCCGGTGCTGCAAGTTTTCTCTAAAAAGGAAAGGCCTTCAAATTGAGTTTTACTTGCAGAAAAGCAAGTCATTGATGCCTCATCTGGCTTTAAAGGATATCATATTAATCCGCTAAAGACTGGGAGTTATTGGCGGCAGTGCTTATGTACTAATCCTGAAGTCAAAGCTTCAGTCAAGTCATGGATTGGCATGAATGCCTTGTATACATGCAAGGGGCTAAGAAGGTCTGGATGTTCCAGGTGATCTCAATTTTCAACAAGTTTAACCTGTTTAAATGTGAAGGTACCTAGAGATACTAGATAAGGGTCCTTTCACACGTGCGGACCGTTCGTCCGTTTTTTAGACGTCCGTTTACGGACCGCAATGCTTTCCTATGGGTCCTTTCACACCCATCCGTTAACATCCGTCTCCGTTAAGCTTTGTTTTTTTGAACGGAAGAAAACCCTATTTTTCTTCCGTCAAAAAAACGGAACGGACGAAAAACGGATGTTAGCGGACGATCCGTTTAACATCCGATCCGCTAACATCCGTTTTTCATCAAAATATGTAATAAAAATAAAGTTCTAACAAAAAAAAAAAAAACGGATGAAAAAACGAATCAACTGATGATAAAAAACGGATCTAAAAAACGGTCTGCACGTGTGAAAGGACCCTAAGTGTTGCCTATTCCTCATGACTTTGGTCCACAGAATGCTGCCTTGAAATAATGTAGCGACGTTTCTTAGCTTAGCTCGTCTATTGGTTGGGTGACTCAATACGGAATATTTGGTCAAATATAATGACTAGTATGGTGGTCATGAGCAATATGCGCAAATGGTCTTCTTTTGTATTCAGTGTTTACAGGGCTTTAGCAAAATGCTCTAGGAAACGGTTTTGTATTATGACTTTAAGACTCCATCTCTTGTTTCCTATTATTTTTCTCTGCTTTTTTTAACCACTTCCGGACCGCTGCAGGACTATATACATCCTCTCTTTGAAGCGGGATATCTCTGTTATGGCAGCAGCTAGCTGCCATAAAACCAGATAGCCTCATCTTCAGGCAGCAGTCCGGTTTCCGATAATGGTGGTCTCTGCAGTGGATTCGCTGCAAGATCACCGTTATTGGCGGCGGGAGAGGGGGGGCCCCTCCCGGAGAGGGGGGGCCCCTCCCGCTGCTTTCTCTTGCCCTCCGCCACTTACCGGAACCGTTTGGTGTCCTTGTCAGCTTCTGTGACCGATCGCGGGACACCGTCGGCAATCGTTTCATGGAGCTTTGGACCGGGTTACGTGCACGAGCCGGCGACCCACGGCTGGGCTCTTAAAGGCGACGTGTGTGTATATATACGTCCCTGTGCCCAGCCGTGCCATTCTGCCGACGTACATCGGCGGTATATATATATATATATATATATATATATATATATATATATATGTATATGTATATGGACCTGTCATGCTTTTTTTCTATTACAAGGGATGTTTGCATGCCTTGTAATAAGAATAAAAGTGACACAATTTTTTTATTTTTAAAGAACAGTGTAAAAAAAATGTTGGTTATCAATTTGCTTGGCGTAACATTATCTTTCACAATATAAAAAAAAATTGGGCTAACTTTACTGTCTTGTTTTTTTTAATTAAAAAAAGTATTTTTTCCAACAAACGTGCGCTTGTAAGACCGCTGCGCAAAAAACGGTGTGACAAAGTATTGCAACGACCGCCATTTTATTCCTGAAAAAGAGGCTCGGTCCTTAAAGGGTCACTAAAGGAAAAACATTTTTTTGCTGAAATGACTGTTTACAGGGTATAGAGACATACAAGTTAACTGATTCATTTTCAAAATTATTAAAAATGGATAATCAATCATATAATGTGCCTGCAGGTTAGTTTTACTTTTAAACTGGCTTCATGTTTCTGTGAAGTAGAAAGAGACACACAGAACAAAAACAAACAAATCCAGGGCAGTGTTTTGTTTTTAAAATGAATCTAATTTGGTTCTGGGGAGTTTTAGACACACAGTAATGACAGCTTAGACCACAGTGAGAAAGCTCCCAGTATGGTGGTGATAAGGAAACAGACGAGCAGGAAGTGTGGAGATCAGAGCAGAATTACAGCAACTTCAAAGCAAAAACAAACAATGAGGACATGATACCAGGACTGCAGTAAGGTAAAGGAAGCTATTTAGCGAAAAAAAAATCCTTTAGTGATCCTTTAAGTGGTTGTAAAGAGTGAATGTTTTTTTTACCTCTATGCATGAAGGTGAAAAACCTTCAGTGTGCAGCTCCCCCCTCAGCACCCCCAAATACTTACCCAAGTCGGATCCATAGATGTGCATGGGAGCAGCAGTTCTCCTGGGTCTCTCATTCTTGGTTCAAAAACAGTGGGAGCCATTGGCAATCATCAATCACATCCAGTGAGAAGGGAACGGGGGGCTAAACATAGCAGGAACAGAGATCTGCTCTCTGGACAGCCGCACTCTGAACAAATTGTAGCCTTTTATTAAAAGGACATCACTACAAGTCACAGCAAAATATAATAAAACCTGATTTCTGACGCGTTTCTGCTATGACTAAGCACTAGTTTCAGTGTGAAACGCGTCAGCAGTCAGGTTTTATTATATTTTGTTGTGACTTGTAGTGCTGTCCTTCTTTTAATAAAAGGCCACAATTTGTTCAAAGTGTGGCTGTCCAGAGACCATCTTTGTTCCTGCTTTGCTAAGTGCATTGCCTGCACCTGAGTTGTCTGCAACGGGGGATATTCATCTGGGTTCCCACCTGGAGCGGCTACTCCCTTTTCCCAGGGGGCTAAACATAGACACACAGGCGGCCCGGGAGTGAGCATGCACAAATGTCTCCATAGCAAGCGGCTTGATAGTCACCAGCTCTCTGCCCTGAGAACCGAACGATCAGCGGTGTTTGGCGCTCAGTTCTCAGTCTTTGCTAGGTGGATGCAGCATCGGTTCCCCACTAAGTATGATTTAAAAAAAATCCCATACCTCTTTTAAAGCTAAAATCCAGGCACAAGTATTCTTCCATAGACACAAAGAATATACATCTACTTTATGGATGCCAAAGGCTTTTGCCAACCCAGGTATTGCCTTGTAAAAGTAAGCTGGCCATACATGGATCGAAATTTGACTAGTTCAACAGGGAACAGCCAATTTTAATCTATGCACTGCAGTTGAGCAGAAGTCAATCAACCGATTGACTTCTGCTCAACCACTCTGTCGTTTAAAGCCGATCAATCGGCACTGCTGGCAGTAGGCTGCAGTGCTCATCTGTGTATTCTGACAGCAAGAGAGTCTCCCCACTGTCCAAATACAATAGCTACAACACCTCAAATGTGTTGCTAGGGGAATAGGGCCTGTTTTTTTATTTGTTTCAACTTGCTGCTTTAATGAAAATAAATTGCCCCTTGTATGCCTTAAAGTGTTTTTTAATCTTAATACATTCTATGCATGAAGGCAGGGTTCACACTATGTGCGGGACACTGCAGGGGGTCCAGTGCGTCCCCATTCACCATTTCAGGTCTGAATTTTTTGGAAAAAACTGAGCCAAAGACACACAGAACCCGGGGGTATGTGAACCGGCTCCATTGAAACCTGCATCCAATTTGCAAAAGTGTGAACCCAACCTCAGATATAAAAAACAAACTGTGCCTCAGCCCTCCCTTATACTTGCCTGAGCCCATCTTGATCCAGCGTTTTGTTGCAGGAGTGTTTCAGCTGCCCGGGACTCTCCCCATTGGCTGAGACGGCAGTGGTGCCATTGGCTTCTGCTGTTGTCAATCAAAGTCAGTAAGCCAATGAGGAGAGAGGGGAGGTGGGGCAGAACGTTGACTCTGTGTCTGAATAGAAAGTGGGAAAAACAACTGCGCTAATTATCTAAAAACAAAAAACAATGTAGCAGCCAGCACACAGACAAACAAAGTCAAAGTGAACGTGGAGAAAGAAAGTGCAGCGCTATACTAATTAGTTTTGTGAAAATGCTGCCAAATTCACATGACATAACAATGTGAAATCAAACAAAAATTGTATGTAAAAGCATAGTAAAAGACAATTGTACTCAACATGTGTGGAATACTGATATAGTCCATACATATGTTGGCAAACTGATGAGTGAAAAAACCAACCAAACAAAATAAACAAAAATGAATAGTTCATAGGTGTGTCCCAAATGGATGAATGAAATCTTCACATATGATGCCAGTTCAAGGAAATTAAGACAACAATGATGGCTTGTCTGTAGCAACCTTCAGACTATCAAAATCAATGGAAATGGATACTCTTACCAGCTGTGGTGGACTCACATGTTAGTACTAACAGCAAGTCAGATCAGGCATGGTGGTCACAGCGGACCCTGGGCTCTGTGCGTGAAAGGTTTAGCAGCGATGGTCACTCCAGCTGAGATGATGGATTTAATCTTGGTCGGATACTTCACTTCAGGGACAGGAACCCGGATAACAAAAGGCCAATGGAGGGATGGCCAGGTTAATGTATCAACACAACATGTGTGGCATGGGAAAAGGAAAAAGAAATGCTCCCAATGGTGCAGATCAAAAAACCAATGAATGCTTTATTTAAAATAAATGAATAAAATCACGTGAAAAATATATCTAAAAGCAGTATGGGGTACTATGGATGTTACCCCACTAGTTTCGGCTCAAAGCCATCAACAGGGGCATCTGTCTGTAGTCCCACACTGCTGAGTTTAAATAAGACAAGTAATCCGGAACTCCACCCCTGAAAGGGAGGAGACAGGAAGTGGACAATCTTGACAGGATATAGTACATCAAAACAAATGCTCTAATATACAAATATAAAGCAGGATCTGTCATACCAATGTTTGACATGATTGAACAATCAAAAAGGTAAACGTATAAAGCATATACAGTATATATAATGACATATAAATAGTAATAAGCATCTAATTCAAACTTTACCGAAACATATATCCCAATGGACAGCAAAGCAGCATACAATAAAACATAAAAAACATGCATGCCCTATGAGTAGTGACCAGTAAGGGGCCGTGATCAACTGCCATAAGCAACACTGAGCCACTCTAATGGACCACAGCACTACCCCATACAAAAAGGTCCGCTCAAAGTTAATGCAGTGCAAGACAATAAAGAAACAGGAACCACATAGAAATCCGTCTGTTGGGGGGACACATAATAACCAATGAGAGCAAGGAAAGACTGAGGGGCGGGTCCGGTGATGTAGGAAGGAACAACATCTAACCCGCGTTGCTCGTAGCTAACCGCACCCCCATGCCTGCCCAATGTCATATGGAGAGCTAGACAATGGACAGCACAGGGAGCTGCGGCTTGGCTCGGGTGCCCCCTTACTTGCTTTGGGGCAGGAGGGAGGGGCCAGGAGTAAAAACAAGGGTCCCGAGAAGAGGAGGATCTGGGCTGCTCTGTGAAAAAACACTGCACCGAACAGGTAAGTATAACATGTTTGTTATTTTTAAAGACAGAAAGCTGAGACTTTAGTATCACTTTAATAGCACCTGATTTCTTTTGATTATTGCCTTCGAATTGGCTGGGCCTTTTGGGCTGGTATTACAAGTCTTCTCATCCTTTTGTATGCTGTGCTTATACTTCATGGTAGAGTTGGGTAGATTATAAGAGACTGCTGTACTCAACAAATCTTTGTGGGGGGGGACGTTCACGTTGTATGTCATATTTGGCTGGAGTTACTCTCTTAAATTATTGGTTGCTGTAAATGTGGCCTTAAGGATTTTGACCTAGAACATTATTTTATCATTACTGTGCTTCACCATACAGCTTTGGGTTGTATGTTATGCTTTCTTTGCAGTTTTTCCCACCATGCAAGCCTTTAAAAGCTGAAGTTTCAAGTTTCATTTTTGTTATCCCTGGATCCTCCATCTCATCAACATGCTCATTTTCAGGAGTTTTCGGAGTTCCACCAAAAAAAATTCAACTTCAGCAGCTACAAATACTGCTGCTGCTGACTTTTAATATATGGACGCTTGCCTGTCCTGGGGCTCGCAATGTCTGCGCCTGAAGCCGATCTGTCCCTCGGACACTCGAGTGCTGCTGCCGCCATCTTCACTGAGGCAATCAGGAAGTGAAACCTTGCGGCCTCACTTTCTGCTTCCCTACTGTGCATGCGCGATCCCACTGGTCCCTGCTGTCTTCTGGGACCTGTGTGTCTGCCGGAAAATAATGGGGAAAGTGGGGCAGAGAAGGCGCCGGACGTTGTGTATGTTGCCATGGCGGCCCTATGCCCGTAAGTGAGAGCAAATACCTGGATTACACAGGTATTTGCTCCCTCTTCCCTCTGAAAGGTGCCTAATGTCACACCGGAGGGGGGAAGATTCCGAAAAGCGGAAAGTAAAATTTTTGGGTGGAACTCCGCTTTGAGGAGAATGCTATATAATGCTGGAAGTCCTGCAGCTAGGATATGAGGTTGTCTCTGTCTCACTTGCTGCAGCTTCTAATGCACTCTGTGAGAAGTTCAGTGTGCAGTGAAATCAGAGTAGGCAATTTCAGTATAGGAGAGGAGCCTGATCTAAAGTGAGGAAAGGAAAGGCAAAATGTAGTTTTAGTTTTGGATTGCATGGAGAGGGATTGGAACACCTGTCGGTTGTATTTTTGGTCTGTCCCCCATTAGAAAGATTCACCCTCCTTATTTATCCCGTTTGTTATCGCTGAGAGTGAAAGAAAATCCCAAATCGTAGGTTGCCACAACAGCAATGGGGCCACTTTCACACGGACAAATTGAATGGGGTAGCATGTCGGCGGACCCAATCGGCACATCCATTGCCCTCGGACAGGCAGTCTGTTTTCATCAGACCGCCCATGGAGGGCATCAGGCTGTGTCTTTTTGCTCTGTATAGAAAAAGCAGACACCGACCAGCCATCCACCTGCTCAGCGAGGTCAATGGACAGAAAACAGAAATGTGACGCAAGTTTGAAATCTTTGCAAATTTATTAAAAAAAAAAAATCGCATTGCATCACAGCCTTTGCCATGACACTGAAAATTGAGCTCAGGTGCATACTGTTTCCACTGATTATCCTTGAAGTTTTTATACAACTTGATTGGTGTGGTAAATTTAGTTGCTTGGTCATGATTTGTCTGCCTATATAAGGCCCCACAGTTAACAGTGCATGTCGGAGCACAAACCAAGCCCTGAAGTCCAAGGAATTTACTGTAGACTTCCAAGACAGGATTGTATTGAGGCACAGATCTGGGGAAGGGTCCAGAAAACTTTCTGCAGCTTTGAAGGTCCCAATGAGAAAGGTGGCCTCCATAACTAATAAATGGAAGAAGTTTGGAACCACCAGGATGCTTCCTAAAGCGGACCACCTGGTCAATTTGAGCTTTCAGGGGGGAAGGGCCTTAGTCGCGGTCCAGGGAAGTGACCAAGAACCCGATGGTCATTCTGACAGAGCTCCTGTGTTTCTAACTCCTAACCTAGTCCGCCTCATGTGAATAGTGCCTAGATGGGAATTTTTTAACAGGGTTGCTAAATCTGGTAGCAACCAGACTTTGGAGGGATTCCATCTCATTTCCAGGTTTGGCTATTGGACAGGAAGTGAAATCTCCCCAATGAGACTCAGATGCCACCCCTTCCTCTATCCAAAATTGTAAAAAAAAGTTTGCCTTTAGCTCACCTTCAAAATCGGGTTGCTTTTAACCTCTTTCTGACCGCCCTATGTAGGAGTAAGGTGGCAGAGTGGCTCTCCTGTGCCAGATCACGTACCTAGTATGTCATCCAGCACTTCTGAGTAGGGGGCGTGCTGTCTCTGCTGTGATTAGTCACAGGCTCACAGCATAAGCCAATTAGCGGATGCCAGCCAATGATTGACCGACATCTCTTGCTAATCGGCAAAGAGGGAGACGGGACAAAGTTCTGTGAATGTAAACAATACAGAGCTCTGTCCCATCAGCGGAGATGTGCTGGTTTTTGTTTCCCTTCTAAGCAGGAAACCAGCACATCCCTTTGTAAAAGCACCTCAGATTAAACACACTAAGCACTGTTAAGCCTCATACACATGATCAAATTTCCATCGGACAAAGCGTAGGACTTTTGTCCGAAGAGCGATGGCTGTGAACTTGTTCTACATATCAGCTCTTTAACGCCACCCTTTGGGCAACTTCTGCTAATGTTGTGCTATGGTTAGCATTGCTTCTGAGCATGCATGTTTGTACTTTGGATTTTTTTCCGAAGAACTTGTGTACACACACGATCAGATAATCCGACACCACACATCTGTTTTTAAAGCACGCTATCCAACCGATTGTTGTCGGAAAACAGCACACAAACGTTTGGATTTTCCGACAAAATCCTGCCATCACACACGGAAAATTTGGATTTTCCGACAAAATCCTGCCATCACTGTCGGAAAATCCGATCGTGTGTATGAGGCTTATGGCACACATTTAACCCTTTGATTGCCCTAGATGTTAACCCCTTCCCAGCCAGTGTCAAAATATATAATCTCTGTTTTATAACTGTTGTGTAAGCCAATATATATCCGCTTATTGGGATTTCTTTTACCAAAAATATGTGGCAGAATATATAGACTGAAATATTTTATAACGAAATTTTATTTCCCCCTTTTTTTTTGTATTGGATACGTTTTTATAGCAGAAACAACTTTCCTACATTTTTGGTATTTTTTTCATTAATAGCGCTATTTATTTATTTATTTTTTTTAAACAATGGTTATCAAATTCCACCAAACAAAAGCTGTATTTGTGGGGAAACAAATTGTATAGATTTAATTTGTGTACAGGGTTGCATAACCTTGCAATTTTCAGTTAATATAACAGTGCCAAAAATAAAAAAAATTGCCTGGTCATGAAGAGAAGTAAATCTGGAGGCCAAATGGTTATTGTAGTCCTGTTTGCTTTAGGTGAACAAGATGTAATATCTTTATAGCCGCATTACCTGCCTTGTAACTGCAAACCAAATTTAAAGAAAAATCTTTATTATTGATCTTTTGGTGTAGGATTAATAGCCATGCCTTCCATTCTTACAACTGTACTAAAGTGTCTCTTAAAAAATTGGTGCTGCACATTCCTGCTTCTACATAGGGACAGGTGTACTCAGGTAATAAAGGTCAGTTAAAGAGGTTGTATAGCCCCAAATTATTTGTATTTATTTTTTACTCACCTGTAAGATAAAAGGCATAATGAGCTAGTAGCTCATTATGAAATACTTACCTTAGAACGAGGCGTCGGTAACTCACCTGGTCTATGCCGAGGTAGCTGACATGTTGCCTTGGCGTGTCTTCCGGGTATCGAGGCTCCAGCGCTGTGAGTGGCCGTAGCCACGAAGTCGCGCATTCGTGCGGGAGACTTCTTTCCGGCAAGGTCTGACGTCTGCCGGGCCTTCAGCCGAAAATCCTCTGTGCACATGCGCTGCTGCAGGTAAGCCTTACTATAGGCTTACCTGTAGGTAAGTTACAAAAATCACTATACAACCACTTTAAGCTGGCCATACATGGATAGAAATTTGGCTGGTTCAGCAGGGACTGGCCAAATCTCACTTTAAATAAATTTTTGTTAGTATTTTCAAGCTATAGCAGGAGAAATTATGCAAAAATTTGCTAAATATTTCTCGTTGCAAGGATCATTTTTGTAGTTACTAGAAGGCAATTTGTAAATGTTCCAAACTGATGGCATAGAGATGGCCTGTACACGTCTTGCAAGACATCAAACAATTTGTGGCCCATAAGCACTGCTGATTCCATCTGTAACAGTGGGGGTCGGCCGAATTTCCATCCATATACACTATGGGCTTGATTCAGCAAGGAGTTACGCTTGCGTATCTCCTGATACGCAGTCGTAACTCTGCGTGAGTGGGGTTGTATCTATGCGCCTGATTCTTAGAATCAGTTACGCATAGATTTGTGTTAGATCCGACCAGCGTAAGTCTCTTACGCCGTCGTATCCAAGTTGCATATTTACGCTCGCCGCTAGGTGGCGTTTCCGTCGATTTACGCGTCGAATATGCAAATGAGCTAGATACGCCGATTCTCGAACGTAGTTGCGGCCGGCGTATCTATTTGCGTCGTTCACGTTAGGCTTACGCCCGGCGTAAAGTTACCCCTGCTATATGAGGCACAGCCAATGTTAAGTAGGAACGTCGGGACAGCGTCATATTGGACGTCGGGACAGCGTTGTATTGTACGTCGTTTGCGTAAGTCGATTCAGAATGGGGCTGGGCGTAAGTTACGTTCACGTAGTTTATATTGACTATTTGCAACGGGATTTGGAGCATGCGCACTGGGATACGTTCACGGCCGGCGCATGTGCAGTTCGTTCGGCACATCATTTACGCCGGGTCACGATTAGTTTACATACAACACGCCCCCTACCCGCCCTATTTGAATTACGTGGGGATACGTCGGCACATTTACGCTACGCCGCCACAACTTACTGAGCAAGTGCTTTGTGAATACAGCACTTGCCTGTAAAAGTGTGCAGGCATAGTGTATCCTATTTACGCTACGCCTCCGCAAAAGTTACGCACATCTACCTGAATCTAGCCCAATATTGCCAAAAGTTTTTGGCCGCCTGCCTTTACACGCTTATGATAGGTCAACATAAAAAAAATCGAATCACCGACTAAAATTGTGGCTTTATATCTGCTTGGATTTCGTTTTTGACTAGCCGTAGACAGAGTTGAAGCTGTTATAGCTGCAAAATATGGGCCAACTCAATATTGAACCCTACAGACTAAGACTGGAATGACATTGAAGATTATGTGCGTGTAAAGGCAGGTGTCCCAATACTTTTGGTAATACAGTGTATGTGGCCACTGTGGTTGAACAGAAGTCGGTCTACAAATTAAATTCTATTCAGCCACTGTGTCGGTATATATTCACTCGATCAACGCTGCATTCAATATAGGCTTTCTGAGTTTTCTGATGGAGGGGGATGTTGGGTGCGTGTCTCCCACCCCTGTCAAAACACAATGACTTTGCAGTGAGGATTTTCGAATCCACGATGTGTGGATGTGGTAATTGGGTCCATTTTTTTTGTTTAACCCACTGGTTGAACAAAAATACTGGCCCATATATAGGCACCTTAAAAATGGTACTCAACTTCCTCCACCACTATATGTTTTTTATTTCCCACACACTCCATTTCTATCTAAAAAAAAAAAGAAGAAAGTTAGACAAGAATTCTAGAACTCCATCTACTGTTTTCTTGCACAAATATATAAAATGTTAAAATGCAGAATTTAATATTGCCAGGCTTAATAATGTAAATAGATTTTTGTACATGCCCTTTAACTTAAGTGGCCTTTCTTAATGCAGACCGTATTACCATAGTTGGAGAGCTTCGAAAATCTGCTGTTTTTATTTTTTTAAGAACTGGCATATTAGTTGGCTGGCATATTACAGAAGAGACTTATTACAGAGTACAGTACAAGTCTGCAGGGCCTGACAGCCTTCTGCACAGATTCAGTGGTGGAATATAGACTTGCTTTGTCCCATGTGTCTTATTATATTGAGATTTCAAAATTTCATGTTTGACTTGAAGCGTCTCTTAAAGAACGCAAAGGCTGTGTTTTCAGTACTTACTCTAAATTTTAAATGCAAGTGACATGTTTGGACTTTCCTTTTTTTCTTTTTATATGTGCATGCTGTACCTCTGCGGTATCAGGCATTGCGCATTGTGGAAACAAAGACCAAAAGATTCCCTTTGTCCAGCGCTGAGGGATTGAGAGGTGCCAATCAAAAGGTGCATTAATTAAGAGCGTCATATGAGTGACTGTACAACAATTTTGTAGATAACGTTTTTATTCCAAAAGTTGCAAGGTCATAAAATCCATAAAGTATCCATAAGATGTTGATGATAGCCAATGGATATCAGCAGGCTGAATGTTGCAAATCAGGGCCAGTACTGGGGGCCACCAAAGAAGATAATGAAACCTGTTGTCACATTGGCATCCACCCGATGAAGTAGGTTGCCGATGGCACTAGTGGGTGGGTGAGGCAGAAGACTCCAACAAGCCGGCGTGTCCAGCCGATTGGGTCGGGGGGTGCGCTGGATGTGACGTCGCCAATACAGAGGGATGCAGGACCCCCGGTAACCACAAAAAGGCTTGGGATGGAATGCGAATGTGGTGGTGGAGATGTTGGAAGGCTGTAGTCCTGATGATACCTTTCAGGCTTGGCCTATATCAAATCATGATGAAATGGCTGTGGTGATTACTAAGGCAGTGAAACTGATCAAATCACCTGTGCAAAATAATGGAAAGCCTAAAAACATGACCTGTTGGTGAGCCTTGAGGACTGGAGTTGAAAAACACTGGTATATTGGATGCCATCTTCATTGCTAATATAGGCTGACCTCATCTGATACTAGGTCCATAGCATATCCATTCATGCTTTCAATAGCGGAGATAAAAAAAATGAGGTCATGTGATCATGCAAGTATACAAGTCCCTGTGCACCAAGGACCCCCCCCCCCCCATGGCCCCTATATAAGGCAGATGCGTAATGAAGAGTTCCATGGACACACATGAACTGTATACAATGTCTTTCTATTATCGGATTATTTTGCCAGTTTTAGTGGCCTTTTAAAAAAAATAACATTCCTGGTAAGCATTCAATAGCTTGTTAAACAAACACCCTAAGGGTAGGTGATTCTTCATCTTTTGGGTCAGCAGAGAAAGTGGATTTCCATCCATTGTTCATATTTGTGTCCCATTTACGTAGCATCTTGTATATTGCTTCCTTCGGCTCTTTGAGCTTTCGCCCTCAGGAGAACTCTTAATAGCTTTTTACCGCCGCGTGGAGTAGGAGGTGAGTGTTCTGTATTTTATTGCTGAAGGATTTGTGTAGCTTATTAACAAAATTCGGAAACAACGCTCAGCCCCCCTTCTGTAGGCCGTATATCAGCCGTTATCTTGACAGGCCTTCCTTTCAGGAAGTAATTCTGCCAGGGGAATGTTGAACTTGAAGCATGGGGGACCACGTCAGAGCCCCTTCTCTGGGCCACGGCTTGTGAATTTGGCAGGCAATCAAAATACCTGACTTATTCATTTATTTCTCCAGTTGTTTCCTCTCATTCTGCTTTCCTTGTGTTAGATAGTGTTTGGGCCAAGGGATGCTTATACTGCTGTTTTAGGCTATTCACTGTAAAGTAATGAATGGTTCCTCAGGGATTGAGTTGAATGACACAAATGTGCTTTGTGGCATGTAAGTAAAATAATAATAAACTGGACATGTCAATGTTCAGTAGATTGGAGATGTAGAAATAGCCATGTGATTTAACCATAAAATGTAAATGTGTTTTTCCTTCTATTTTTGAGATTGTTTTTAATTTTTCTATAAATATAGTGCTGGGAACCATTCGTTTGATTTATGGAACAGAGCATTTTATATGTTGCCAAGTTCCTCCATGTAGGCCTAATTTCGTGTTCTGTGGAGAAACTGGTTTGTTGACAAATTGTAAGCCAGTTTTTCTCTCACGCTGACTCTCAAAAAGGCTGAGCGGTTGTTCCCGTCTTGGATGTTTGTGAGCTTTTCCAACTAGGTGATACTTCCTGCTGGTGGATGGGCCTATCAAAGGCTGTTTTGAGGCCTACACAGTAGTAGGCTTATTGTGAGCTAGCCACAGAACTTTGGTCCACCTCAAGAATGTTATTTATGAAGGGCATTTCCTTTTTAAAGAAACATTCTTCTTTGTTGTAATCACATACTGGAAACCCACTCCTGTTTTCTTGAGGCTTTACTAGTATGCAATAAAATATTTGGTTATGCGAACAAACACTTTGCTGTTTTCTTTATGTAATCTGTTATAGATGGGCAATTATTTATTTGATGAAGAACATGGATCATAGTTTCCAGTCTACTCGTGTTTTCTTACTGTGTAGAATAGATGATGTTATATGTTGGAAATTAGGCATCAAGAGTAAGGCCTTATGAAAACGGGCGTCAGAATACTTGTGTCCTGCATCTGGAGCCAATTTCAGACGTGTGTAATTCTTTCTTACACTAAGGTAAAGACGGCTATTTAGGGGAAAAAAAATCCTTTACAACCCCTTTTAAATGCTGGAGAAATTGATCTAGGAAGTATAATGTTTGTTTATGCTTGCCAGATTTATTGGAGACCTGTGTGTATGAGGCCTAAAGCCGGCAATAGACGATTTGAATTTCAGTTGGTTCAACAGGGACCCGCCGAGATTTGAACCATGTATGGGCAGGCTGATTGTACTCGAGTTGAACGATCAGTCAGCTGGGGTACAACCAGCCTGTTGGATTTTTCGTGCGATTTTTAGCAGAGGTTATAGCCGCTACCAATAAGGTGTTCTCCTGGTAAAAACTGCAGCATGCAGTTGCGGGAAAGAAAATCACACCATCTATGGCAGGCTTAAAGCGGTTGTAAAGGAAAAAAAAAACAACAAACATGTTATACTTGCCTTCACTGTGCAGCTCGTTTTGCACAGAGTGGCCCCCCGATCCACAACTTCTGGGGTCCCAGGGTGGCTCTCTGGTCCTCCCCACAAGAACTCCACACATTAATGCGAGCAAGCTCGCATGGTGTGGAGTCCTTGCGGGCGCGCTCCCGTGATACAGCGAGTGGCTATAGCCGCTCACTATATCACTTGGCCCCGACGCGCCGCAACATTGGATGTGATTGACAGCCCATCCACTCTAGCCAATCAACGGCCAGGCTGAACGGCGAAGATGATGTAGGGGCCGAGCACGGGACTTTCGAGGGGCTTTAAGGTGTAAAAACTTTTACCTTTACAACCCCTTTAAGGCCTCATGGACACGAAAGTGCTTACAGCCATACTCTGTGAATGGGCTGCGTCTTTAACTGGCTGGAGCTGCAAGGTGCTGTGTGCAAGCAGCTTATTCATGGAGAAGCTCCACTCGCTGCAGTGGATGGTAATAGACGTGAATGGACCATATGCACACAGTAGAGCCGCACGATTAATCGTTAAAAATAAAAAAAATTGCGGTCTCGATTTCAACCCCCCCTTCTGATACTAATCAGCCATTTCCTGTAAACAGCGCAAAGTCGAGCTGTCAAATTTATAAAACTAGCAGAGACGCACAGCATGTTTGCACACGAGGGGGATTTCTACGCACGCATACACACATGCCTCTCTAGAAGGTACCAGAATCCTGTGGTGTGCATTCTTCCCTTGCATGGGCACAGATGTGTCTAAAGTGTCTTTAGACACATCTGTGCCCACACAAGGGAAGAATGCACGTAAGATATTTGACGATGGTGCCGCGAGAGGTAAATATTGTGAGGGTGAATGCAAATTTAGTAGCCGTCACACTAATTCCGCTGCTTCAGTACTTTCTGCTTTAAGCTTTATTAGTTTAATGTTGTCCATTGATGTTTGCAGATATATTAATGAATTCTGAATGCCTCAGTACAGATCTGCACACTTTATCCAAACAGTTTTTTTTTTGCTTCTATTGGCAGCGCCGTGGCATGGTTACACTGGCTGTGATTTATGCAGGACCAGACGTCTATTAGACAGCGCCAATCTGTTTTGATAAACACTTCCATTTTCCTGAATGTGTCTGTCGGAGGGTTTTTATTTAATCCGTGTGTGTAAATATGTCCTGATGACTCAATAATGGCGTCCATTAACGAGCTTTCATCTTTTAAAGCAATCTTGGCTTTACTGTTGTACGGTTTGCAATATTCAGCATGTGAAGTTCTAACCAGTTGCAAAGTCCTATCTACATTCACGGGGATACTTGATCTGTGATTTATCACTGCTACATGCAGTCGCATACATTTTAAATTACTATCATTAGCGATTAATCACTGCGACATGCCACATTCCATTATTCTCTTTTGTGTACCGATCTCTATTTTCTCCTGTTTAATCATGGGCGATGATCACTAGAGCAAAAATAGTCCATTGACACCCAACTTAGAGAAAGTCTAGGAAAGAATATTTTTAGACTTTTACTGTGCACGTAAGTTACCGCTAATGATGGCTCTCCTAGGTCAAGATGGCTGCTGTGTAAGGTAATATTCCCACTTTCAGGCATGCCGGATACTACTTTTTAGCACCGAACTTCTGGTACTTCAGCTGTCATACAGTAGAGAGATGGTGGCGTTTGAGGCCCATGCACATTGCCCACATACTAAACCAGAGCATGTTAGTGTGCGAACAGCTGTCAGTGTTAGCCAAAGTGAGGCGGGTGGGGGGGAGGCGGTGTGATGCGTGTTTCAGTGCATCACAAAGTTAAAAAAATGTTCTCAACTTTATTTAAAGTGCACAAAGTGACACAGAATTCAGATCACCGCACAGCAGTACAGTGCATTGTGCTGTTGTGCGGTGATGTGAATGCAGTGTCACTTTGTGCACTTCAAATAAAGTTGTAAAAAAAAAGAGCAATGCACCGCGCTACCCTGCGGTGACATTTAGTGCCATTCAGTATGCTGTAATAAACTTCAGCATGCCTTCTTTTTTTACACAGCATTTTTACCTTGTGCTCTGGGCTGCATTACAAACAGGACACAGCGAAAGCAACGGTTTTCCATGTGCCCTAGTGATTACTGGTATTCGTGAAACTGTGTGAATAGGCCTTATCGGGATTTGACAAACTCAAGACACCAGGTCGCAATGGCAACAAGAAATTTGCTACTGTTCGAATGCTGCACACACCCTGCGCGCCTCCCGCTATGTATCCCAGGTGCCTCTTGCCCATCTGTGGGCCCAAAACCGGTGTTGTGCCGATAACGTCAACTCATCAAAATCTCCAACCACGTCACTTCCCGTGACTCTGCAACACCAATAATTGGAGATTTCCATGAGCAACATACACTATGGAGAAGCATTTAATGAGCGGATTTTGTTAGTCCGCCTGATACTAACCAACAACATGGCTGCCTCCAGGTGGAGACAACTTTTTTTTCCCCCTCCTTACCCATTGTTCTGTGAAAACAGCCAACCCTTCATGTACCATACTGTATATGCTGCCTCTGTTCTGTAAAAACAGGCAACACATGGAAATCTAAATTTGTATTGCTGCTGGAGAGTCACCGGAAGTGACGTGGACAGTTGTATCCTGGTAGGAATAATGCTAGGAGTCTGTTGCCTTACACAGCAGCCATCCAGACCTAGGCGTACAATCATTGGAGGTAACGGACTTGTATATCGCAAAAGTCATAATTTTTTTCTTTTTTTTTCTTGGAGTTCTGGTTTAAGTGTATTGTGATTAAGGGGGAAGCATGCGTGGGAATTCTGCTACATTGTGGGCCTAAATAATGGATGTAGTGTGATGTAGCTGGCGTTCTACATCCAGGGCCCATCCAAAGATAACATTATCCATTCCCAGATCCTTTATTATCGGCATTAGTGGAGGATTGCTGATACTGGAATAAAGACATAGAAACCAACGCACAGCCTTAAACGCAGACAGTGCGCATTCAGGGCTATGCCCCCGTCCCTGCATACCTGTCAAACGTAGCTCCATACAGCTCCTGCATCTCTATTCACTTGCATGAGCTTCCTGCACTCATCTCCACGCTACTCCAAAAAGATAAACAAATGGCTCTTCATGCTGCAAAGGGCTCCATACCCCTGAAAATGATGCTGCATGTGAATTTGTCACATTCAGGAGTTTGCGCTGTGTACGCATGCAATAGTAAACACAGATGCATAGAAGCAGGGCCAGGCAAGGGGGAGGCAGAAGAGGTGGCTTCCCTGAGCACTGTGGTATCATGTGAGATGGGGGAGGGAATTTGTGTTAGGGGGTTGCAGGGGTTAAGAATTGTTCTAGATGGGTGAAGAAGATTTGTACAAGGAGGGGGGATTTGGGGGGGGGGGGTTGTGCTAGAAAAGGTAATGTGCTAGAAAAGGTAATGTGCTAGTAAGGATGATTGGAGAGGGTATTTGAGCTAGGAGGAAAATTTTAGGGGGGGTTTGGAGTAGGGGGGAGAAGACTTGTTCTTGGAGAAATTTTGGGAGCTAAAGAACTTGTGCTAGGAAGAGGTTTTTTTTTCCGGGGGGGGTTGTCCTGGGGGGCATATGGGAGAGAGGATTTGAGCTGAAGGGGAGGGTTCGGCAGCGATTTGTGCCAGGTGGGGAGATTTCAGCAGGGGGGTTGATTAGTACTGGGAGGTGGGATTTGGGGGGGGGGGGGGTTTGTGCTAGAAAAGGTAATGTGGGGGTTGGGGATTTGTGCTAGTAAGGATGCTAGGAGGGGAAGTGTGTGTGGGGGGGATTTGTAGTAGGGGGTTAGGACTTGTGCTCGGTGGAGAAATTTGAGGGCTAAAGAACTTGTGCTAGGAAGAGGGTGTTTTTTTTTTTTTTTGGGGGGGGGGGGGGATTTTGTCCTGGGGGCATTAGGGGGGGGTGAGGATTTGAGCTGGAGGGGAGGGTTGGGCAGAGATTTGTGCCAGGTGGGGGGATTTTAGCGGGGGGAGGGGTTGATTAGTACTGGGAGGAAGATGAATCTATCCTTGGAGGGCAAGCATGTAGATTAGTGCTTTTTATTTTTTTTTGTGGGGGGGGGGGGGTTTGCTGACACATAATTGATAAATCTTGGCAGGGGGTGCAATTTGGCATGTTCACCCTGGGCGCTAGATGACCTGGCACTGCATAGAAGCATTGGCTTATTTACTAATACAGGGGGGTACAGCAATTCACTTCTATGGCCTGCTGCATCTCTCATCTGCAGGAATACAATGCGTGTTATTTTTATGCTAAGCATATTTTCCCCTAATTCTGTGTGTAGGTGATCTGACCTTCATACCACGTGTTTTTTTAATATATTTACGTTCTGAACTATGTTGAGGGTTCGTTGTCTTTCCTATTGAAAACTGTAGTTTGCACCCAAGGGCTCTAATTCAAGCTGGGATGCCTCGAGTCATTATTTAGGCTTGGTTCACATTTCAGCAGTCCTCGGTGCCCCGTTTGTGTGGTCACACCAGCCCATTCATTTGCTGCCCCCTCTGCATTTTGAGCGAAGTGGGTCAATCGCATGACACGGGTGCCATTAATGGAATGCTTCGCCTGCCAATGAATGCAAGGCTTAATCTGGTTGAGAATGTATCATCACAGCCCCAATTTTTCACCCTGAACTGTACAATCAAAGATTGCCTTGTATTTACAAGAGAAAAAGGCTAATACCGCGTACACATTTCCGACGACAAATGGTCGATGTGAGCTTGTTGTCGGAAAATCCGACCGTGTGTATGATCTATTAAACATTTGTTGTTGGAAATTCCGATAGCAAATTTCCGAGAGCTGGTTCTCAATTTTTCAGACAACAAAAGTTCTTGTATGCAATTCCTGCGCACAAAAATCCAACGCATGCTCGGAATCATTGAACTTCATTTTTTTCGGCTCGTCATAGTGTTGTACGTCACCGCGTTTTTTGGCGATCGGAATTTCCATCAACATTTGTGTGTATTCAAGACAAGTTTGAGCCAACATTCTGATTTGTTGTCGGAATGTCCGATTGTGTGTGTGCGCGGCAAAAGTGTTCTGTGAATGGCGCCTATCCTGGGCAGGCGACCCTCTGTGGCCGCTCGGCATTGGGACCCAGAAGACCGTGGGGATCACTGTAGTATCGGGGATTTCCAGCTTCCATATGGATCTCACAGGTATGAAGTCTTTATACATGCATGGTCCAAAATGGAGCTGTAATAAAATCCTATTTTTTGGAATTCAGCTTTGATTACGGAGATGCAGCATTTGTGTCTTTTTAAGCTATGTGCTTGGAGATCAGCTCCAAACCCTTTACATTTCCCAGTAATTGGGAATGTATTCTAAAAAGTCTACCACACTTGATGCCATTTTTTTGCAGTGCAAACGCTTGCATGAGCTGTTCTTGTTAGTTCTGACTGTACAGTGTATGAAGAATGCTGGCTGTGCAGTATAATGTCATGTACAAGGGACGGTACATTGAGAAGGGCCAGGGATTGCTACAGGTGAAAGGAAAAACTATTACATTGACTTTTCTCTTTATTTTTGCAAGCCTGGCAGCATTCTCTTTGTCACTTCCGAATACATTTGCTCCGCAAACCTTTTTCCTAAATTAGATTTGTAGGCATATAGAAGTAGGGGGCAAGTGTTGAGCATTACATAAAGATAAAATGAAGGTGATGCCAAAAGGAAGAACTCATTTTAGCATTAGTAGCCCTGTGGTGGTCGCAGTAGAACAATTTCTGAGCTAGAAAACGTTCATCTGTCATTTTTTTAATACTAAATATCCAGGCAACATTGCAGCTGACCTCATTTTTACAAACTCTGATTCCATTTTAGTTCAGCAGCTACAGCGGGTTAGGTGAGAAGTCTGCCATGTCACAGAATATGAATGCTGAGATAGAATCGGAGTAGGGAAGTTTAAATTCTGCAAATTTGTTAACAATTTTGTATTTTAATTAAAGGAGTTGTAAAGGGAAAAAAATGTGTAATGATTCTGTTAAAAAACAAGTAAATACCTATTAAATTCCTTCATCTATATCACCTCCAGCGTTGTAGTTTCTGTTCTCTCATTCACTTCTTGGTTTGCAGCGCTCGTTCATGTAAGAACTACATTTCCCAGTATGCATTGTGGCACGCCCAGTAATTCACACCTCGTTGAAGTCTCTAACACGTAGAGAGCGTCCTGCCGCACAGACGTAGTTCCCAGGAGGTGGCGAGCACGTTACTGACCACCGCAGTAAAGCCTCCTTTCACGGTGGTGAGTAACAATCAGACAAGCAGGAAGTGAACAAAACAGAGAAGAAATAGAGCAACTTCTGAGCAAAAACGAACAATGAGGAAGTGAAAAGAGGAATGTCTGCAGGTAAAGAATGCTTATTATGAAAAAAAAAAATGTCACAACCCCTTAATATAAGCATTCTTGGTGAATAAACAAACTGAAGTATTAGGATTTTGTGTTGCAGGAATGAGAGTTCCTGCTTGCGATTCTGAACGCTATTTACAAACTTTACAAAAGCCTTTTTGCTGCTATGCGCTGTTCTATGCACATTTGTCACACAGAAAATAGCTCCTGTTCCTTTTTACAAGCTTGGCCCAATTTTTATACACACGTTTTGCTACGTGACAGTTGCAGAAGAATCGCCTAAGACTAACGGCACCCAAACGCGCATTGCGCATTTTGCCGTGACTTGGAATCAGTTTGGAACCATTTTTTTGTTTTCTCTTGTGATTTTGGTGCAATACCAGGTTTTACCAGCAGATGCCCCACCTGCCTAATGAGGCCTAGAGTAACAGGTGTAATAACCAGTAAGCATTGTTCTATCGACTGTAAATACGGTATGGTTAAGTGTAGGGCTGCAACTAACGATTATTTGCATAATCGATTAGTTGGCCGATTATTATTTCGATTAATCGGATAATAGCCTTAAAAAAATAAAAATTTACATTTGTTGTTAGGCAGATTACAAAACACAAATTGCCGCAAAAACGGGAAAACATGTAAATGAACTGTAGTGTGTTTCTGCAAAAAACACAAAGGTGTGACCCCAGGCCTGAGATATTTAGTAACATAATCGGGTTAAAAAAAAAGTACAAAAAGAGAAAATAATCACTACTGTAAGGGGTTCATTTTTTTTTTTACTGTGGGACAGTGAGAGTAATATTTACAGTAGCAATTTGCTTTTTTTGTAATATAAAGGCCTAATTTTAGTTGTTTTAACCCCATTATGTTACTGGCCGATTAATCAATTATGAAAATTGTAATCGAATAATTTCATAATCAATTTAGTTGTCGATTAATAGATTAGTTGTTTCGGCCCTAGTGAAGTGTGGCTTGTTGTTGCTTCTTACTTTCTGTAAGATATATATATATATATATTTTTTTTTTTTGCAGTCTTTTTTTTCCCGGAAACATTACCCTTACTACTTTCTCATTACAACCTGGTGTCACTGGGGCAGGAAGTTGAAATACATTTGGCCACTAAGTACACAACCATTTTATAATACTAATAATGTCAGCTGCTTATTTTTATCAGTCATTTTTATTTTATGTTCCCAGCGCAACAGATTTGGGTCTTTCTATTTTGAATTCTAAACTAAAGGGTTTTTCTTTGTTTTTGTTTTGTTTTTTTTTGTTTTTTTTTGGGGGGGGGGGAGATTCCCTCTCATTTCCTATTTCTGTAACTGGAAATAACACAATTTTACAGCAAATAAACAGACTGCAATGAACACAAGATAGACCATACATATATGCACTTAGTTATTTGCTAAAGAAAAATTCACTTGGAAGTGCAGTCGGGATATGCATGGAACATTAAACAACGTTTTTGCTTGTACATGATTGGATGATAGAAATCAGCAGAGCTTCCCCCATGTCAGATCTTCCCCCATGTCAGATCTTCCCTCCCCCATGTCAGATCTTCCCTCCCCCATGTCAGATCTTCCCTCCCCCATGTCAGATCTTCCCTCCCCCATGTCAGATCTTCCCTCCCCCCCATGTCAGATCTTCCCTCCCCCCCATGTCAGATCTTCCCTCCCCCCCATGTCAGATCTTCCCTCCCCCCCATGTCAGATCTTCCCTCCCCCCCATGTCAGATCTTCCCTCCCCCCCATGTCAGATCTTCCCTCCCCCCCATGTCAGATCTTCCCTCCCCCCCATGTCAGATCTTCCCTCCCCCATTTCAGATTGGTCCCCCTCACTTCAGATTGGTCCCCCATCACTGAGATGCCGATGCGCGTGGCTGGTGGCCGCGATGTCCGCCAGGCACTCGCGATCGGCAGTTACAGGGACAAGGACATGGATCTCTGTGTGTAAACACAGAGATCCATGTCCTGTCAGGGAGAGAGGAGACCGATCTGTGTCCCTTGTACATAGGGACACATATTGGTCACCATCCCCAGTCACCCCCCATAGTTGGAACACAATGCAGGGTACACATTTAACCCCTCCCTCACCCCCTAGTGTTGACCCCTTCAATGCCAGTCACATTTATACAGTAATTAGTGCATAATTATAGCACTGATCGCTGTATAAATGTGAATGGCGCCAAAAATGTGTCAAAAGTGTCCGATGTGTACGTCATAATGTCGCAGTCCCAATAGAAAATTGCAGATCGCCGCCATTAGTAAAAAAAAAAATAATAAAAAAAATAATAATAATTCGGTCCCCTATTTTGTAAGCGCTATATCTTTTGCGCAAACCAGTCACTTATTGCGATTTTTTTTTTTTACCAAAAATATGTAGAAGAATACGTATCGGCCTAAACTGAGAAAAAAATGTTTAAAAAAAAAAAAAATAATTACAGCAACAAGTAAAAAATATAGATTTTTTTTTTCAAAACTGACGCTCTTTTTTTGATAAAATAAAAACCGCAGAGGTGATCAAATACCACCAAAATAAAGCTCTATTTGTGGGAAAAAAAGGACGTCAATTTTGTTTGGGAGCCACGTCGCACGACCGCGCAATTGTCAGTTAAAGCGACGCAGTGCTGGAAGCTGAAATTTCACCTGGTCAGGAGGGGGGGGAATATGTGCCCAGTGAGCAAGTGGTTAACCACAAGAATACTGGAACTTTAAGTAATTTATACCATGGGAAAAACAAATTTACTGTTTTCCTTTAGGTTTAGAAGGACAAACATTTATATTTGTTTTTGCAGATTCTTTGTGTTGATTGTAATGTTTCTCTTAGAATATGATGTTTTCATAAAGCAGGAAGGTCACGTGTCACGTTTATATAGCTCTCCGTGGATCTCTCCACTGTGGGTGGGGAAAAGGTCATTAGAAAGTTTTTCCAGAGCTCCACTGTGGTCACAGTTGAGACTCTTTTATACAGGGTGTTGGAGAACAGATTGATCCCTCGAATATGTTGGGACCACACAATAAGCACATCTCATTACATTAACACCGGAGAATAAAACTATCATATAAAAGAAGAAAAACGCTTTGTTTTTCTGTTTTCTGATTGTTCTAAGAAAAGAGACTGTGTACAGACCTGGATAAATCAGTATTTCTATTATTTTAGGAAATCATTTAACATGTTTACAACTTTTGTAGAAAAGCCATCTATTGTTAGAATGCCTGCAAGCAAATATTAACATATTAAAATGATTGTAAAGGCTCACTTTGTTTAAAAAAATAAATGTTATACCTGCCTGCTCTGTGCAGTTTGTTTTGCACAAAGCAGCCCAGATCCTCTTCTTCTCGGGTCCCTCTTTGCTGCTCTTAGCCCCTCCCTCCTTTTTGAGTGCCCTCTCAGCCAGCAGGTTGCTACAGGTTGTCACCCAAGCCGAGTCAGAGCTCCGTGTATCCATTCAGACACAGAGCCCCGATCTGGACTCGCCCCCTCTCTCCCCTGATTGGCTGACTGACTTTGACAGCTGTGTGAGCCAATAGAGCCACTGCTCTATCTCAGTCAATCGGAAGTAGTGTACTGGATGGCTGAGGGGATCATGGACATTGCTGGAGAGAGAAGGAGGTTAGGTAGGTAATTGGGGGGTGCTGGGGAGGCTGCTACAGTTTTTTTTTTTGTTATCTTGATGCGTAGAATGCATTAAGAAAAAAAAAAAACTTCCACCTTTACAACTCCTTTAAGCCATCCACAACTCTGCCCCCAGCTACATCACAAACATCACCTGAAAATATCAGTCAAACCTTCAACTTGGCTCTTTCCATGACCTCTGACTTGGTAGCTTGGTCATAACATCCCATGCTCATCTCCAGGATTCCTCAAGAGTCTCTCATCCCTCTGGAACACCCTTCCCCAATCTGTTTCACTATCTACTCTGCCTATAGGTCATCTCTGAAAATGCATCTCAAGCAAGCCTATGACCTATGAAAACCTTGGACCCACGTGACTTCCGGTGCTCGTACGTCAGAGCACAGCTGATCGCGGGTCCACGGCGCATGCGCCGCGCATGCGCCGACGCCTTTTCGGTCCATGAAAATCCTCGACTCGGGCGGGCGGAGGCGGAGCTGAATTCTCCATTACATCACCGCCAGCACCGCCTCCAGCATAGGCTTATTCAGGTCCGATAAAAATATAGACTCGGATGGGCGGGCGGAGGCGGAGCTGGATTCTCAAGTACATCCCTGCCAGCACCGCCTCCAGCCCCGTCCCTAAAGCACAGGCTTCCTGAGGTCCGATAAAACCATAGACTCGGGTGGGCGGACGGAGTCTTGTAAAGCATCAATACCTCAATACCCATCTATAATAACATGTAACATTGTACTGTCAAGAAAATATGTGTTTAGGAGGAGAGCTTTAGGTTTGATTTAACTTTGATTTGAAACGTTAACCAAAAACGAAACTTCCGCTCTTCTGTATTTTTTTTTTTTTTTTAGGCTCCATGTACACGGGACCATCCTCCTAGCTGTAGGGATTACCCCCACCACCACCATCCTCCCAGCAGCAGGGATCACCCCCCCACCACCATCCTCCCAGCACTAGGGATCAGCCCCCCCACCCAACTACCATCCTCCCAGCAGCAGGGATCACCCCCCCACCACCATCCTCCCAGCACTAGGGATCAGCCCCCCCACCCAACTACCATCCTCTCAGCTGTAGGGATCAGCCCCCCCCCACCCAACTACCATCCTACCATCCTCCCAGCTGTAGGGATCAACCCCCCCCCCCCCACCACCACCATCCTCCCAGCACTAGGGATCAGCCCCCCCACCCAACTACCATCCTCCCAGCTGTAGGGATCAGCCCCCCCCCCCACCCCAACTACCATCCTACCATCCTCCCAGCTGTAGGGATCAACCCCCCCCCCACCACCATCCTCCCAGCAGCAGGGATCACCCCCTACAGCTGGGAGGATGGTGGTGGTGGTGGGGGGGGGGGGTGATCCCTACAGCTGGGAGGATGGTAGTTGGGTGGGGGGGCTGATCCCTAGTGCTGGGAGGATGGTGGTGGTGGGGGGGGGGGGTTGATCCCTACAGCTGGGAGGATGGTAGGATGGTAGTTGGGTGGGGGGCTGATCCCTACAGCTGGGAGGATGGTAGTTGGGTGGGGGGCTGATCCCTAGTGCTGGGAGGATGGTGGTGGTGGGGGGGGGGGGTTGATCCCTACAGCTGGGAGGACGGTAGTTGGGTGGGGGGGCTGATCCCTAGTGCTGGGAGGATGGTAGTTGGGTGGGGGGGGGCTGATCCCTACAGCTGGGAGGATGGTAGTTGGGTGGGGGGGCTGATCCCTAGTGCTGGGAGGATGGTGGTGGGGGGGTGATCCCTGCTGCTTGGAGGGTGGTGGGGGTAATCCCTACAGCTAGGAGGATGGTCCCGTGTACATGGAGCCTAAAAAAAAAAAAAAAATACAGAAGAGCGGAAGTTTAGTTTTTGGTTAACGTTTCAAATCAAAGTTAAATCAAACCTAAAGCTCTCCTCCTAAATACATATTTTCTTGACAGTACAATGTTACATGTTATTATAGATGGGTATTGAGGTATTGATGCTTTACAAGACTCCGTCCGCCCACCCGAGTCTATGGTTTTATCGGACCTCAGGAAGCCTGTGCTTTAGGGACGGGGCTGGAGGCGGTGCTGGCAGGGATGTACTTGAGAATCCAGCTCCGCCTCCGCCCGCCCATCCGAGTCTATATTTTTATCGGACCTGAATAAGCCTATGCTGGAGGCGGTGCTGGCGGTGATGTAATGGAGAATTCAGCTCCGCCTCCGCCCGCCCACCCGAGTCGAGGATTTTCATGGACCGAAAAGGCGTCGGCGCATGCGCGGCGCATGCGCCGTGGACCCGCGATCAGCTGTGCTCTGACGTACGAGCACCGGAAGTCACGTGGGTCCGAGGTTTTCATAGGTCCGATGAAATTTTACATCAGGTGCTAGCCAGCAACTGAATTTCACTTTCCTGATCAACTCATGCCCACAAAACTACTACATTTTGTATCAAATGTCCCTTCCCTAAGCTCTTAGGAGCAGGAGCCCTCTAAACTTATTGTCTCGAAACGTCTTGTAACTGCACTGTTTATTTTTATTTTGTAAAGGGTTACTGAAACTATTGGCACTATATAAATCCTATATTATAGTGATAATAAACATCTAGTAGAATTGGTTGGAGCATCTAAATTGAGGTGACGCATCCCAGGATGGTGACAAACTTGTGTGGTTATGTCGGTCTATACAAAGAGCAGAGGGCGAGGGGTTCTGCCTGACCCATAAAAAAAAAAAGGTTCCTTATCCAATGCAACAACCACCTTCCTGTTCTTCCCCTGTCCAAGAAAGTACTGACAGAGATCCATCTGAAGTGCAACCCTACCCACATCTCACGTTTGAACCCACTTTGTATCCTCTCCCAAATTAACTATCTGACATGGTTATAGTCAGGTTGAAAAAAAAAAAAAAAACACTATTCCATCTAGTTCAACTTATAGGAAAAAATATATATCAAAATCTCCATATATGCAGTCCTATACCCACAGTTGATTCAGAGGAAGGCAAATGCAGTACACACAAACCACGGTCCATGAAAAATTCTTCCCGATTCCCAAGAGGCAATCTGAAATTTCCCTGGATCAATTACCCCTGGTGTTGCCTGTAAATAAAAAAAAATATATATATATATATATATATATATATATATATATATATATATATATATATATATATATATATATATATATATATATATATATATATATATATATATATATATATATATATAATGTATGTGTGTGTTATATATATATATATATATATAATCCACCCTACTGAGCTGGCCAGAATTTTTTATTTTTTTTGAGGGCATCTATTCCACATTTTCAAAGTTCTTTCTGCAAAGAAGCCTTTCTGTATGTGAAGGGTAGATCTCTTTTCCTCCAGAGGTAAAACGTTCCCCTTTGTCTTCTGTGATGACCTTTTTTAAAGTAAATATCTCTGCAACAAATTCACTATATGGACCAGTTATGTATATTTATACATGTTGATCATATCCTCCATTAATCTCCTCTTCTCAAGAAAGAATTCAGTTCCTCTAATCTTTCCTCATAGCTGAGCTCATCCATGCATCTTACCAGTTTGGTTGCCCTTCTCTGCACTTTCTCCAGTTCCCCGATATCCTTATTGAGAACTGGAGCCCAAAACTGAACTGCATATTCCAGATGAGGTCTTACTAATTTGTATAGGGGCCAAATGATATCTCGCTCTCTGGAGCCTATGCCTCTCTTAATACAAGAGGATTTTGCTTGCCAAGCTGTGATCTACCAGAACACCCAGACCCTTCCTCCACAATTAACTACCCCCTTCAGCTGTTCTCTTAGAATTCATGATACATGCATGGTTTTAGCCCCCCATTGCATAACTTTACATTTATCAACATTTAAACTTTATTTGCCACGTTGTCGTCCAATTAAACAGTGGATTGAGGTTGGCTTGTAAGCTGGGGACATCCTGTAGGGACGTTCTTCCACTGCATAGCTTGGAATTCATAGCGGAGCATAACTTCTTCCACGTTTTTAATATTCAGAAAAGGAATGGGTTGGGGGACAGGAAGGCTAATCCCCATCCCTTTCTTCAGACCAGTACAAATAAAATGTTCGGCTGGGGGCCCTGAGGGAAGATACGCCCTCCCAGTTTGGACCTTGATCATAACAAGACCTGCAGTCCGTGACAATTGCTTTATTATTTAGGTTTGCTCTTAATGCAGTAATTATACCCATTCCTGTAAAAATGTAATGCAAAACCACATTTACTTATTTCACTGTGTTCTGTATATGTGCTTCCCTTAGAGACCTTTTTTCAGTAAAGTGCTTTGTTTCTAAAAACACATGGCACAGCTAACAAAGCTGTGAAATGTGTTGTTCTCACTTGTTGAAATAAGCTGAAAGATGATGATTGTTTGTGATGGTATTATATTTAGAGGAGTCCATTTAATTTTCTCACAGAAGCTGTCGTAAAATACTTAATTTTTTAGCCTGGTTCACAACGGCGCAGCTTTGAAATCTTGCTACTTACCATATTTTTTTGCTCCATAAGATGCACCCCCCCCCCCCCCAAAAAAAAATGGTGGTCCTCATCGTCTTAAGGAGCGAATACTGACCATATACCACCCCCATGTTATAATACCGGGCTGGCGGCGGCACGGCTGTCTCCCGCAAGCACTGGGCGATCTCCCACTGGGCCTGTCACTTAGCCTCAGACTGAAGACAGAGCACCCTGAGCGGCTGAATGCAGTTCAGCCGCTTGGGCTGCTCTGTCTTTAGTCTGAGTGACAGGCGGAATGGATCCATACAGGAATGTCAGTCTGTTCGAGGTAGAGGTTGCACAGGTCAGACGGGCACTGGTCAGGCTGCATTTTATGGGCACTGGTCAGGCTGCATCTAATTGGCACTGGTCAGCCAGCATTTCATGAGCACTGGTAAATATTTTAGGACACCATTTGGTTCTGAATATTCTTTTTTTCTTGTTTTCCCCCTCTAAAACCTAGGTGCGTCTTATGGAGCGAAAAATACAGTAATTGCGATTTCAAAGCCTCACATCCGTTTTGCACTGCGACGACAATTGTCCGATGGAGCATACAGAATGTCGGATTATCCGACAAAACGCATCTATCAGACAATTGTTGTCGAAATATCCAATTGTGTGTACGGGCCTTAAGATTCCAATTATATTGAATGGTGCTAGCTCACAATCGCTTGGAGCTTGTGACTTGAAAGTACATAAGTTTATTTTTGGGCAAAGCCATATATTTTGGTTGGTCCCTAAGGACTTTAATTGGTTTAATTAGTTTTGTATAGAAACCAGTCTAGCAACCATTGGCTAATAATAATATTAATTAAAAAAAAGATAAACCTGAAAAATGTCTGTAAAAATGCTTGCAAAAAAACTAGACACTTGACTCTAGTGTGAATGGAGCCTCTAAGTTCCTGTGTTCCCCATGTGATGACTGGCAGCATTGGGGAGTGAAGAAAACATATGTGTAGCTAGGAGAAACTAAACCCTCCTATCCTTTACCGTCATGGAAGCTGCCATCTTGGCCTCTGTTTGATCTTCAGTTGCCATGGTGTTGTATATGTGATCAGATTTGACACAAGCCATGCAATGACTTGACAGTTCCAAATAAGCACACTACTAACTGTGCAGGCATGCATACGATTTAACTGTTTTGTGAAATCGGTGGGTTTAGTTCCACTTTAAGTGGCCCTGTCCCTTTGCTTTGCATTGCATGGCCAAAGCACATGTTTACGTCAAAACTATACCGATTTTATAAATTGTTCTAAAATCGCAGCATTAACTATGAAAAATAGGCAGTTTTCCTGAAGGGGGACAGTACAGTGTTTAAGCAGAGCCTCTGATTATCACTACTTGAACATCCAAGCTCTGTCTTTTCCATACGGACCTTGCACTGCTTGATATTGATTGTGTCATCTTGCGACCACTGTTTTTCAAACACATAGGTTTGTGGTTTTATTTAATTTAATTTTTTTTATTTATTTTTTACCAATGATGGCTCAGGTGGCTAATTATTTAAACGCAACTTCTGTACACTTTAGGGGGTCATTCACACAGACAGAAAAAAACTGTTTTGGTGTGCATAGCATTTAGACATAGCACTATAGTAATCAATTACCCCATACACACAACTGCGGCTACACGTGAAAATATGCACTGTGTCAAGCACAATAAAAGTAGGACACGCCTTTATTCAGGGACACTAGCTTTTACGCATGTACCTTCATGAATGCTTGCACACATAAGCCATTAGAAGAATTGCGCACATCTAAATGCATCCAAACATAAGTCTTTTAAGCATGCATTTGTATGCAAGATCTTCTGCCAGCTAGAACTTGCATTCTGTGCAGAGAATTGGCATATGGTTGTGTGAATGGAGCCATTAGTGATTACATGCAGGAGACTGTCTGTATCCAGGAATGATCATTCTCGGGTAATTGCTTCATGAAAGATGACATGCAAGCGGCCACGATTGATACAGGAGCTGTCTTCATTGCTTTCAATCGGACTGCCTCCCGCAGCTAATTTCTGGGAACCACTGCATTTAATTGCTAAGAGGCATCCTTTGAAATTTGCCAAGACTTTAAATCCTAAAGTTCCTTTGGGGCAAGTATTTATATGAATGGTGAAACGTTTCTTGTAAGACACAGCAGTCTTCTTCAGGTCCCCAGAAATATTATCCAAAAGGATTAAAGTTTTACTAAACCCAGAACCTGCATTTTACTATAATCTGATCTTCCACATAACACAGAGCTTGGAAATGCAAAGATTTTAGTAAAGATAAGCTGATAAATACCTTTTCTCATCAGCAGTATATAGCAGTCTTGTAACTATCAGTTCCTAGTAAAACTTGTAGAAGGAGTTTTCGTTCTACACCAAACTGAGCATGTGCAGTCCGTCCCCTGGCTCTGTAAATATCATCAGTTTTTGTTGTTTTTGGAGACGGCGGAAGAAGAGGATCAGACGGACAAGATAAAGCAACCTTTTTACGCAATGCAGAGGATCTACCCTTTATGCCTTGTACACATGACAATTTTTCTCGGCAGGAAGTTTTCCCTGACATGATTCCTCTCCAGACTGACTTGCATACACATGTTAATGCAAAAAAACGTCCAACCAAAGTGCAGTGACATACAACACGTACGATAGGACTATAAAGGGGAAGTCCCTTTCAAATGGCGCCACCCTTTGGGCTGCATACTTGATTCTAAACATGTGCGTTTTTTCCCCCCCGCAGAAAAGCATACACGCGACCGTTTTTCACAACGAGAAAAAAACTAACAGGAAACGCGAAGAGAGCTGGATTCAGTCACTGTAAATCCGAGGGGGAAGAGCTGAAATGAGTGAAAGCTCTGCTGATTTTATCATTCAGTCATGTGCAGGCTAAAACTTTTTTTTTTTGCATGTCCCCCTCAGATCTACAGTGAGTGCACTTTCAGAGCACTTGTAGTGCAAAGTGGATTTTCCTTTAGTAAATAACCCCCTATGTCTGGTAAATGGTCCGTATTAGAAAAAAAGTGTCATCAGCACCTATGACCAAAAAATCATATTGTGTGTGTGTGTGTATATATATATATATATATATATATATATATATATATATATATATATATATATATATAAATTTACCTAAAATAAATGGAAGTAAAGTGTTCATAAATTCCCCTAAAATAAATGGTAGCAAGTTGAACATTAAAGCTCTAGTAATGTCCTTAATGCGTTAAGCTGCTGCGGGAGGTCTGCGCACATGCTTGTGTTAGGAAAGCCAGCTTCCATTATTTTGTTAGCATTGATTTGTTTTACATAGAGCACTCTTGGTAAAAAGATTAAGCCTTTGTAGGATGACATTTACCTTGCATGGATTTCATGGCAAAACACTGCAATGTGATTTTTTTTTTTCTGGAGCAAATAAAAACGTTTAGCAAGATGCCGGATTGAATTAATGGATGTTTTTATCCACATTGGTATTTGTGCAAGTGATAGGTCGATGTTTGCAGTGGCAGAGCACTTTTTATTCTCCATCATGCTTAATATTATGTGTCTGTCTCCTACAAAGGGTGTCATTATTTTGTAAAGCAGAAGAATTTTTTTTTTTTAAATTGTAGACTGCCGCTTGTGATCTGTTGCAGTTAAACCAATCAAGTTTTTTTTTTATTCTGGCTCATGTTGGGTTATCTGCAGGCATAGTAAAGGCTCAGAGACCCTAGAAGTATTTTAGGTGACCTGTGTACCACAGATATACTAATGGTTAAAGTAAGATTTAGCCATGTGGGTCATGTGACTAAATGCCTTGGCAGAAAAAGCTATTTCTACGATGATGGTGTTTTCCTGGATCATTTTTACGAAATGTAAAGCTGAGTATTGAAATTATGCACTGGAAGCTTCTTGTTTTATAGAGAATAACTGTATTTTCATGGAGGATATCTTTATCATGGAACAGGAAGAACACAAACAAGTACAATGAGCATAGATAGACAATACATCCTGCTATATCTTGGAATACACACTATAACACTACAGCGCCACCTGCTGGTAGAGACAGGTATAACTCACAGTATCTAAAGCTACTATGCTGTTCTTCCAACAAAAGCAGCCTACAGATGGCTCAATTTACTTTCCTTCCACTATGGGTAGAAGGAAAGAAAGTAACTCTGTACAATAGATGCTGCAGCTATAGCCACTGGCAGTAATCAACTGTAAAAAACTTCTGACAGGCTGATTGTAACCAAGTCATTTGATCATGGATTGACTTGGGTACAATCAGCCTGCACATACATGGATTAAATCTCAGCCGGTCCCTGCTGAACTGGCCAAATTTCCATCCATGTATGGGCCGGCTAGTTTACATACTGTATAACATCTCTGTCTAGCAGATTTATTGTGAATATTTATTGTCATTAGGTACACAGAAGCAGTATGTTGTGTTTTTTTTTTTTTTTAAATGATTTTACTAAACTGGCCACTTTATTTCTTTTTTTTTTCTGGCCACTTTCACTTGGGTATATACAAATCATCAGTAAAATTAAATTTCCCCTCTAAATGAAGCCTGTATCAGTACCAGTCTTTGGGTTTTTGTACTGTTTAATCACTGGCTTAGAACAAGCATACAGCAAGTCACAACTTCTGATTTGCATATCTAATCTGGGGCAGTGATTCACAAACTGAGACTGATCTGGATCAGCATGACAGCCAAGCAACTGGAATTTTTGGTTTAAAGTAAGTTTTTAATGTAGTTCTTAAGACAAAAGTATTTTTTTTTTTTTACCTTAAAGCCGGAGCTCCGCTGTAAAATAAATAAATGATTAAAAGCCAGCAGCTACAAATACTGCAGCTGCTGACTTTTAATATTAGGACACTTGCCTGTCCAGGAGTCCAGCGACGTCAGCAATCGCTCGTCACTCAGCTGCCCCCACCGCCATCCTCGATGAGGGAACCCGGAAGGGAAGCATTGCGGCTTCACTGCCCGGTTCCCTATGGCGCATGCGCGAGTCGCGCTGCGCCATTCTCACTGGTCCCCGATGTGTTCTGGGAGCCCTGTGTTTCCCCGAACACAATGGGGGGCGGGGGGTGAAAACTGACATTCTGCCCACAGACTGTATGGCCGGAAGTGGGTGCAAATACCTGTCTTAGACAGGTATCTACACCCCCCTGAAAGGTGCCAAATGTGACGCCAGAGGAGGGGGGTTCCGATGAGCGGAAGTTCCACTTTAGGGTGGAGCTCCGCTTTAAAGTGAAGTTTCACCCTTACATGCCACATTTGGCCTGTAATTGTTTTGGGGGGAGGGGGTGGGTACATCGTTTTGACAGGTACACAGCTCCCACTTCTGCTCTCACCACCTAGATGACGACTCCTCTCCCACTTCATTCCTGCAATCTGTTGGGACACATCACAGGTCCCAGAAATTTGCCCAGCCACTGAGACGTGTGACTCGCACACGCATGCACAGTGCACACCCGCACAAGCTGTCACAAGCTGCCCACACTTGCAATGCTGGTGCAGAGGAGAGAGGTTTCGGTTAGCCGTATCCTTGAAACATTGGTAAGTGTCTGTCTGTTTTTTTACGAGTCAGCAGCTACAAAAAGTGTAGATGCTGACTTTTAATAAACTTAAAAACAACTGAAACACTGCTTTTAATGCATTCTCTGCATTAAGGTAAATTACCTTCTTTGTGCAGCTCCCCCCACCAGCCCCACTTATACTTACCTGAGCCTGATCGCGATCTATCACTGTGCACAAGAGCTGTAGCTCTCTCCACTCTTTCCCTTTTCACAGGGCAGATTGTTGGCAGCAGGAAAATGCTGATAACACTGTTTTCGTCTGCTCTGTTTCATCGGCTGAAATTTTGGTGCATCTCTGGTAGAGCTGCACGATTCATCGTTAAAGAACTGAGACCGCGATTCTACCCCCTTCACGATCTTAACACAGCATTTCCTCAATTCAGTGCAGAGAGTTCTCTGCTCAAGACAGCTGTCAAAAAAAAAAAAAAACAGGCAGCCTGCCAACTTCATCACATCGCATTAATTTCGTTCTTTCAGCTTAAGCCCAGGTTCACACTGCTGCAGGATTGCAGCTGAACTTGCACAATTTCTTTTCATTCCTGCATGTCAGTCCCGACTTCGGGGGCAATTTCAGAGATATCTGTGCGGGTTTCTGCACAGATGTCAATGGAAATGGCACCCCAAAATCGTCAAAAGTAGTATAGGAACTGCGGCGTTCGCACTGATTCGGATGCTGTCATTGCTGCTGATTTATTTAGCATGTGATTTGAGATGTCAAATCGCATGCAAAATTGCATCAATGTTAACCAAGTATAGAGGAATGAACTTATCTCTGTAGATAAGGGCAGACTAAAACCCTTTTCCAACATGTGTTGCTTACAAGTTAAAAACAGTATTTTTTTGCTAAAAAAAATTACTTGGAACCCCCAAACATTTATTTATTTTATTTATTTATATATATATATATATATATATATATATATATATATATATATATATATAGTTGTCCCGATACCACTTTTTTAGGACCGAGTACAAGTACTCGCCGATACCGATACTTTTTTTTTTTAAATGTATCCCCTACGAATGCAGCCATGTCCCCCTACAGATGCAGCCATGTCCCCCCACAGATGCAGCCATGTCCCCCCCATACCGTATATGCAGCCACCGCCGCCTAGTTCATCAGCGCGGGGAACATCACAGCTTTCATTTGAATAGCTGTGTGTTCCCCGCTGCGCCGCATATAGACACTCCCCTTGCTCTGACAGTTTGATAGACAGATCACCCATCCAATTCTGGGGACAGGTGATCTGTCAAACTGTCAGAGCAAGGGGGAGTGTCTGTACACGGCGTGGCGGGGAACACACAGCTATTCAAATGAAAGCTGTGATGTTCCCCGCGCTGATGAACTAGGCGGCGGCATTGCAATCCGCGGCGGCGCGGGGGGGGGTAGTATCGGATCTGGCATCGGGGGCATTTGCGGGAGTACAAGTACTCCCGCAAATGCTCAGTATATTTTAGCAGAGACCCTAAAGAGTAGAGACTAAAATGGCGGTTAATGCAATATTTTATGTCGCACTGTATTTGCACAGCAGTATTTCAAACGCAATATTTTTGGAAAAAAATACACTTTTTAATAAAAAAAAAAAAAGTTAGCCCAATTTTTTGTATAATGTGAAAGATGATGTTACGCCGTGAGAATCATGATCTTTATTCTAAGCAAAAAAAAATGTAATTTTTCTTTTTTAGCCAGATACGTGCAGCTCTAATCACTGGGTTCAGAAACACTTTTTTATATTATAGACAGTGGCATCCCTCAAAATGACTCCTACTACAAGTTTCCTTTTAACAAACCACAACGATAATCATCATTTCCATTAGACCAGAGCCGGTGGTATTTCATGGCTCTGCAGCTGCCGTGGAACTACAAAGCCCAGCTTGCTGAATAAACTAGGATTTGTTGCTCACAACAGCTGAAGATCAACAGGTTGCATAGCTGGGCTCCAGGGCTTAGCATTTATTAGGCGCTCTGCCAGTTGGTGTGGCTGGCTAAGCCGAATAACATTTCACCATCAACGACATTATGAGCAAGTAGGAAACAACTCAACAAAGACTGCTCGCGAGCAAGAAGAATGGAAGCCCAGCAGTACCCTGCAGAAGATGTTAACATTAGAGGAATATTTCCTTCATTGTCTCCCCAGCTAGAGCCATCTCCAGCCGGGAACAGATAAAGAAAACCATATGTTTTACATCGGACTGGGTTATTTTTCTAGATGAGATATATCAGAAAACCTGTGTTCCCTAATAAATAGCTGATCTTCACGTGGTGGCTTAATTCTCCCGGTAGCTGAGTTTTTCACAATGGCATCAATGATTTTTTTTTTTTTCTGTTGCAGTGTTTTTGTTCTTTTTTTTTCTTTTGTTGACTTCTTTGTTCCACTGAAAGTACAAAGACGGTTATATACCTTGGCTTCACCTTTCTTACATTTGTAAGGCAGTATAAGAGGCTCATAAATGAAAACGCAGTGTGTGTGCTAATTTTATGTACCGGTAATTATGACGCAAGTAATTTATTTACTTGCGTCATAATTTATTTATTTACTATTTAAAGGCCAATCCCAGCCGTTAAATTTCTAAGGCTGGAAAAAAAGTTATTTATTTTTGTTTTATTTCAGTTTGTGACCAAATTAATTGTCGGACATTCTGACCCTTCCTTACTATGCTAAAGAAGGTTTTTTCGTTCTGTTGAAAATGTATTTCATCACTTCCTGTCCTGAAGGGTGATGGGAGAAAATGTCCCTGATAGAGACGCAGGCAACGGTAAATACCTGGCAGATGTGCTTGCCCTTTCTCTCCTTTGTAATAAAAAAAAGTTGTGTCAGAAATACTTTTTTTTGCAATTTTTTTTTTTTAAACACTTCCTTTAGAAGATTTACCCCACCTTTCTGACCAGGACATTTTTTTGCAATATGAGACAAGAAAAAATGCATATATTGAGAGTCCAAGGGCCGCACACCCCAAAATGTTGTACAGACAAAAGTGGGAAAAATTCCCCCAGGGGGCTTTTAAGCGACAAACTGTATAAAGTATATTAAATTCAAAGACATGGAAATGTATAAAAGAGATCTTTACTAGGTTTCTATATCACAGGTAATAAAGATGAAGATGCAGATAGTTGTAATATTAAAAATAAATTCAGGTTACAGACAGTTTGAGACCTATCTCAACAATGATTAAATATTAAATGATACGATGGAATATATATAGTGCCATTGATGAAGTAGCTTCCATAAGAATACCCTGATGCGTTTCAACCACAAATTGGTCTTCTTCAGGGGGATTTGTATTCTGGAAAGATGTCAAAAAAAGTATTTTAGGATACTAACATTCTAGCAAAATGCTGGCATCCATAGTACAAGTAGTGGGGATATATTTACCGCTCGAAGCATAAGAAAGATGACATGTAACCAGAGATGATGGCCGTGGTGCAGACAAAGGATCCCGATAGCCCTATGAAAAACGTCCCCCATCTCTCCAGGCGGGAGTCGACCAAACAGAGGCTTGCAGAGAGTCTTGGGTGTAGACCTGCGAGAGGGGGGGGGGGGGCTAGGAAAAACAGATGACACCCATAATGATTCAATAAGTGTTTATAATAAGAATGTAGAGTAATTGTGTACTAATAAGATCTTGGCATAAATATGCATAAAGGAATATGGTGGAGTATGAAGGTATTGATACTAAAATCAGAATATCATGTTTTTTTGCAATATGGCACTGTGTTACTTTAACGGACAATTGCACAATAATGTGACACTGTACCCAAATAAAAAAAAAAAAAGAATTTCTTTAATTCTTTCCCACGAAAGTGGAGTTTCCCTTTAATATAATGAATGTAAGTGAATATGAAGTGAAATGCATTAAAAACGCAACAACAACGCATAAAAAATGCACCCATGACCTATGAAAAACACACTGTGAGCAAGGTAAAATCTCTGCATTTTCAGCAGCCATAATCGTCACTTTTTTTTTTTTTTTTTTTTTTTTTTTTACCACAACAACAAAAACCCAATTTTCAACGGCTGAAAATTCGGTACGTCACTAGTTTATTTAATTTTTTTTTTTTTTTTTTTTATGTTTTTTGGCCAAAGGAAGGACTAGAGTCCCTGTCCATTTGAGAAATTTCACTTTACTTGCTTTCCGGGTCACAACATAGTGACTTCTGTTTCACTAAACAGGAAGTGAGGAAAAATCCAACAGACATGGATGAAGATGTGTTTGTTTGTTTTTTGTAAAGCAGAAGGTGGTCCTCATTGGAGGATTACCCCTCTATTGCTCTTTTGGTAGCTGCCTGTAGTAGCTGTTTGGCCATTTTAACCTGAGCTTGCAATAAATATCTTTTTGTAAAGGTTTTGTTTCACATTTGCATTTCAAAATATATCATGGATTCAGACAAGTAGTAAGCTAACGTTCTATGCAGATATTGACTTTCCAAGTCAAAAGTCGAGTTGGAGGCTGTTACCTTTCAAGGCACCCTACTGGTCCCTTGATGTGATGGGACATCTCACTGGCCAATAGGGGAACTAGAGAGGGGTCATGGTCAAGTTGTTCTTTTACAAGAATAATTGTGGTTTGCATTTAAAGTGGAACTTCACTCTCCCAATCAACATTGATTCTTTTTAATCCTCATGCTTTTGTAGCATTAGTAAATAGATAAAAAGTTTAAAACTAGTAGATGTAATACACTTTTCTATTTTTTCTTTAGTTACTGCCTGGTTTCCAGGCCTAGACAAATGATGTCATAAATCCCAGGAGTCTTCAGGAGGGTAGGAGAGAAGGGGGGTTAAAGCGGTAGTAAACCACTGCTGTTTTTTTTTTTTTACCTGAAAAGCAAAAGCCATAATGAGCTAGTATGCACTGCATACTAGCTTATTATGAAATACTTACCTTGGAACGAGGTGTAGGGAACTTACCTGGTCCACACCGAGGGACATTTCATCTTTCCTCGGTATCGCGCTGGACCAGCGATGTCATCACTCCCGCGCATGCGTGTGGGAGACTTCTTTCCAGCAAGGTCTGGCGGCTGCCGGGCTTTTAGCCGAGGATCCCCACTACGCATGCGGCACTGCAGTCAGTGGCGCATTGCAAAGGGAATATCTCCTAAACCGTATAGGTTTAGAAGATATTCTTTATACCTACAGGTAAGCCTTATTATAGGCTTACCTGTAGGTAAAAGTGGTAGTAGAGAGTTTACTACCACTTTAAGTGCACACACATGCTTTAGCTAAGGGCGAATGGATTCCAGGAACTATATACTACAGGAGTCTTTTGCTTTTACTCAAGATGGCCATGACTAAAAAGTTCTCAACAAAATAAAGAATGAAGACCTGGATGGATGGGGGAGGTTTGTGGCGCTCGGATGCAGTGAAGATCTGCTTTAAGTGTCTCGATCTCTGAATGTACTGGTTTATTTTTTGACCATTTTTAATGTTCTCTATCTTGTTCTGTTGTAGAGATTTTTGAAATGTCAATCTTGCCCAGTTTAAAGGAACTCTAAAAGTTGTTTTTTATTAGATCAATTGATTGCTGTAAGCTAGAGCATCTAAATATCACTTACCTCGTTTTTTTCCTTTTGACCTCTAAAATACAGTAATCCAGGTTTGAAAATGCCATTTCCTGTCTCTCCTCTTCTTGCTTTCCACCAGCACCTGAGGTGTTTTGCATGGTGGAAAGCAGAATGTGTTCACCCCCTCCCTATGACTACAGCCCTGCGTGAAGATGCTCTTTTATCCCTCACAGGCATGGAGGCTAAGCCTAATGGGAACTGTAGTTCTCATTAGGCCGTAATGTAGCAAGAATGAATGCGCACCGCAAACCAGGAAGTCAGTGAGAATAACGATTCAGGAGTGACGGAGCTCGATTTCAACAAGTATCAAACTAGTATAATGCAAAACATTACTTTTTACTTTATCAACTACTGTCAGACTTTACTTTAAGAGGAAAATATTTTTGTCTTTACAACCCCTTTAAGGAAGAAAAAAAGGGTTCAGTTTTGCCTGTTGCCTTGTTGGTACTGTAGGCCGGCCAGCATTGGGTTGCCTTGAAGCTTCTTCCGTTGTTCCTTGGAAAAAATCTCAAGAAATTGATTAGGATTTGTATACAAGCCAGCAGGTGGATGAAGCCTGCCTTTTGGTTACACAAAGCCACAGGTTTTCATAACAATGTTCTAGACCAACGTTTTTCAACCAGTGTGCCGCGGCACACTGGTGTGCCGCGAAGAGTCCCCAGGTGTGCCACGGCAAAATGACCCCAAATATTGGCAGCTATGGCTGCTATCTAATGTAACACTACTGCTGGGCACTTCGTTATCATTTGACTTTACAGCGGTGTTGGTCCGCTGTGTAAAACTCATTTCCCGGCACTCAGGAAGCTGTGCTGGCTGTGCGGGCCTCCCGACCGCGTCTTGCCAACCGAATACGTCATCGGTTGCTATGGGAGGGTCGGACGCACGCACTGCTTCTATAAAGTGAGAACTCTGCCTGGCATGCTTTTCCCTGAGTAGAGTCACGGTGACCGACACTGCTCCCCTGCCCGCAGACATTGCCACCCGCTCAGAGAGGGAGAAGGCCCTGAAGCTGAATGAGCAGCACCAGGCCATCCTGTCTCGTATGCTGAGGGAGGAGGACAACCAGTACTGCGCTGACTGCGAGGCCAAGGGTAAGGTGGTGAGGGGGGTTCTGCTATGAATAACCAGCTGTCTCAGTCACTGACACCCCACATCCTCCATTCATGGCTACAGCACTCTTGATCTGATTGGTTGTTGTGCAGCTCTGACAGTTCTTCTTTCAGTGTATGTGTACACATGTCTGTTAGTGTGTGTGTGACAAAAGTAGTTCTGATGGTACAGGAATAGGGGGGTCAGGATTAAAAGTAACATACATACAGACAGATGTGCACGCACACAAACAGACACACGTACAAACACACACACACTGTGTGTGTTTGTACGTGTGTCTGTTTGTGTGCGTGCGCATCTGTCTGTATGTATGTTACTTTTAATCCTGACCCCCCTATTCCTGTACCATCAGAACTACTTTTGTAGGGTTCGAGATAGCAGCAAGGACTGCTGCTCCTCTGAAAAGCAATTTGTGCTCATATCGCTTATCGGGCATTTGTCAGCCAGTAAAAAAGCATATCTTGCCTCCTCACCACCTGTTTTAAGCCCATAAATGCAATGCACACAGTTGCGGGGTAGTTGCAGTGCAGCCCCATTCACCCTGGGTATACCTCCAGCTGCAGCCACAGCATGTTTACACCCCCAGCTGTTGCCTCTGCAGCTGAAGGGGCAAAGGTTGGGGGTGGTAAAAACAGCTCAACCATGTGGTTTTACTGCCCCTCCAGCCTGACATGGGAACAAGCACTTGGTTCTGTGTGGATGCGTGCTGCGTGTAGGGCAGCCCATTAATTTCCCTACCCGCAGTAATGCTGGGAAAGAAGTCCCCGACCCTTTTTTTAAAATTGTGCCATAACAAAAGCAACCCATGTTTGCCAATGGATGGGGCATAATTAACAAGTAATGGCACCCCTAAAGAGCAGAGCATTTGTCTGTGTGTCAAGAACGAGTGATTTTGCGCGTGTTCCACAACACACATCCACGTGAACCAAGTCTTGGACAGGGGTGCCTCAAGACTAATAATACTTTTCAAGGGCGCCCTGACTGGAAAAAGGTTGATAAACACTGTTCTAGACCGTGGCATCCTAACAACCAATGATGTTTTCAGTTGATAAAGAGGACGTCTGTCGCCTCCACAGCTTCCTTGTTTGATCCTCCGCTGCCTCTCTCCCTCAGCACTGGGGTCACATTAGCTGACTGATGGAGAGAAATTGAGGGAGAAGAAAAACATTGGAATACTAGTCGGTACCAGTGTTCAAAAGTGTATTTGCCTTGGAAGAATAAATCACCTCTAATGTTGGGTGTCCTCCGTGTGGCTGTTACTGCATTGTGTGCAGCTATTAGAATAGCCTTTTACATTTTAGAATGGGGTGTCTCGAGACTGTCCATTTAAAGGGTGCCTTGAGATTGTCTGTCTATAATTTTAAAGACTTGACTGAAAAAAGGTTGCGAAACACCCTGTAGGCAATACAGAATGTGTCTCTCTCCTTTTTTTTTTTGCTGTAGACTGCTTTAGGCAGACAAAACATTAGGACATTTCCTCGTGAGCAGCTTAGATCATTTTAAAGTCTGTACATAACTGTGTATGTTGGGCGCTCTTATTTATACCTGGAAAGTTTATTTGAAAGTTTTTGCTACCGAAGTTATCTTTCGTCAATGTTAAATTAATCAATAAGGGCTCCCCTTGTAGCGAGCCCCGCACAACTTATTACGGCTGCTTTTTGTGGGGATTTAACAGGAACAATCTGTATTAAAACCATCATTCTTCTGTAGGAGCTTAAGTAGTTCTGAATAGGTTGCCATGGGGCTGCCATGAAATGTGCCCGCTGGCAGGATAGACGCAATTGCTGAAGAACAGAGCAGCAATGTAAAAGGTGATCGCCTATTGTTATATAGGCCTAAGAAATTACCTCCGAAGCTTAAATCATTTGCCTATTGCCTGTTGTGTAGGAAGAGGGATACAAAAGTGTGATTGAGTTAACATCTATTAAAATCTCTCAGCCTGAAAGAATAATTTAGATAATGTAACATGTTTGGGTTCCCTAGTTCAAAATGTTATTACCCGCGCTATTGTTTAGTTTTGTGAATGGAATACAAATCCTGCTGTTCCTTGATCATAAAATGTTCTTTCATGCTGGTGTTTCTCATCCTTGGTCCTCATGAGGGGCTACTTTATGAATACTAGTGTAGACTGTTACTAATAGAAGATTGTTCTCTTTTGTGTTATGTTTTGCTAGCGCAATATCAATGGCTGTTATGGACACTGCAGCTCCAGTTTCCCAGACTTTATTTAGGCCTTGTTCATATTTGCGTAATCCGGGAATGCACACAAACGCTAATTTCTGCAGCACACATTGCGCTTGAGGCAGTAGTGTATTTAGGTTTTGTGCTGCCCTAGGCCTGACTAAACTCGTGCACCCACTAATTTAAATATGACCCACCCTTTCCTGTCAGGGCCGCATCCCTTTCTGTTTAATTTTCGAGTGGGGGCACTAGTGGGGGCACTAGTTCTGAAAGCCGGGGGGGGGGGGCAATACATTCCCTTAATTTGCATAGATTTCCTCTCACTTCCTGTTTGGCTATAGGGCAGGACGGGAAAGGGAAATCTCTGCAATGGGACAGGGATGGTAGAAAATAAACTGTCAGTGGCTAAAACATTCCCCTACTGTAGCCAAAATGAAAAGTGTTGCCTATATTTTTACTTTAAGCACACATTTCTGATAATTTTATAGAGAGGACTAAGAAGATATAATAATGCCAATGGTGCAGCAGAAAACATGGCACATTGAGGAATGTTTGTGGTCCAGGATGATAGGACAGTCAAAATTAGAAGCAGCGTCGCCAACCAACCTCCCCCCCCCCCCCACACACACACACACACACACAAACAGTTGCGGAATGCCAGCTGCCTGCATACCAAAAGCAGTGCGGCCGCTCTATGGGGGCACTAGACTTATTTGCCCCTCAGGCCAGTCAGCTCCACAAGACTGGTACTACACTAACAGTGTAGCGCAAGCCGGCAGGGACTCTTTCCATGCTGCCACCCTGCAAAGTGCTGCCCTAGGCCTGGGTCAGGATACAGCATTGGCTTGAGGGAGTCCTTAATTGTTAATGGCGCTCTAAACTCTCGTTCTTTCATTGTTCAAATGTGCCAGAACACTCGGTAATAAACCCATAAAGCTTGATGCTCAAAAAGGTCTTGGAGCTTCTTTTGACATGCATAGGGCAGTCCATTCAAATGAATGGGCTGCCCTATGCTGTTTTGTGCAAAAAATGCGAAACGTACGTGGCGGTGTGAATGTGGGGCCTTAGGGTTTTTTAATTACCGAAAAGCTTTTTGTAGTCCAGGTTGTAGTTTGACAAAGAGGAAATACAGTATGTTTTGAAAGTTGAGTGAAATTAGTGCTTTCTCCACCACCTATCCCCTTTCCCACCCACCTGGTTCCTGAGAAGAATCGTACAGAGGTACTATGCAGGCTTGGACCTCTAGTACAAGGTGATTTGTAAGTCCAACATTGCTTCCTGCTTAGCTGATGTATTAGTCATTTGGAAGGCCCCTCTCCATGCCCCAGTTTGACCTTGAGCAGTGGATCTCATCTGCTTTGCATCTGTTGGTTTGGTTCTATCGCTTTTTCTTGTATGTAGGTTTTATTGAGGTTTTTACACAATGCAAACACTAAAAATTAACATTGTTTTCAAGATTTTTAAATTCAGCAACTTTAGTGTCCAACAAAGCCGGCCATACATTGGTTGAATTTCGAACTAATTAAAAATGTTGTGTTTTTTTGTAAAACTTGGCCATAGGTCAAGCTATACATTGCAACATTAAAGTGGGCTTGAGAAACATATCACCGTGTTTGCTTATTGTTCTGAAGGAGCTAACTATCTAGCTATTTATCATGGTAATCCTTCCTTCCCTTCGCTTCCTGCATATTGTGTTCTGGTTCAACGGTGTGTCCTCTTCCCTTCAATGCCGTTGTTTTTTTGTTTGTTTTTTTAACCTGACTTTGCAGCCTATTGCATTTTAATAGGAAGATTTAAGCTTAGAATCAACAGCGGTTAGCATTCATCTCTACCATCCACGAGTGGATCAGGTAGCTGCCCAAGAGTGCGCCCTGGGTCAGCGGTTTACCACGTGTCAAAAATCTAAAGAGTGACCATAAAAACTCACTTCAATGCAAAAATCACATTTCATTGACTTGAATGCAAAAACGCCCCCCTTGTGACTTCAAAGCAAAATCGTGTCCCACTGACTACAATGCAAAAATGCCAGCCACACTAAAGTGTTTGTAAAGTCTTTTTTGTTTGCAAAAAAAACATGTCATACTTGCCTCAATCCTCCTCTTCTCGAGTGCCACCACAGCAAGCAGCTTGCTGAGGGCTATGGGGGCACCCGAGCTGAGTCACAGTTCCCTGTGTGTTCGTTCAGACACATAGCTGCGGCCTGGCCCCCCCTCTCTCCTGATTGGCTGGCTGGCTGAGCCACAGCAGCTGCGCCATTGGCTCCCGCTGCTGTCAAAGCCAATCAGGAGGTACAGTCTCGGTCGGTCGAGACATTAGTGGACATCACTGGACAGAGATGGGGCTCAGGTAAGTATGAGGGGGGGATGCTGAACACAAAAGGCTTTTTAAGATAACAAACATTCTGACTTTACAACTCCTTTAAATTAAAAAAACATTTATTCAAAAAAAAAACTCTCCGCTTTTTATTTTTGGCCAAGTACATCTTGAATTTTCAGTTCCGAAACCAGAATTTTAATTTCAGTGCACCCCTAAATATTGGTATTCTATATGGATTGCATGAAAGTAAAATACCTTTTGCTTGACAAGATCTCCAAAAAAGACTTGTTCTATTAAAAAAAAAAACTATACAGTGGAACCTTGGTTTACGAGTAACGAGATTAACGAGAGTTTTGAAAGACGAGCAACTTTTTTTTTAAATGTGCGGGGGGGGGGGATGGGGGGCGCCATGACACTCGGTACAGTTTGGAGATACTCTGAAATACTCAGTTCCCAGGTGTTTCTGAGCCTTTCCAAGGGTTTCTGAGATCAGCCAAGCTGCCCTCCTGAGTACTTCCGATGCTCTCCGGCACCCCCCCTCACCTCTGGACACACGCGGTATTACAGGCCATAGAAGTCGATGTGGAACAAATTATCTTTGGGGATACTCGTTTTGATATGCGAGTGCTTTGGATTACAAGCATTCTCCTGGAACAGATTATGCTCGTAATCCACGGTTCTGTATAAGGGAATGACAAGTATAATAAACAGGCCTATAGTAGCTAGAAAAATTGCTCTGATCCATAGTGTGTCTACAAGGTATTTTATAACATTAACACGAGATTTCAAGATTTCAAGCACATTTTTTCCATTTTTGCATTCTGTTTAGGAGCCAAGAGTAGGAGTTTAGAAGATATTTACAGTGTGATTTATTCCACCCCATTACCTTTTTCATTGTAGAAAGTCCTGCACTCTGAGATTGATGCACACTTGTCATTTGTCACTCTCCTCCAAATAAATGAACATTAGTTAACGTTGCTTACCCTCCTCTCCTTTGTACATCTCTGATCTCCCCAACAGATCGGTGAAATTGATCAGGTGCATGCTTGGGGAAAAAAGCGCATGCAGGAAAATCTCTTTTGTAATTGAGTATGTTGGATGTTAATCAGGGTTGGTGCCCAGTGTTGTAGTCATAAATCAGAGGTTTGTTCTGAGCTTCCCAGATTACATGAAGCTGTAATTCACAATCATGTAGGGCAATGAATGTTCAGGATGATGAAATGCACCTTTTTTTGTCACTGGCTGCACATTGCAGATGAGCTGGCCAAGTAAGTACATGAGTTTGTGTTATTACGGACTGCGTTTTGGCATATTGTTTTTGGGAAACATGTTTCCTGTGATAGTATTGTCATAACTGTTATAAATGTAGCTATTAAATTTGTATGTGGACCTGTCAAATAGCACCAAGAGAGAACCCGGCAATTAATATAAAATAATTAAACACTGAAATACAACATGTACCATGCCCCTCTTTTTCCCAAATAGCCAATCTTACACGAAATGGCATGTGACCAATTTTAATCTAATCTGAAGTGTGTGGCGTAGACTGATACCACCTGCCCAAGAAGCAGAGATGACAGAGCAGTCGATTCATTTAATCAAACATTTTAAGGGATAGGTCATCTTTACCACAAAACTGCCTATGCAGATTAGGGGCATCTGTAGATGAAATCAAACTGTGCAGCTCTGACTAAAGATGAATAAAGCCCTTGCTATAGATGTAGGCCATTTACATACCTTATGAAGCCTGACTGGAATACTCCTGGGACTTTGCCAAGTGAGGCCTAGTCATCACTGCTCACCTCCACCATCACAAGAGTGAGATTTCAAATGCTGAGGAAAGAAATCGGTGGGAAGAGAGTATGTGAGGGGGTTTGAATCTGTGAAAGAGCTCACTCCTGTGATGGTGGAGGTGAGCAGTGATGACTAGGCCTCACTTGGCAATGTCCTGGGAGTATTCCATTCAAGCCTATAAGTAGCCTTGGGGAGACTTCAAGTCGGATCCCAGGTCACCCCTGTGTGAACCGGATCTAAGTAATAATGCTGCTTCTTGCCCATATATCATTAAAGGGTGGTAGGGGGTGTATGATTTGCATGAGGATCACTGCAGAATGTTTTATTTTTTTATTTTTTTATCAAACTGTTATGAGGCTAGATATCGATCCACAGCTACTGTCTTTCAAGTTGCCGTCCTTGGTGGAAGCACAGTTTTATTTTCCTTTTTTTCTTTTTAAGCTTTCTGTTTTCCCATTGAATAATTTCTTGGGTTTATTTTAATGCTGTGGGTTTTTTGATAAAAACATGATTTTTTTTTTTTTTTTAATTACTAGAAATGTAGATTTCATAACCAAGAACTTCCCCACCTGGAACATATTGCAGTTACCCTTCCCCATTTCTGTAACCTATTGTGAAGCCAAGAAAAATAAAATCTTCAGTGTATTGTATTTTAGAAGTAGAAATGTTCAACTTCACCTCCAAATCTTTTCTGGGTGATTGTCTCCTGTCCCATCTCCCTTATACATGTCTGTGCTGTCTTCATAGTTGGTGACTAACAATTGATCGGCTGATTTCACACTTGGGCACAAAGTCAACTGTTGACTCAATTTTGGTCCCAAGATGATCATATTTCCATCGCACACATTCCTGGATCAGGCTCCAAAGTAGAGGAAGTAGTAGTTATTTAGCATTTAATATTTTTTATTTGATTTTTTTTTTTAATAACCTTGCAGCAAATTTATATGACCTCCTTTTTTTTTTTATGAAATCAGGCTTTTCATTTCAATGTACCTCAACGAATGTTGTCCATTGGTTCAGACAGGAGCAACGGCTTCCATTCACCACTTTCCACACATGGCTTCTGCAGGAACCTTTGTAACCCCATTGAGATGACATCACTTGCAATAGGATTATTTTCTAATGCATGTATTATATAACATTTAAGCTGCCTGGCGTACAAAACATGGACAAAGCAAGCCTTCAATTTGGAAGGCATCCATAACTGGATTTGTGATGATATTTATTGTGAAGCATGGATGCTTTCTCTTTTAAATTACTTTTAGTTTGTATGTAGTTCTACATCATTTCATATACCAAGCTATAAATCTGCCTTCCTCATAAGAAACTATTCTGCGCGACTTTCCCATGTGAAACCCGGATTGCTTATTTTTTCCCATTACCAAAATGACTACCTCAAATGTGTTCAAAAGATGTCTGCACGTGATGGTTCTTTTTTTGGGGCTTGTGGAAGAATGACAAAACCATGCGAATAAATTAAAACCTGCTCGATCACAACTTCAAAAATAAATTTAGGGATATTTTTAATACATACATAGCTGGGTTGCGTGGTGGGGGGTGCGCAGTTCATTTAGGCTAGAGAGGTTGGGCATGTATAATTGCAAATGAATACACATTACCTGGTAAAATAATAATAACCCTAGTTGCCCTCCCAACGTTTATCCAGCTTTTAGGCTCCATGCACACTGAAGCTGATAAACTGCAGTTTATTGGCGTTTTGGCGTTTTTTTAAAAAGCCCATAAACTGAGCTCTATGTTAGCCTATGTGTCCATGCACACCTGGGCGTTTTTAGCTTTAATGAGCTTTGGGGTTTATTGGCTTTTTTTCTGAACGCCCGAAATTTGCAATCAAAGTTCCGTTTTTCGGCGTGAAAAAACGCCAAAAACCGCTATATGCTAATTAAAGGTCGTTTATGAGCTTTAAAAAAAATGCATTCTGGGTGTTTGGGAATGTATTGTGGGTCTTTTGGAGTGTCCTTAGTGTTTTCACAATAAAAAAGCACATTAACGCTGGCGCTGGTAAACGCTGATAAAAGCTAGATTTTAAAGCAGCTTTTTCTGCCAGAAATCTGACGTTTTAAAACGCCAGTTTATCAGCTTCAGTGTGCATGGCTGCATTCACACCTAGGCGTTTTAACGCCTGAAGCGCGACGCTACAATACGCCGGAGGGATAAAATAACATTATTGTCTATGGTGACTGTTCACATCTTAACGCCGAACGCCGGTCGCGTGAAGCTCAAACAAGTCCCGGACCTTTTTTTGTCGCGCGTATCGGGCGGTTTGGGCGTATTTGAGCGTTTCCATTTCCCATAGAAAGTAATGGAAATGCTCGATTCAAGTGACTTGCGCGACAATGAGCGTTTGCTACGGGCGTTTTGTCGCTCTAATCAATAGAACTTTTCACCCAGGCAGAAGATAAAAAAAAATCTACCAACATACCAACAAGTGATGAAAAGATGATCATTTTTCCTATTGGCTAAAATAAAAAACGTTGAAGTACAAAAACGTCGGACGACGCTGTATGCAAACGCGCAAATAAGCTTGAATACGCTCAGATGTGAATGCAGCCTTAGAAACAATCCTCCAACCCCAACTTTAATCTTAAGCCAGTCATAGGGTGGTGCAGAGAGCGGTTCCTGCCAGGAGAACACCGTGATGATTGCTAGTGGCTATAGCCGTTGGCAATAATCACAGGTAAAAAGCCAACCTGTTGGTTCTACCCAAGTCAATGGATGGATCGGCTTTGGTACAATCAGCCTGATCATAGATTGTTCCAATCTCAGCCAGTTCAGCAGGTATAGAAATTTTAACTATCTTTGATGTAAGTCCCAAAACTTACTTTATTAATGGGCTATCAGCCCAAAAAGTTGAGTTGTGTCAAAAATATCAGCAATAAAATGGTTCTCTGCCCAATGGGCAATGGAATCCAGATCTATCGCTCCAGGCCATTTCATAATAACTGGAACATGAAGTGATAGCTAATTAGATTTTTCAGTGTAATTTATTATACAACGTGTAAGCAAGCTATGAAAAAACTGAAGCCCTAAGCATTCCAGATAATGGATTGCATATCTGCACTATTCATAGTGAAGTTTACTGCACTTTCTAATCTGTTCAACATCTGTCCACAGCCAGTCAATAATGCAACTGGGACATGAGTAAAAGCCGTGTACAGGGACCTTAACAAATAAATGTTATTGGACTCCATCACTAACATTGGCTTTCTGTTGTTCTTGATGTCCTCCAGTTCTAAGCAACCCATATTCTAGCTGCCTGTGTGCACATCTAAATCCTAAAAGCTTTGTTGTGAAATATGTACACTGCTGTAATTGAATAATTTGGGTGTTAATCATTGTGTTCTAGAAACCCTGTAAGCAATAAATCATTGGTCTTCTGCAAGATTACAGGGTTACATAAAGCTGTACATCACTGTACGACAGGGAAATTTAATTGAGACCATGTGAAACTTGTAAGGTCTAATGCATAGCATTTGTCAGAGATAATAGTCATAAAGCTTAGATTGGTGTATTGCATGTCAGCGTTTTGCTTGCTTTTGTATAATTAGATTACCTGTAAATGTGTACAATCCCTTTACAATTACAAGATAAATGTTGCGATACAGAGTGCAGCTTGTCTTGCTCTTGATAACTGTAAAGTCAGCCATAGATGGGTCAGCTTTTTTTTTTTTCATTCAACCAGTGAGTTGAATGAAAAAATTAACCCGGTTCCCCCATCCACACATTTGTGGTGGATGAAGGAAATCATCCCCGTTGAGTCATTATATTCTGACCACAGGGAGACTGAAACACATCAGAATACACAGATTAGTTAGAGCCTGCAGTGCTGATCAAGAGGAACATTTTAAGCAGGGTGGTTGTACAGACATCGATTAGTAGATTGACTTCTGTACAACTACAGTACCCATACATGGATTGAAATGTTTTAAGGGAAATATTGTTGCACCACCATCCATGTTGTAAACTCAGTCATTTCCACTAGCGATACCCAATGTTGACTGATTAGGGCGGTTTAGGTGCTTAATTTAGTTGCATAAAGATCCCACAAAGAAAAAATATGTATAAAAACATTCTATATCTAGACAGGTAGGAGGGCGTGTCGGAGCAATAGGAGGATAAGTCGGAGCGAGAAAGGTGTCATCTCTAACCACTCTGTATGTGTGACTCTATAGTCACGTGTGTAGAAATGGCCTCAACACACCAAGATTTCAAACGGGTCCAAAGCTTTATACACCATGCACATACACAATGTTTCAGAGCCATACATGGCCCCTTCGTCATGCTAGTGAGAAAGTGCAACACAGGCCACTAAGTATTTAACAAACAATCCAACAATCAGTGCAAACTATTGCAACCTAACCCCGCCCCCTGATGTCAAAATTATGTAATGAACATGACTCTACACTCGGTTTAAATATGACATAACTGCCAAGAGCAAAGATGCAATTCGTGAAAAAAAAAATAGAAATCTAGAACTACAGTAGGCAATAAACCTATGGAGAAAGATACTGGTTACTTTTTAAAGTTAGAAAATGTACAGGCATATCCCGCTTTAAGTACACTCACTTTACATACACTCGAGTAAGGACATACCCACTAGTGTATGTAAATGGCCTTACAAGTATTGTACAGACATTTTGAAGCCGCAGTAAAAGGAGCTGAAGCTCCGAGAGCATAGCCCACCCTGTTCCAGTGTGCCCCTGAAACACCCACTACCGCCCCTGAGACCTCCACTAAAGCTCCTGATACCCCCACTACAGCCCCTGACCCCCCACTACACCCTAGAAGTGAAAAAAGGTATTGTTTCACTTTAAGTACATTTTCGTTTTACATACATGCTCTGGTCCCATTGTGTACTTAAAAGTGGGGTATGCCTGTATATGTTCAATAAACGAGCCTACGACTATACCACGCTGCGAGCCGTACAGTCCTGGGATACTGTATATTCACGTTGCCTAACTGCAGGGAGGCATGTCATTCACCCCCCAATGCTGTGCACGCTGGGGCATATGTAATAGCGGCAAATCGCTCTGGCAGGCCACACGCCATTGCCCTAGCAACATTGAGCCAGAATGTCATGTGGGCTGCATAAATTAGAAAAAAGAGCAAATGAAGAGCTTCAGAAGGGAACTGAAACTGAGCATGCTCCATATAGGACATCGGCTGTCTACACAATTTAAGGCTGCAGTGGGGACACAGAGAAGATGGGAGGGACACCCAAAGGCAGGATCAACCAGGTATATTTTACCCCAGTGGTCGACAATATCCGGGCACCAGGTCGCAATTGTGACCTGGCACCCGCCGGTAATTGAGGCCGTGGCCTGCCGCGATCGCGCGGTGGTTGCACACGGAGGCACAGGATTCTGTGTCTCCGTGTGCCCCCACCTCCTCCGCCGCGAGATGGCCGGTAATTGAGGCCGTGGCCTTGTTAAGACCCAAGCTCTTCCTTCTGTGAGCTCTTCCTTCTGTGAGCTCTTCCTTCTGTGAGCTCTTCCTTCTGTGAGCTCTTCCTTCTGTGAGCTCTTCCTTCTGTGAGCTCTTCCTTCTGTGAGCTCTTCCTTCTGTGAGCTGTGACCTTCTGTGAGCTGGCGCCATCTGGTGGTGGCAATTGGCATTACACGTTAAACAGCAATTGTAATATGTCATTTTTCACTATTTTTACTGCCATCTCCTTCCCTCTAATTGGAACCCCCCAAACATTATATATATATTTTTTAATATAACACCCTTGAGAATAAAATGACGATCGTTGCAATACTTTGTCACCCCGTATTTGCGCAGCGGTCTTATAAGCGCACTTTTTTGGGAAGAAAATACACTTTTTTAATAAAAAAATAAGACAACAGTAAAGATATCCCAATTTTTTTTTATATTGTGAAAGATAATGTTACGCCAAGTAAATTGATATCCAACATGTCACGCTTCAAAATTGCATCCGCTCGTGAAATGGCGACAAACTTTTACCCTTTAAAATCTCCATAGGCGACGTTTAAAAAATTCTATAGGTTGCATGTTTGGAGTTGCAGAGGAGGTCTAGGGCTAGAATTATTGCTCTCGCTCTAAGGATTGTGGCGATACCTCACGTGTGGTTTGAATACCGTTTACATATGCGGGCGCTACTCACGTATGTGTTCGCTTCTGCGCGCAAGCTCATCAGGACGGGCGCGTTTTCTGGCTCCTAACTTTTTTAGCTGGCTCCTAGATTCCATGCAAATTTGTCAAACCCTGTTTTACCCTGCACAAAGAAAATGCTTTGTGAGTATGAACAATGTTATGTAGCATGTAATGAGTGTTTTTCATAGTCGGGATTTAATTACACTTTTCCTGCACTCATTTCTGTTTTAGTCCTACCCCTGTAGCTAATCCCCATCCTCTGTTCTATGAGAATGCCTTAACAACCAATAACAGTGTTTGTACCTGATCAAACACCACAGATGAAAAACTGTAATACTCCAGAAGTCAATAACTGATGATTTGCGTATCTCCAATTGTATAAAGTTTTTAGCTTACCCGTATTTTCTGGCGTAATAGAAGACCTTTTATACTTACAAATATGCCTCAAAAATTGGGGGTCGTCTTATACGCGGGATGCAGACTCAGTCAGACTGCGGGCGTCCATTGTTCAAAAGCCGCACCTCCTCCTGGTGCTGTTCCGTGAAAGGAGGAACACTCAGTTTCCCAGCAGAGCCTGTGTTCAGTGTTCCACCTAAAACGGACGTCGTCTCGGCAGAGGACGAGACGACGTCTGTGATAGGCGGAACACTGAACACAGGCTCTGCTGGGAAACTGAGTGTTCCGCCTATCACGAAACAGGAGGAGGAGGCGGCGTGGCTTTTGAACAATGGACGTCCGCAGTCTGACTCTGCCAGGGATAAGGTATGGAGATTGTTGAGGTGAGGAATGCAATTGCACAGTGATGGGGGGGGAAGGGGTCGTCTTATACGGCGAGTATATCCCAAAACCAACATTTTAGCTGGAATATTAGGGGGTCATCTTATACGCTGGCAAATACGGTATACTTTTGAGTTGCACTTAATTCTTCTACTTCTTCTAAACATCATTGGAAAAATCTGAATAAAGTATAGATCCGTTATTTCAAAGGTTACGGTCCATTAACCTCCATATCCAGCTGTGTAACTACCAAGGCTATTGAGAATTCACAGGATCTACTCCCACACCTACATTTTACAGTTAAGCAAGAAGTGTATTAACATTGACATGTAATTTCACACATTTAATATTTAATCTCTTCATTTCGGCTATCTTAGAAATTTGACTAAAGCAGCTTAGCAGTTGGCATGCTGCTGTAAAATGCTGTTTTTTGGAAACTGGAACATACAGTGAGATTTAGTGAGCGGTCCACCAAGTTTATGTAAAAGGTTTTAAGCGTTAAGCCCTATTAATTTGCTGTCGGTTCATTTTAATTAACAGAGGGCTGCAATATGATTAAAGTCAAAACATTTTTTTTTTTTTTTAAGTTTTTTAGTTTTAGTTGGCGTGAAGAGGGATTAGAACACCTGTCAATTTTGATTGCTGTCTGAGCCCCCAATTGGGAGATTGTCTTTCCATTTGTCCTGTTTACTGTTATCATCGACTATGAAAATGAAAACACAAATTTTGGGTTGGCATCAGAACAGTAATAGGGGAAATCTTCCAATGGGGACACTAGTTCTGGTGACCCTGGTGTGGGAAGGATTTTTTTCTCGTTTCTGTTTGGCTATTTCCACATTGGGACACGGATGGAAAAAATAACCCAATGGGGTAAAAACTGTCCTTTTTACTCAAGCCCAAAAAAAGTATGCCTTTTAGTTACACGTCACTACGATTAGAATCTATAGGATTTAGCGTGAACTTGTCTTTAGGTACATTGGTAAACTTCATATGGTGTTACGTGTCACCATCTGAATATTATAATTTGAAAAATCCCACATTGCATTTGACCAGTGGATATGTTTTCTGAAAAGTTAAGACTGCGTTAAAAAAAAAAAAAATGGTGTTTTCATGTAGCCCTATTAAGGTTGGCTAGTAGGACCTGATGAGTCTTGCTAATATTGTTTGAGGTTCATTCATAAACTTTTCACTAGAAACCAGTTTTGTGCTATCAGATACCTTGCAGACTGGAGGCACCGCTATTCAGGGTGCATTGGTATGTACATTTTAAACCTCTCAAGCCTGGGCAGCCACAGTTCATGCCTCACTATTGAGGCTACTTATCAGATTTATTTAAAAATAGGAAGGGTGCACAGAGCAAGGTTAATTTTCAGAAAACAAAGTTACTGTTTGCTATGTACAAGTACATAACAGTACATGGTGTCTAGGCTCCATGTCTGCTGGCGGTTAAATCATTTTGGGACATGTTGCAAATTGGTAGCCACAATGTTTTAACATTGTATTTTTTAACACAAATGAAACAAAGAATCCTTGTTTTCTAGCCTAATGGCAATATAGACAAAACCCTGAGCCCCCAGTTACAGTAGAGAATTTTCTGCTTATTTCCCTATGCCTGACCAATCCCAAAACCAATTCTAATTGTCCATGTTCATACTTGTGCAATCAGTCACCCTGTGCCCTATGCAGAAGCTTCAAAATCACCAGGATCACACTCTACTCATGTGTGAATGCAGGCTAAAGTGACCACAGACTCGAGAGGTACATCTCCCCTTGTCGCGAATTGAGAAGCGGGTGGGCTCTTTACAAAAAGAAGAAATAAAGAAAAATATATATATAAAAAAGGGGAGTAGCTATCCGGGGCCCTGGGGAACTCTGGGCCCTTTAATAAAAAGAAAAAAAGAGAGAAATGTATGTATGTGTGTGTATATATGTATATGTATATGTGTATATATATATATATATATATTTATATTTTTAAAGGGTGGTTGCCATCTGGGGCCCTGGGGACCTCTGGGCCATTTAATCTTTTTTTTTTTTTTTTATAAAAAGAAATTACAAAAAAAGGGGGCTTTCCATCCGGGACCTCTGGGCCCTTTAATAAAAATAAACCTCTGGGCCCTTTAATAAAAAAGATATATATATATATATATATATATATATATATATATATATATATATATATATATATATATAAAATAAATAAACATTTATAAAAAACAAGCAGGTTGCCCTCCAGGGCCCTGGGGACCTCTGGGCCCTTTAATTAAAAAATATATATATATAATTTTTTTTTTTTTAGGGGGTTCCCATCTGGGCCCCTGGGGACCCACGGGCCTCTTACAGGTGTACTGCCTGTACCCCCCTGATGGCGGCCCTGTTAGTGCTTGTCGTGAAGGGACCCTAAACCGCTCATTTCTGGGGGGCATCAGACATTTTAAAAGCCTATCACAATAATAGGTCAAGGGGGAAGTATGTATCATTTCACATGACCCCCAGTGCTTGAGAGTGTGGGGCTGCTCTATGAGGTTAAAGCCCAATTATGGCATATATATATATATATATATATATATATATATATATATATATATATATATATATATATATATATAATATATATAATATGTATGTGTATTATTATTTTTTTGGATAGAGTAGGGGAGGTGTTTAGCTTCTGAAAAATCCATGATTTGAATTTTTTGAAGCTTGGCGACTTCAAGGTCCAGGAACGTAATGCAATACAGATTTTTAGGGATGGGGCCAAACCAGGAACATCACGTTGAAAATCTCACCGGTGTTGACCCTACACAAAGCCAGTTGCTGTTCAATCCAACAGTGTTTGTCCATAACTGAAGTTACTCTATTTAAAAGCATGAGAAGAGAACCTCGTTAAATAAATACGTTTTGTGAGAAAGCACTTAACTTGTCTATATGGAGAGGGGTAAGGGCTGACTTATTGGTCAGATATGTTTTAATGAGTTGTACTCTTCTCATGGTTTACAGTTTTACATGGTAGACACTGGGCTTCCAGATGGCCTTGTCCGAGTAGGGAAAGGGAACGTTGCAGCAAGACATTGCAATTTATGGAGAGAAACGACACCTACTTCTGTTCTAGGGCTACTCCATGCAGTCTGTTTATTCTGAGTTTATCATTTATTCAGTATACATCAGCAGAATGCTGCAAATACTGTTCAGAAATTCATACAAAACTATTCCTACATGGAATCTTGTATACCTCCTATTTACTCCTGGAATTACACTTACGCTTTTTGTATGATAAAATCGCAAGTTTGTATATTGAGCTTGTCACAGTCCCTTTTAAATGAAGTGATCATTTTTTGTCTGGATATAAATGTCTGTGGACCCACTTGTGTTACATAAACCATTGATTTTAATTAGATATATTAGTAGGTCAACCAGAATGAACAATAGTGTCTTATTACAGCATTGTGAAGTGTGCAAGTGTTTACAGGTTTGATGAGCTCTGGTACAGAGGAGTAGCCTGCGTTTGGGCTGCAGTCACCCTTAATTTATTCCCTGTGGCACAGTACAGCCTTTGTTTATAGCTGGTTGTAGCAGTCGGACCAGAGATTTAGCGGCTGCTTGACTGCCTCAAATTAAAATGTATCCTCATTTTTGTAAAGGTTTTGCTTCTTATAAATCTGCATAGGTGCCGGAGCTTGTCTATTTTTAATCCATATATTCTGTGCTTTGACATGACGTGCCGTTTGTAGATTAATGTATTTTTTATTTGTGTCGATGCCAAGGCATTTGGCACTTGCAGAAGTGCACACAAAGGTGAATAAAGTATTGTTCAACTTCAGCAAGTTTCCAGACATATTCGTGTAGAAGATAAGTGGTTCTGACTTGTATCCCTGGGGCTGAACTATTGACGCCTTCATGTTTCCATCCAACTACAGTTTTAGGTGTACCTGTTTTTAAGTGACCCATTTTCACAGGGGGTTTAAAACCGTAGGGGCTGGATGTATTCTGTGAACGACCTTCATTTGGAATAATACTTTTGTCCTAGATTTGTTCTTCTTTACTGGTTTCCATAACTGGAGCTACAGTTTTGTGTTTTTGAAGCAGCAGGTGTTTAATGAATTCTAATGCTGCGTACACAAGTCTGATTTTCCGACTGTGTGTGGGACCCATCTGACTTTTTTCATCGGAGTTTAAAAATAGAACATGTTTTATTTTTTTCCGATGGAAAAAAATCCTATAGGGAATTCCGATCGTCTGTCTGGAACTCCGGAGAAACTACGCATGCTCAGAATCAAGTCAACGCGTGCTCAGAAGCATTGAACTTAATTTTTCTTGGCTCGTTGTAGTCTTTTACGTCACTGTGTTTTTGGACGGTCTGCATTTGGTGTACAGTATGTGTATACAAGACAGCTTGAACAGAATTCTGATGGAAAATTCCATTGGATTTTATCCCATCGGAAATTCCAATCGTGTGTACAGGGCATTACTTAGTGCTTCGTTCTTTAACTAGCATGGACAAAAATCTTTATTTAGGCATGTGATGGTACTCTTCTAAATTGACGGCTCTCCTCCCAAGAATGAATAAGAGCTTTACAAATACAGTTTTCTACTTTTCACATCCAAATAATGGCAGGTAATTCCGTGTCAGTGGGGTAATTTCAAGCTTGCTCAGAACCTGCAGTCAAAAGCCCGTTCTGTGATTGGTCTTGCACCAATCAGCTATACCATTATGACAACCCACCATAACCTGTTGAGGCTTGGATTCCACTGAACCTCTAAAGGTATGCTGTCGTATCTGGCATCAAGAAAATCCTTTAAGTCCTGTAAGATGTGAGGTGGGGCATACATTGATCGGACTTGTTTTCAAGTACATCTTACAGATCCTTGATTGAATTAAGATCTAGAGGATTTGAAGTCCAAGTCAGCACCTCAAACTTGTGTCTCTCAAACCATTATTAAATTTATCAGACCAAGCCAACTTTTTCTATTGCTCAGTGGTCCAGTTCAGATGCTCATGATTGTAGACACTTTGGCTGTGGGCACAGGTCAGCATGAGCACCCTGATCAGTCTACTGCTACACAGCCCTGTACACAACAAACTGTAATGCAATGCATATTCTGACACTTTTCTATAACCAGCATTAGATTTTTCAGCAGTTTGAGGTACAGTAGCTCTTCTATTGGACCAGATTACACAGGCCAACCTATGCTCCCCACACATCACCTGAGCTTTGGCCACTCCTGTTGCCAATTTTCCTACCTTGGACCACTTTTAATTATCCCACAAGAGCTGCAGTTTTGCCGTTGCTCTGAGCCCTTCATCTAGCCATAACAATTTGAATCTTGTCAAATTCACTCAAATCTTTACGCTTGCCCATTTTTCTGTTTTCATCACTTTCAGGTTCCATTGTCACAAGATAATCAATGTTATTTATTTTACCTGTCAGTGGTCGTAATGTTTTGGCTGATTAGTGTATATGTCTATATACGTGAAATTGGGGTTATACTAATGCTAGTATCTGTCGCATTACCTAACATTTGCACAAGTACTTGTACTTGTGCAAATGCTTTGATGCTAAATCTGATACCTGTGCAGCCTCACAGATGATCAGTGCGGTGGTGGGATGAGTTACAAGCACCGATCTCCCTGTATAGCAGCTGACAGATGCTTCTCCTCCTTTCCCTGCCATGGCTTTCAGCTGCTTTATTGAAAGCTATACAGGGAGATCGGTGCTTGTAACCACCGCACCTACCACCCCCAACTGTTACCCTGTGTTGTCCTCCGGCTGCCCGGGTCCTGTGTGCCCTCCTCTGGTCCTTCCCATGTCCCAAATCTCTCAGGATGGAGAGCCAAGGAAGGAGCCAGTAAATATGTAATTGACCAGCTCCTTCCTTTTCTGAATGAACAGTCGGTTATCACTGACTCTGTCCATATATGACTGAGCATCGTAAATTGGGTTTTACGATGCTTTAGTTTATGAATGGAGAGGAGCCGGTGTCCGCTGCAAAACAAATGCATAATTTTACAAATAAATTGTGTTCTAAAAAAATATTTTATTGCGTTTATATAAAGTCCAACTTATGTTTTCTCAATTTGTTTTACAGCGGGTGGCTACTACATCAGACAAAGACTTGTATATTGATAACACTTCGATTGAAGAGTCTTCAGGAGTATACCCAATCGATGATGATGACTACTCTTCTGGGTCTGGTTCAGGTAATAACATTGCCTTAGTCTTTGACAGCTGCTTTTTATTTCTTCTCATTTATGCTAAGTAGTTAGGCTGAGAAGCAATAGTATTTTTAAAAGGATCAGGTTAAGTAGAAAGTTGACAAGCTTCAGCCAGATTCTTTATAAATGCCTACTGAAGTAATTCTGAGCATTCCCTATTGGAGCACAGATTTTGGTCAAGGTTTTTGATGCCAGTAGTTTTGGTTAATTGTGGTTGGGTGGTAAAGCTTTTAATGAATCATGTTTTAGACATGTTGGTACACATTTTTCTTGAGGTTTAGGATGCTGGGGCTTAAGATCAAAAGTTAGGGTTAAGTTTAAGAACAGTCGTAGGCAGGTACATAACGCCAAAGAAACTGCAAAGGAGAAGTTTCCAAGCTAAATGTGAAAATACATAATGGGAGAACAGAAGGGGGAATGGGAAGGAATGGATGGAGATGGGAGAACAGAAGGTGCAATGGGAAGTAATGGATGGAGAAGGGAAACGCGCACAGAAGAAAGAAACCGGGGCAGGAAAAAAAAAATCAAAGAACAAGAAAAAGCCGTATAAAGTAGGGCTGTTAACAATGGGAATAAGAGAACAGGAGGAGAAGTATAGACATATTTGGAACCCATATATAAAATATAGAGAGCAGGAGCCTTGAGGAGGGGGGGGGGACCCCGGGGGAGCAGAGGGAGAATGTCCCTTTTTTTTTTTCTTTCGGGGGGAAAGGGGGGGGGTAAGCACACGGAGGTTCAGGGGGGAAGAGGGGAATACATAATAATGTCATAGATGGTAAAAAGGCCACCAGGAAAACGGACAGCTTGTCAAAAATAACAAGGTCGAGATTACCGTAAAAAAACAATATACTGTGTAGCTGTTTATGTAATCCCACGGGAATGTAGATTGTCAGATTAGAGATATAAGTTTGGTTGATATAATTGTAAGAAATTGGTATATATAATTGTAAGAAATTGGTATAGTGTATAACGGCATGTGCAAACTCTTTTTTGATTTATGAATTGGCCGAATGTTGTTGGCTATCTGCTTGAAAAACAAAAATAAAGAATTAAAAAAAAAAAAGTAGGGCTGTTACTAATTAAATATTTCGTGTTCGATGAATCGATTTTTTTTTTTTAATCGATTAATCAACTAATTTCGATTAATTATAACGCACTTACAGATTCAACTACTTTTTAGCTGATCTCCTTGCATTGCAACTCTACATTAGTGGTAAATGTGTTATACACTATATACAATCACCTGCCACTAGTTAGTTTCCACAATCCATAACTTAACTTCACAGTTTACACAAATACGTTTTTAAATTCAAGCTGTAGCACTGACGCAAGTAATTTTTTCTTATTAAACTTTTAACAAAAACGTAGACGGTTAGTTAATTTAACTTTAATTATAAAACTTATCTAGTATATTGACTGTCAGTCACTTTATAGTAGGCAAGAAGGCATCACTTTAGCCAGTCACATAGACATACCAGATTGTTTACATTTCCTGGAAGCAGACATGATCGCATTTTATTGACAATATACCATAAAGAATTGAACAGTCTTTCGCACGGAACTGATGTAGCCGATACACAAAGAATTGTCTGCACAAAACTGCTTAGGACAGGAAAACGATTATTTTTGCCCCCTTCCCCTGATGGAGCCTGATGCATCCTCCTGCTCCACAGATGCAAAGGTACATCAATCCAATGGGTGCGGTTTGCTCACATCCAGCAGGGTAAGTCTCACTGTCCAGGCTGTCCGGTGACGTCAAGAATTTTGATCGATCAAAAAAATTAAAGATTAATCGAGGAATTTAATCTTTAATTTCCCCAGCCCTAGTATAAAGACATTAAAAGGGGTTCTATGTTGTCAAATCCAATGACGCAGGGGTACGGGCCGAGTCCTGCTTTCTGTGTGAATAGACGCACCTGCACAGGTGTCCATGAAGGAGAGTGCTTCTTCAGAGGGGCACTCGAGAAGAGGAGGAGCCAGGAGCGCGACTCTGAGGGACTCCAGAAAAGAGATTGGGGACCTCTGTGCAAAACCAACTGCACAGTGGTGGCAAGTATGACATGTTTGTTTATTTTTTTTGTTTTTTTTTTAAACCCTGAAACTTTACAACCCCTTAAAGAACCATAAAAGCAAATTCTATCGACCAGAGGTCCCTAGAAGAATCAGCCGGGTTACGAGACCTTCTGTAAATAGGCATCCATGAAAAACAAAATATTCAGTCAGTCTGTGTTTTCAGTGCATCCTGAAAGTATACACTGCTCTTCACTTTTTCTACATTTTGTTATGTTACAGCCTTATTCCAAAAGATTATATTTATAATTTATCCCAAAATACACAGCCTTTGCCATGACACTTAAAATTGAGCTCCGGTGAATCCAGTTTCCACTGATCATCCTTGAGATGTTTCTACAACTTTATTGGCGTCCACCTGTGGTAAATTCAGTTGATTGGACATGATTTGGAAAGACACACAACTGTCTGTATAAGGTCCTACAGTTAACGGTGCATGTCGGAGCACAAACCAAGCCATTTAGTCCAAGGAATTGTCTGTAGACCCCTGAGACAGGATTGTATTGAGGCACAGATATGGGAAAGGGTACAGAAAAATTTCTGCAGCATTGAAGGTCCAAATGAGCACAGTGGCCTCCATCATTCGTAAATGGAAGAAGTTCGGAACCACCAGGGCTCTTCCTAGAGCGGGCCACACCACCAAACTGAGCGATCGGGGGAGAAGGGCCTTAGTTGGGGAGGTGACCAATAATCCAATAGTCTGTATGGTTGAGTGGCCAGACGGAAGCCACCACTCAGTAAAATACACGTGACAGCCCGTCTGGAGTAGTCTCCCCCTCCCACCACCTGCAGGACTCTCAGGCCATGTGAAACAAAATTCTCTGGTCTGATGAAACGAAGATTGAACTGTTTGAATTGCAAGCATCTGGTCTGAAGGAAACCAGGCACCGCTCATCACCCGACCATCATGCTGTGGGGATGTTTTTTAGCGTCAGAAACTGGGGGACTAGTCAGGATTGAGGGAAAGATGAATGCAGCAATGTACAGATACATCCTTGTGAAAACCTACTCCAAAGTGCTCTGGACCTCAGACTGGGGTGAAGGTTCATCTTCCAACAAGACAACGACTCTAAGCACACAGCCAGGATAACAAAGGAGTGGCTACGGGACAACTCTGTGAATGTCCTTGTGTAGCCCAGCCACAGTTCAGACTTGAACTTGACACTGAAAATGGCTGTGCACCGACCCTCCCCATCCAACCTGATGGAGCTAAGAGGTCTTGCAAAGAAGAATGGGAAAAACTGCCATATTTAAACTGCAGATTAAAAAAAAAAATCGGGAATTAACTTGTCGCATTTCATATACAGTATAAACAAAGAGCACCAAAGCTGTGTGAAGGATTGCTCTTGATCACAGCCTCCACACTGTTTTTAAATGGTTATAGCATTTAGCACAAATGTACACTATTAGAGCAAGCTGCCTTCTACTAGCAACAAAGAATGCTAGGCCACTAAAGCTTTAGAGTTTACAGAAAAAATGTGTGCTAGCAGTCTCTCAATGCTGCTATCCGAGAATTCTCTACGGCATTTCTTCTCGCATTCTCTAACATAATAGGGGATTGTAGGTGACCAAAGTTTTTAAATGAAATCTAGTAATGGCGGCAATCAGCGACTCCATGCCCGTTTCCACCGCAGTCCGCCTCACAGCCTGTCAAGGCTTACTCTCCGGGCCCCTGGCTACCGGGTGGGGAGCGGAGGTAAGCAGGCAGGCGGCTGGCCGGAACTTGAGCCAAGGCAGAAAAACATGCGAGCAAAGCTGAATGGACATGCACCCGAAACTGAAGAAATATTTCCTCCACTCTAACTGCCTCATGATCATCAGAAAGGGACACAGATAAAGGAAAAAAATGCACCCCCTAAGCTAGTAGGAACGGCGAAACAGGGGGGTGTAATTAAGATTTTTTTTTTTTATTCTCCACTGACTGTCTTTGAAATTGCCCCAGCCCCTGTTCAAATCCAATCCGGGGACAGACTTGGTCCGGGGGGCAGACTTGGTCCTGGGACAGTCCCCGGGGATGTCTGGTCACCCTATTGTAGTGTTCAATTTCTCCATAAAAAGTTTATATACAATTTAGAGAGTAAATGGGTTGAGCCCTTTTTATCTAGACACATGGCCTCAAACAGAGGGAGTCATTGGTTCTCCTCTCATCCTTTGTTTTAAATTTCCTGGAGCTCCTCCCCAGGATATGAAAAAAAGGCCAAATCCTTACCTGGGACGAACCAAGGGAAAGCCACCCAATGGAGAAATTGGCGAGGGCAAACGTTCTAGGGAATGTTTTTGGCGCAGATTAAGGATGTTCTCCTCCTTTCTTTATTTACATCTGCAAAGCCAACTGTTTTATGAAATTCCCTTCAATGAAACATGCTGGGAGAAATGCTATATGTAGACTGGATGACCTCCCCTTCTGAAAAGTTGCCTAGTTGTCTTCGTGATTCAGCTGCTTTAGTTATTTCTAATTGTAATACAAATTACATTTATGCTAATGATTTTAAATGGTTATAGCATTTAGCACAAATGTACACTATTAGAGCAAGCTGCCTTCTACTAGCATCAAAGAATGCTAGGCCACTGAAGCTTTGAGCTGTCTAGTGTCCCTTGTTGCTGGTTTGTAGGTGGCACTATTGGCTGTGGGCCTGTAAATAGTGTGGCGCCCCTGCTATAGATTACACACAATTGACGTATTGCATGTCAGACCTGAATAAATGTATTCATCTTTACAGAGGGTATGTTATGCACAAGCCTGGCTGCTGATCAATATTTCATTCAGGGTCAACATGTAAATATGGGGGGCAGAGCCAGCATGGTGTGCTGCGACTCCCTATCAGGTCCAGTTTGATGGCCGGTGGCAGGAGCCAACTACTAGTAATGCACATTTGCACTGTACGCATGTAAATATTCCAGAAAAGTTGATATATATACAATGCATGGGCAACCTTTCACACAGGATTTTGCTGCCACCTTCGGGCAGAAAGGTCTAGCATTTGATGGACGAATCCATATTGCACAGTGAGCCTAATTGCAGTATATGTTTAAGCTGGCAAACTTTCATCTACGTCTGGCCAGTGCCAAAAAAATGCCAAATGCGTGTATTCTACACATGACCTGCAAACATACAATCTTATCTATATTCCTATCAAACGAAGGTGCACAAAGATAAGAGGCCCACAGTGCACTTCTCGGTGCCAAAGAAAATATAACGGTCTATAAGACTCTGCTAACAGCAAATCAATAAATAAATGAATACCCAAATGATATTAATCTATATAGCAGCAGCTGTTTTAAAAATAAATGAAAAAAATCATCTTTAAAAACATAAAATGTATAAAACACATAGAACCAAAGTCCAATTGATAAAACAGCGCTATTATTGAATGAAGTCCAACTCCACATAAGGTGATAATGAGTAAAAAAGTCCAAAGGAAGAATCGCAGTTCTAAAGTGATGAGTGCTTCTAGGATTGGATTTGTAGTACACCCTACACCAGTTCCCAGTCTTCACCGCAAAAGTGTGTCACACTCCCCCTCTGGGGTTCACACTCACCAAAAGGTATGTTAACCAGAGCCTTGAATACAGATTCCTCTTAATTGGACTTCCATCATCACTCCAGGATCAGCAAGGGTTAATTTCATTCAAGGTACACAAAGGCACTAAAATAGTGTAATCCTGCTTTAATAAATATACCCCATGTAAACACAACCCCGCTTCAAGTATACGTAAAATATAAACACTTGTAAAGAACATGAAGAATGAAAAGTGTTCGCCGCTGTCCTCCGAACATAGGGGCCGCACGTGTGCTAAAAGCACTGTGATGAAAAGGCCTTTCCTGGTTACTGTGTAGTCGGCGGTGGAACGCAATTCTCTTCCTGGTTATGCTGTCGTAGCCACGCCCTGACGTGTTTCAACACTTCCGACTTCCACAGAAGGCGTGGCTACTCTGCGTCATCACAGTCTATTTATTATCCCTCCTCCCACGACTATTGAATAGGGTAACACTGCCTGCCCGATCCCAATGTGCATTATGGAGCGGAAGCTAAACAGGTTGTCAGCCGTGTCAAGTCACTGGGACATTCTAAAAATCACTGTAAAAACCGCACATAAATAAATAACACAGTAAGACCGCAGCGTGTGAAACACGATCGTATTCCAATCATGTCTATCTAACAAAAGGCTGCGTTTTTTGTATAATTGTAGGAAGCGCTGTAACCTGACTGAAAAACATTGTATTCAGTGTCAGCCAGTTAAAAACAGCAAATGTCAGAACGACACTCCCGAATACTCAGCAGTACCCACTCAGCAGTGGGTACCTATGGCCACCTATTGTTAACATCATTGCAGGTTTCTCTTAATGTTAATGTTTTAGACCGTTGACCCTGTGATAGAAAATATGCTTGAAAATAGGCTACAGCTATTGTATGATGTGAAAAATGCATTATGCCTCGTACACGCGGCGGTTTTCCCACCAGAACTCCTCTCAGGCTGCCTTCCATACACATGCTCAGACCAAAAGTCTGCCCGTCCAAATGTGGTGATGTACAACATGTACGGTGGCACTATAAAGGGGAAGTTCAAATCCTACGGCACCACCCTTTGGGCTGCTTTTGTTGATCTTGTGTTATCGCATGTTTAGTAAAAGTTTGGTGAGAGACGATTCACACTTTTCATGCTCTTCATTAAACAATGCAGTAATTTGCAGCGTGATGAATGTGCTATCTCCATTCCGAGCGCTAGTTTTACCAGAAAGAGCACTCCCGTCTCATACTTGATTCTGAGCATGCACGGTTTTTGCCCGTTGGAAACCCATACAGACGAGCGGATTTCCCGCTCGGCTTTTTGGCCTGACTGGAAAAAGAGATCCCGTTCTCTTATTTTTTTTTGTCCAGCAGTTTTCCCGTCAAAAACTGCAATGGAGCATACACACGGCCGGGATTACCGACAAAAAGCTCATATAGCGGTTTTCTCATTGGAAAAAACAATCGTGTGTACGAGGCATTAGAGTCTCTACACAAGACAAAAAGATGTTATCCAATACACATGGAAACCACTGAAATTTAACGATTGTGTTTTTAATCCAACTGTTCATTCGTTTTTGTGTTTTGTAAGTGGGTAACTTACAGTAATTGGGTCCTGCTAGTCGGTAATAAAAAATACTGACATAACACTGCAGCTATTCATTTGATATGGCAAATGCTTGAAAAAAATAGAGCAGTTAACATATGAACTTGACCCATCCATGCCCAAAACAGTGCCTTCATTGTTCTGTGCCACCCTCGTCCTGTATGCTAAATATAACTATATCATATAGAAGTTGCCTTTATAATGATGTCAAATAATTTGTTTGCATGGATTAAAGTATATTGTTTTTTTTTTCCGATTAAGGCACAATTTAGTAATTCAGTCTTTGCCCTGTATTACATAATATGTTGAAACCAATGTTGTTGTAATCCCTACAGTATGTCAGAGTGTTTAGGAGATATGCAATATGTCTGGGAAATATTGCATTAGTGCAGTGGTTCTCAACCTGGTGGTCGAATGACGATTTGCCAGGGGTCACCGAATCCTGGGCTGTTCCTGAAGCCCACACTGCTCTCCCAGACTTTTTGCGGCCGCCCAGCTGGGCTGTTCCTGGAGCCCAAGGCCGCCCACTCAGCCTCTTCACAGCCACCCATTCAGGTCACAGCATGGCTGGGGGGCAGAGACTAGAGGTCAGCTGACTTGTGAGAAATGTGAAGTGGAAGGGGCTGGAGGAGACCCTATCTCCTGATTTCAGCATAGGTGTCCCCCCCCCCCCCAGAAAGGAGTAAGAGAAGGGGGGGAAAAATTTGAAAATACATGGAAGAGAGAGGAAAAGAGTGGGAGGAACAAAGAAAAAGGGAGAGAAAGAATAAGGAAAAACAAGAGAGAGGACTAGAGAGAGGGATGGGGGGGGGGGGGGGGACAAGAAATTAGGCTAGAGAGACATAAAATGGAAAGAAAAGAGAACAAAGAGAGAGCAGTACATCCTAAAATGTACCATAAGGGATTTTAATACTGTACATGTGGAAGGGACTCAGGGAGCGCTAAAAGAATGTGCGTTAGGGGCGCAAATTACTTGTCTTGCCTTGGGTGCTGACAACCCAAGCTATGAAAATGTTACTGTTGTGGGTCCTTACAACTTGGAAAATGTTATCAAGGGGTCACGGCAGTAGAAAGGCTGAGAACCACTGCATTAGTGGTACCCATCTATACTGTAGGTGGCTTATTGGGTCCTAAGGTTTGGTCAGGTCAAAGCCCAACAAAAATGTATTTATTTTTTTGTCGAACCTGTTTGAACTTGTTTTTTAATATTAAAGGTAATAGACCAGCATTAAAACTGGATCGTAGGGAGCATCTGATAAAGACAGGTAGTTCCAGTGCATCCATGAGCCCCAGTTGCTTATACAAACTTTAAAGTTTTTAAACTGTTAGGCCGCGTACACACGATCAAATTTGTCCGCTGAAACTGGTCCAACGGACCAGTTCAGCGGACAAATCCGATCGTGTGTATGGGCTAGCGGACATGTCTGACAGGCGGACAAATTTTAAAACATGCTTTAAAATTTGTCCGCCGGGGACATGTCCGTCGGATATGTCCGCTGGTCAGTACACTCACCAGCGGATATATTCCCCCGCACGAGCGTTGTATGGATGCGACGCATGCATGGAAGTTGTTTACTTCCTGGTGCGGTGACGTGGCGGCGTCAACGTCACCGCCACGTCACCGCGCTGTCTGCCGGCGGGGATTTTGATCCGATGGTGTGTACACGCCATCGGACCAAAATAGCCTGGCGGACATATCCGATGAAAGCGGTCCGAGGACCGTTTCCATCGGATATGTCCGTCCGTGTGTATGCGGCCTTAGAGTACGGGAGGGTTGTAACCCCTGGAATGTTAATTTGCCATCTTTTGTCCTAATGAGGAGCTTTCCCTTCATTTCCTTTCCCATAGCCAACACAGGAAGTGAGAGGAAATCCCCACAATTTTAAAGAAAAATGTTGGGGTCCCCCAGGTAACCAGAATTGGGGTCCACATTGGAAGATTTTCCCTCTCTTACTTTTCTAGGGACAACCCAAAATGTGGGATTTTATTTTTAATGATAATGGTAAACTGTACAAATGGAGAAGCGTAATAAAAACTGACAGGTGTTCTAATCCTTTCCTCTATTCAAAATGTAAAACAAAGTTTAGCCTTTTAGTTATACTTTTAACTTTCTAGGAATTGTCAAATAGGACTGTGTGTCTCTGCTGTGATGTAGCCATTACCTCTTAGTAGGTTTCCTATAGAGGTGTTTATGCTCTCAGAACTGAAAGCCCAATCTTTATTTGGTAAAGCCCTCCAGACATGTTGGAGCCCCATTTTGAGAACCCACATGTACCTGTCAGATGGCCTTAAAGGTTCAGGCCGTAGGAGTTGTATGGTGATATAAACAGATGAGGCTTCATGCCAAGAGCATGTAAGAAGCCACAGAATTTGTGGGTTCTCATATTCTTGAAGGTGCTTTTTTCTCATTTTGTATCAAAACTTGAACTTGCACCATCTGATTGACTTGTTCTGTTGTCTCAATTACCAGGGGTGGCAGACCTTGATGCTGAAGAAGATCCAGTACAGCTGACGACCCTCCGATTACTTCCAGAGAGTCCCCCAACTAGTGATGCACCAGTTATAGAGATGACTACACTGAAGATGCAGACGAAAATTGTATTGGCAGCAGGGGTATGTTTATAACCTCACTAATTACTGTTGTAATAGAATATTTATAAAACACCAGCAGCTTACAATATCTAAGGGCCCACTTATACTTTAGCACTGCATTACTTTAATGAAAGAATGTTAATCACTTCCAGCCCGGCCTATACCAAAATGACTGGATGTATCGATTTAAAAAAAAAAGGTAAAAAATTAAAGAAAGTACTGTCACCAGTCAGTGTCCCTGGTAACCGTCACACCTGTTATACGATCACGCTGTACTGCACTGCTGACAGTATGTCAAAAATAAAAAATAAATTGTGACAAAAAATTACAATTTAAAAATAATTGCCATGCCTCTTATTAAATTCCTTGGACTGTCTACTTTCCAAAAGGGGGTCATTTGAAGGATATTTTTACTGTCCTGGTGTTTTCGGGCCTCAGTAAATAAGTTGAATTATACTATAGCTTGTGGACTGTATTTCTTTCCTACAAACTAAATCATATACGCTGATTTGGGTTATTTTCACCAAAGTAATGTAACGAAATATATTTTGGCCTAAATTTATGAAGAAAGGTTTGCAAAAATGTATAACCGAAACGAAGAACGTGTGTGTGTGTTTTTTTTTTTTATTATTATTATTTTCCTAGCAAAAAATAAAAAAAACAGTGGTACAGCATGCACACCCCAGACCCGGAAGTGCAGGAACACGTAGGTACATGAGCCTGCACAGGAGAGCCACCTTGACGTTGTATATGTACAGTATACGGTCGGCAAGCAGTTAAATGCCACCAAAAGAAAGCACTATTTGTGTGACTTTTTTTTTTGTTTTATAATCATTCAAAGTGTGGAAGCTGAAAATGAGCCTGGGCAGGTAGGGGGGAAAGTGCCTAGTATCGCAGTGGTCAAGCTGCATTACATCACAGAAGTATGGCCAAAGCTCTTTTGACCCTGATTCTCCTGTGTGCCACAGGAGTGCACTCAGTTCTGCACTCCCGTGGGCTGTATTCAGCTGTCTAAAGTAAAAAAAAAAATCCCAAACTTCTCTTTTGAAAGCAACCCTTTTATGTTGAATCAACAAACCACAAAGTCCAACATTGGAAATGACCAGTGGCGGCCCGTCCATAGGGGACCCCCCTCCTGTAGGCTTAAAAAAAAAAAAAAAACGGGCCCTTTAAGGCATTTAAAAATTATTTTTGCAGCGCTGCGCAAATAACATACACTCACGCATTGCCTGAGTGTATGTTATTGTGGCCAGCCTAGTCAGATATAAGGCGCCGATTATCTGACTAAGGACATCTGGTTGGCTGTGGGGAAGTGCCTGTCAGAGCTAGCGGCTCTGATAGGCTTTCCCAGTACAGTCCTTCAGCTCCAGGATGTCTTATCTCGGAACGTAGTGGGCTACGTCCCTTGAATAAGACTGACGCCGCCTCATCCAATCAGGTTTCAGTGATTCTGTTTATCTGTAACCTGATTGGCTGGAACGTCATCGAGGGCGGCAGAAGACATCGAGGGACAGTGGAAGGAGGATGGCGAACCCCAGAAAGGTAAGTGCCAGGCGGGGGGGGGGGGGGGGATCTGACTGGCAGCATTTTACAGGGAACAGTGGGGACAATTGATGTGGGGACAATTGATGTGGGGACAATTGATGTGGGGACAATTGATGTGGGCACAGTGGCAACAATTGATGTGGGGACAATGGATGTGGGCACAGTGGCAACAGTTGATGTGGGCATAGTTGCAACAATTGATGGCATGGCATGGCACAGTGGCTGCGTTTGATGGGCACAGTAAGGCTGCAATTGTGTTTTTTTTTTTTCATTTGTTTGCGCCCCCCCCCCCCCCCCCCAAAATTGGAGCACCAGCCGCCACTGGAAATGACCCCATGGGGTATTGCCCACTTCAGTATTAGTGCATTGGAATGGAACCACAGTAAGGTACACAGATTGCCATGCATTGCGGTAAATGCACAGTAAAACACCACAACACAATTGCGAATACTCGCCAAGTGCTTTACAAACATTCAAGACAAACTATATATAAAACACGAAAAATGTTGCTTTCATTATGGATTATTCGAATTTCTTAGGAACAGTAGAAATATTTGTCAGACTTGGGGAAACAGTAGGAGTTCTGCATTGTGCCAGGCTGCCATGCTTGCAAAGTTTTAGACTGCTGTAATGTTATGTGTGTTTATTAAACGTGGAGGAAAAGTAAACCGTTCTTAATGTCGGTAAGCTTTTATGTCTGTTTTTTCGATAAACGTTCTATTCTGGCATCATAGGGGCCTCCGGTAAAGAAGACTGAAGAATCCGCAGGAAGCAGCCCCAATGCTGATACAGACGTGTACACAGAAAAGCAGTCAGAGAACCTCTTTCACAGAACAGAAGTACTTGCAGGTGAGAATTTGTGCATTGACATGGTAATAGTTCTGTTATCCGTGCAGTTAGCCTGTGTCTGCTATAATGCTGTGCTATGTTTAGACATGGTAATCATACTTGCACACCAGTAACCTACAGAATCTCACAAAAGTGAGTAAAGTCCTCATATTTTTATTTTTTTTTATTATATCTTTTGTTACAATGTAAAGCAGTGTGTACAGCTTGTATAACAGTGTAAATTTGCTGTCCCCTCAAAATAACTCAACACACAGCCATTGATGTCTAAACCGCTGGCAACAAAAGTGAGTACATCACTAAGTGAAAATGTCCAAATTGGGCCCAATTAGACATTTTCCCTCCCCGATGTCATATGACTCGTTAGTGTTACAAGGTTTCATGTGTGTATGTGGAGCAGGTGTGTTAAATTTGGTGTTATCACTCTCTCATACTGGTCGCTGGAAGTTCAACATGGCATCTCGTTCCAAAAAACTCTGAGAATCTGAAAAAAAATTGTTCTACATGTAGCGCCCCCTTACTTTCAGTACGGGCGCTACGCTAAAGTTAATGGGGAATGGGAGAGTTATTTTTGCTCCCATTCATAATTATGCGAAATTTGGGCTGCTGTCATTCAGAACTGTCCTGTGGGACAGTCTGCGCTCCAGGGGGGTGTTGTTCTCACCCCTGGGCAACAGGTGGCGCTAGAGGGGTTCTGGCAGACTCACTTTTCCCCAGCAGCCAATTGGAGAAATTTCACCTCGCAAGGCATGCTGGGGGAGGGTATATCTGGGGCAGACGCCATTTTACTTGGTTCTTCGCGGGTTCAAGGTTGCATGTGCGGCACCCACCTTCAGGGTGTGCGTATCCAACGGACCCCGGCGACATGGCCTACCTGGCCGGGGTCATATGCTGCGTGGAGTTCCACGCGGATGCTGAAAGGGGCCCCAGTGACTTACTGGATCCCCAGCTACACTAAAACGGATCCCAGGCTGGATGCCGTTCGGTGGGGGGATCCGCTTGAGGAGAACCCAGAGCCAGGTGATCCAATAGGGCTTGAACGAACCATCGGGGATGTGGTCACCAGGAGATTGACGGGTACACTTCAAGCTGTCAACCGGTGACCATGACTAAATTCACTGGGAGGATTCGCTCATTCCAAATCACACTCATTCAAGTACTAGGCCTGTGGTAAAGGTCTGTTCCTCCCAGCAATCTAAGTGACACTTCAGATGCCAGGCTTGTGGCAGGAGTCTGTCCGGAGGCACTTCACCCACTCTGGCTAGAGTGGCGACGAACTGTGCTATTATTGAAAGCAGGCTTGCTTTCCATAACTATCCTGGGTTTGATACTGCAAATCTTCTCTTCTGCTTCATCACCCTTTTCTATCCCACTTTGTGTTAATGTTGGCCGTGTTGGGCCTTGGAAATAAAGCATTCAGAAAACCCATTTGCTGACTGGATATTCGCTCACTACCTGTACTCACTACTATCACCCCTAGAGAAGCCACCTAAGGTAACTTAATACGCCGATCCTAAAACAACCAGCGGCTCCTGAATGGGGTAGCGCTACATACATAAAGATGGCCAAGCCGATAAAAGGATTGCTAAGACCCTGAAACTGAACTACAGCACAGTGGCCAAGACCATACAGTGGTTGAACAGGTCAGGTTCCACTCAGAACAGGCCTCGTCATAGTCGAGCAAAGGAATTGAGTGCACGTGCTCAGTGTCATATCCAGAGATTGAAGGGCTTGGGTGGGATCAGCCTGTCAGTGCTCAGACCATATGCCGCACACTGCATCAAATTGGTCTGCATGGCTGTCTTTCCAGAAGGAAGCCCCTTCTACAGATGATGCACAAGAAATCCCGCACACAGTTTGCTGAAGACAAGCAGACTAAGGACATGGATTACTGGAACCGTTTCCTGTGGTCTGATGAAACCAAGATCAAATTATGTGGTTCAGATGGTGACAAGCATGTGTGGCAGCAACCAAGTGAGGCATACAAAGACAAGTGTGTCTTGCCTACAGTCAAGCATGGTGGTGGGAGTGTCATGGTCTGAGTCTGCATGAGTGCTGCCGGCACTGGAAAGCTACAGTTCATTGAGGGAGCTATAAATGCTTCAGTATGTCACAGTACATATTGGCAGAGCATGATCCCCTCCCTTCAGAGACTGGTCCACAGGGCAATATTCCAACATAACGACCCCAAACACACGTCCAAGATGACCACTGACTTGCTAAAGAAGCTGAGCGTAAGGGTGATGGACTCCAATGGGAACCTGTGAACTCCATACCCAAGAGGGTTAAAGGCAGTGCTGGAACATAATGGTGGCCACACAAAATATTGACACGTTGGGCCCAATTTGGACATTTTCACTTAGTGGTGTACTCAATTTTGTTGCCAGCGATTTAGTTATTAATGGCTGTGTTGAGTTATTTTGAGGGGATAGCACATTTACACTGTTATACAAGCTGTACACTCACTACTTTACATTGTAGCAATGTGTAATTTCTTCAGTGTTGTCACGTGAAAAGATATAATAAAATATTCACAAAAATGTGAGGAATGTACTCACTTTTGTGAGATACGGTATATATAATAAGCATATAGGGTAGCCTCCCCTTTCTGCTTGGTCTTTCTATGCAACACGGAATCTGCTCTCTATTTGCACAGTACCAACATAACGAAGATGCAGGGAAAAGAAAAATAATGGGCCAAACACCTGTAGGAGAGTTTTCAAGCGGTCATTTGTACATTTTGCTGATAATTGGTTACTTGTGGCTCCTTTTGCCAGGTCTTCTATTAGGTTTATCTGGCTTGTGTCAAAGGACTTTTGTTTGTGTCAGAACTACTTCTTTCTGCTTAGAGGTCACTCTAGTGATGAGATTGGGTTTGGCCATCCTGGAAGTAAGCTGTAATTTCTAGGTCAGTGACATTGACCTAATGATTACATGGCTATATTACTGCAATGATATCATGAGCATCCTTGTCCCAATATGTACATGCAGCTGTGGGGTAGAGAATATGGCACTGGCATTGACAGGAGACTTCCAGGTTCGAGCCAAACCTAGTGTGAGTCACAAGGATTGCAAATGCAGGTTGATGCAGCTTAAGAGGAATACTGCAGGTCAGTAGGGGGCCAACTATAGGTCAGTAGTTCATATCAGTGAACTCTGAATGATCTGGGAAGCATCCCCAACTAATCTTAACCCCTTCCATACAGGGCATTTTCACCCTCTTCCTGCCCAGACCAATTTTTAGTTTTCAGCGCTGTTGAACTTTGAATGACAATTGCGCGGTCAGGCAACACTGTACCCAAATTAAATCATTATGTTTTTTTCCCCACACAAATAGAGCTTTCGTTTGGTGGTATTTGATCATCTCTGCGGTTTTTATTTTTTGCGCTATAAACAAAAGAAGAGCGACAATTTAAAAAAAAACACAATATTTTTTCCTTTTTATTTAATACATCTCACAATATTTTTTTAAAAAAAATCTTTTTTTCCCCTCAGTTTAGACCGATACGTATTCTACGTATTTTTGGTAAAAAAAAAAAACGCAATAATCGTATATTGATTGGTTTGCGCAAAAGTTATAGCGTCTACAAAATAGGTGATAGATTTATGGCATTTTTATTTTATTTTTTTTACTAGTAATGGCGGGGATCTGCATTTTTTTTTTTTGTGACCGTGACGTTGCGGCGGACATATCGGACACTTTTGACACATTTTTGGGACCGTTCACATTTACACAACGATTAGTGCTATAAAACTGCACTGATTACTGTGTAAATGTGACTGGCAGGGAAGGGGTTAACACTAGGGGGCGCTGAAGGGGTTAAAATGTGTCCTAAAGTATGTTCTAACTGTAGGGGGAGGGGGACTCACAGGGGGAGGAGATCGATGTGTGTTCCTCTGTACTGGGAACACACATCAGTCTCCTCACCGCTGACAGGAGGTGGATCAGTGTGTTTACACACACAGATCCACACTCCTGACGTGATTGCCGGAAATCGCGGGTGCCCGGCGGCAATCACGGCCGTCGGGCACGCGCGCGGGACCGCGCGCGCGCCCTAGAACGCCGTGAAGACTGGACTTGGTGCAACGTCCAGTCTCATCGGCGAGGGGATCGCCATGACGCGATTCCCCTATGGGCTGGTAAGGAAGGGGTTAAAGTGGAACTAAACCCACATCGTGGGTGTCGGACCGTTGGAACAAAGTTAAAGTATAACTAAAGGCAAGACCTTATTTTTTTGGATAGGGTGGAGAGGGATTCGAACCCCTGTCAGTTTTTATTGCTGTCTCTCACCCTCTCTATTTTTCCTGTTTAACTTTTAATGATAATGGTAAAGTAAAAGAAAAATCAAAAACTTTTGGTTGTCCCGAGAAAAGTAATAGAAGGGAAATCTTCCAATGGGGACACTAGTTATGGTGACCTGGGGGTCCCCCAAGAGATTCCCCTAATTATCAAGGATAGCCTCTCTCTTAGGCCTCGTACACACGATCGGACATATCCGATGAAAACGGTCCGCGGACCATTTCCATCGGATATGTCCGATCGGGAGTTTGATCCGATGGCGTGTACACACCATCGGATCAAATTCCCCGCCGCCGGACGGCGCGGTGACGTGGCGGTGACGTTGACGCTTCCGCGTCACCGCCACGTCACCGCACCAGGAAGTAAAACACTTCCGCGCATGCGCCGAATCCATTCGGCAGCGGCGCGGCGGCGGTGGGGGCCGACATGTCTGCTGGTAAGTGTACTAACCAGCAGACATGTCGGGCGGACAGATTCCACCGGATAGATTTCAAAGCATGCTTTGAAATCTGTCGGGTGGAGAAATCTGTCCGCTAGCCCATACACACGAGCGGAGATGTCTGCTGAAACGGTCCATCGGACCGTTTTCAGCGGACATATCCCCTCGTGTGTACGCCGCCTTACTGTTTTAACCATGGGACAGGGATTATAACCCCCAAAAAAAAAAAAACTTTTGCCTATAGTTCTAATTTAAGAATTTGTGTCTTTTTAGTTCTGTTTTAGTGTAGTCTGAATACACCTAAAGCATGCTTGCATCTGCCCCCTGACACTAGCCCTATTTGTTTCTCCATTGTGGAGATTTCTTTGTATACTGTCCTAGAGAAACTATAAGAACAGAGGGGAATACCATCTTTGATGGTTTCTACAGGTCCTCATGTTCCATGACAGCCATCAAATTTAGAACTTAACTTTCTGGTTGGTGGCACAACCGTAAAAACGGAGGTAGAAGTTCTAGGCTGGCATTGTTAATTATTATGAGATAAAATCTTGTATTTTTGATTGTGCACATGATTGGTACCAATGCCTTTTTAAAGGCTGCCGTGAGACTGTCCATACATTTTAAAGGGTGCTTAGACTAAAACAAGGTTAAGAAAAGGTTGAGAAACACTGTTATACAGAAATCTATGAAGAGGTAATGCCGCTCCAGGTAAGCAAATCAATATGATCCGGATGTGCTGGGTGCAAGCCACGGCTATCCACCAAAAACTATGGGGAAAACAGAACAATAAAACCACATTGGAACAGCATTGTTGGTGTGCAGCAATTTACCAGTCACATGGCGGCCACCAAGACGGACAACAGGAACCATGAGAGGTGACGCGTTTCACACTGTTGACGGCATGCCATGAATGGTAATTATCAGTTACCAGTGTGCATATGTTGGCTCACAACCAAACTGTGAAGCCATGAAATGACTGGTGTCATAGCTGATCACCTGTACAGCACATGGCAACTGCTGATCAAAATGATGCCAAGATAGCTGCTTCCTTGACTGTAAATGATTGGAAGTTTTTGGTTCTTTTCTTAAAGTATAACTAAAGGTGATTTCTCCTCCTCCTCACTCTTGCCAGCATTCAGCTACCACAGGAAAAAATACAGGTATGATTCCAGTAAATGCCGCCACCCCTCCTGTCCAGGCTCCCCTTGTTTCTGGTGTGCTGGCAGTCCTAGCCCCCCCTTCGCCCCCATATCCCTCGCTGCACTTAGACTCCCCCCCCCCCCCCCACCCAACGGCTGCTGCAGGGGATCTTCAGGATGGAGAAGCAGTGAGGGGGGCTGGTAAATGTAATTTACTGGCTCCTTCCTTTTCTGAATGAACACCGTGAGTGGTGCAGATTAATCAATGTGTTCATTCATAACTGAAGCATAGTAAACATTTTGCTATGCTTGAGTTTACTGAACAGGGAGGCTGCAGAGATAGATTGAGGAGTGTGTCGTCAATCTGCTTTCTCTGTCTCAAAAGTGAGATGACAGAGGTCTGTTTAGACTGGTGATATTTGTCCAAAGCCCTGCAACAGGGCTGATAAAAATTGTAACATAAATAATTGTAAAACATATTAATAAAAAATAGAATTGTAAAAAAAAAAAAAAAAGTTACTGATCCTGTCCTCTGCCCAAATCTGTTCACTGCCTTACTGCCATCAGCCTCTGCCCCACTTATGCTGTCCACTGCCCTACTGACTCCAAGCTTGCCTACCCTTGTCTGCAGATAGATCCCAGCCACAGGTCAAATTCTGATAATAAGCAGAAAGAGCTCAAAGTACATATTTTTCAGCAGGCTTAGTGCTAGCTTTGGCAGGAAGGAGAGAAATACCCACAGTGGTAGTTTCTTTAGTTCCACTGTAATAAAGCACATCAATATCTGAAGTTCAGCTTTCACTAAAATGTCACATCTAACAACGTATCTAATCTTTCCTTTCAGCGGTTATTGCTGGTGGAGGCATCGGCTTCCTTTTTGCAGTTTTCCTAATCTTGCTGCTTGTTTATCGCATGAGGAAGAAGGATGAAGGCAGCTACGACCTGGGAGAACGAAAACCATCCAGCGCCGTCTACCAAAAGGCTCCTACTAAAGAGTTTTACGCGTAAAACTCCCACCTAGTGTCTCTCTTTTTTTGAGATCACTGAACTTTTTTTGTTTTTCTTTTAAAATGAAGCTTTTGCATAGAATAAAGAAGATTTTTTTTTTTTCTTGTTCTCGAAAGAGCCTCGGAGGCAAATTATAATATGAAAAAAAATCCCATTGTATTTAAGAAAAAAACAAACTTTTCATGTATTCCTTAAAAACAAAAAGTATAAAAAAAATCTTGGCATTGTTGAGTGGGTAACAGTGGCAAAGTATTATTTTATATGACCATTGGTATTCACCAAGATGTTTCATATCTTTATGCATAAACATACAAGATGGAAAAATGACAAACAGTAGCTTTCAATCTTTGGGTCTATAAAAGGTTGTTTAATATTTTTAGCATGTCTCAGATCGCTCAAAGTTTTAGTTTTTGTTTCATTAATTTATCTGTTTCCAAACAAATGCCTTTTTTTTTTTTAGTAGTTGTCATGGTGCAATCGTCCTAGGGTAATTCAGATATACAGTATATTAGTGTAAATGTACTTTTTTTTTTTTTCCTATGTAAACTTAAAATTTGTATAAATCTGTCTAATGATATTTGTTTTTCTTTTTTGTTTTGTTTTGTTTTTTTTTTTTTTATACATTACCGCTCTAATTTTCAGTGTACTTTCTAGCAAATTTAGTCTGACGTGCAAAATGAAAAAAGAAATATCTACTTACAAGCCGTTAGCTACTTATTTTAAAGGTGCATTCACTCTTACCATTTTTGTATTCTCAAACATTTAAAGTGTATCTAAGCCCTTCCCCCAAACAAGTATATTTTTATTTCATCCGGCGTTAGTTTTTGTAATAAGGTTTGTTTCAATTTCTAGCATCAAAAAAATAAATAAAAATTAGGTCCCCAGCACTTCCTACATAAGGATGCCAACACTGCCTTTCTATGCACCGCATACAGCAGTGTCACCCAAAGATGCGTTTCCACTTATGCCCGCCGTTTATTTATTAGCGAGCCTGCAACAACCTCTGTACTACCCACCTCTTCCATAATTGGCATCTGCTATTGTGTTGCAGGTGCACAAGAAATGGTGAAACTGAAGAATTGCTGAACTGTGAATGGCAAACTCAATTAAAAAAAGAAAGGACCACCCTTTTACTTATAGGACCACCCTTACACTATTTTTTTTTATAAAGTGGTTGTAATAAAAAAATATATTAATAAACATGTCTATACTTGCATACTTTATGCAATAGAATTGCACAAAACGGCCCCATTCCTTTTCTTCTCAGGTCCCTTGCTGGCACTCCTGGCTCCTCTTCTCTTGCTGGTGCCCCCAGTAGGAAGCTACTCGTGGCAGCCATTACCTTTATGTGAACTTTTTTTAAACATAGCTGTGCTGACATAAATTTCAGAATAGGAACAACCTGATCAGTGTCCGATGCAGAGTTTGTCTATTGTACTGAAATCTTTCCACGCTTTGTTCTCTGTAAAAGATTTTTGTTGCAAATGTTTCAGTAACTCATCAACACTTGACTTCATTGGCTTCTTTTTGCATCACCTACAGACATAAAAACAGAACTAGCTTTAGTGTGCATAAGCCTCTTTAAAAGGTTATTTGCTTTTAGTAACAGCAGACTAATACATTTGTGCCATGCTAATCGGGATACCCAAATAAAGTGGATCTTGTATGTTTTCATGTAGTTATCACCTTGATTAGACAACAGAGTCTTAATTTCTTCATAAAACCTGCAGCATGCTCGTTTACACTGTGCATGCATCCTTGCATTTCAGATTCTCAGCATGGACATGCCAGGATTACCTCTATTGTCACTTGATGGTACCAGGGGATGGTCCTACAAGATTTGCGCTCCTGGGCTGTATATCACATATGGGTGTACTCGGATTGCTGAAGAGGACACCCAACCAAAATGGCACCAGCATTTAACAATAGTGAGGGTGAATAATAAAGTAGATTGAGCAGAGCCCAGGGAAAACAGAAGTGTGGGTGTTTTAGAGTAAATCGTACAATATGAATGTCTTTGTTGCTCTAGAATCCTGGATAGTTCTGCTGTAATCAGCAGATGAGCTGTGGATGAGGGGCTATGTTTTTGTATCAATAACAACCCTCTCACTTGCATCAAAGTATTCATTACTGTGCCCACAGGGACTTGTGTCTTTATTCTAGCCTGTACAGATTTTTTTTTTTTTTTTTACCTGTCCCACCATCCTTGCTACTGATCTTTTCTGTTAAAGAACTATGCTTGCTGAAGAATCTTCAAAATCTGAATCTGATCTGAGTTTCAGGAGGATCTGATTTTGGACTCCCCTTTGCTTGCTGTGGTTCCATACGCTACTCCCTTTAACACTACAGGACATAAAGATGTAGGGGCCAGCTAGGACCAAGCATCTGACACACCCTGACGTGGGTTGAATGCAGGGCGTTTTTCAGCCATTGCAATAGAGCAATGATCAGTGGCATGGGCAACGGGAAAGGTAAGTTTAAGACCTCGGGTACATGGCTGCAATGTAAATTGTGGGTGGGAGATGCAGCACACAGCTGCCTATAGTACTGAATAGCTGTATGTGGGCATACACTGTACCTGTGTAGGCATTCACTGGATGCACACAAGCTTTGCCCAGGGATCTATACTTGTATGTGTGTCTATGCAAGTACGGAGTATACATACGTTCAGCCAATCATAACTGTGGGACAGCTGTATGCCACAGCTGTCTCCTGGGCAGTAGAATGTCCATTTACTTACATGGCCTCATGGGGCCCTGTGCATAAGGCCTTAACCTTTTTGCTCTACAGGCTTGTTGTTTTTTTTTTCAACGTTCTTTAGCAACAGAGTTACTATATAAAATACGGCGTACAATAGGAGAAATTGCATTCAGCTTTATTCAAGAGATGAAAGGGCAACAGCAAATTCATAGCAGCCAATCCGAATTCACCCCTTACTGAGCTGACAAGCAGTAAACTAGTTGGGTTGATCTAGGATATTGATCTTTGCCATTTATTGTTTCAGTCTTTAAGCCTGATTTTGGATGAGAGGTGAAAACCTTTTTATTGCCCATGTTTAATAGGTTTCTGATTTTCTGCTTTTAACATGCACTGGGGGAAAAAATGCTAAAATCAGTGCCGAGATTGGTTTCCTCCCCAAGTTTTAGATCCTTTTTCATTACTACTATGCTGATATCATTTTAAGAGTGAATGCACCTTTAATTCCTCCAATCAGGAGAAGGCCAGTAACACCTTACCTATAACGAAGTGCTGGTGACTGGCTATGTATGTATTACATATGTGATGTAAACCGATTAGACTGTGGGCCTCATTCATTCGTGTCTGCAAAAAATTCTACATGTTCTAGCAATCAGTCAGATTCTTCAATTCATGTTTTTAGGAATGTTTAAATTAAAAACAGGAAGGTGAATGATTGCTAGAATCAACTCCTTCTTTAGACATTGACAGATGAGGTCCAATAAGTGGCTTTCCAGTGTGTACTGGGAGTTGTACATCAGCTGTTGGAGAGCCGCAAGCTGCTTTACCCTGGCATGGAATATGACAGGCCTAATAAGCAACTCCAGCCAAAACAAGGTTTTCTGTCATTGGTGGGGCAGGCTTAGTTCCCCAATTTTAATTACTTCTCTCCTGGACCCCCTAGGGTCGTTTCCCTGCCCATCCTCCACATGACAGGCTGATCTCAATTGTTCAGCCAAGCTACTACTGTCAACAGCATACTAAGCAAGCTCTATGCATGTCTCCTAAAGACGCTGCACAAGGGCAGCCATTCTCAACCAGGCTTTCTCTAAAAGGTTGATAGGGGTTCCCTGAGCTGTGGCCAATTGCTCTCCCACCTGGTAGTGCCTGAATAGTATTGGGTCCCATGTCACTTGCCAAAGACATTGGCATGACACCGATTTATCTTTTTCGTTTTCTGTTAAGAGTTCATTCTTCCCGCTGATCACCAATGTAAGGTGCATTCTTCCCACTGATCCTCCATGAATTTATTTTAACATGAATTCGCTGAAGCCTGAAAATTATTTTAAGGGTTCTCCTGGGGAAAAAGGTTGAGAAAGGCTGCAACAGAGGCTTGGATCCCTTTCACACTGGGGCACGTTGCAGGCGCTATAACGCAAAAAAAAAGTGCCCTGAAAAAGCCACTGCTTTCTCTCCAGTGCTAGCAGGATGGTAAAAAAAAGTCCTGCTAGCAACTTCTTTGGAGCGGTGAAGGAGTGTTGTGTGTATACGGCTCCTACACTGCTCCTGCCCATTGAAATGAATGAGCACCGCGGCTATACCGCCGGCAAAGCGCCGCTGCAGCAGTGCTTTGAGTGTTTTTTTAACCCTTTTTTGGCTGCTAGCGGGGGGGTCAAAAGCGCCCCGCTAGCAGCTGAATAGCGCCGTGAAATTGACGATAAAGCACCACTAAAAATAGCGGCGCTTTACCACCGATGCACCCATCTCCCCAGTGTGAAAGGGGCCTAAGTGATGCAGTGTTTCTTTGTAGTCTTCAGTGGATTCTTCATAGATGAACTCTTGGGTTGGTGACAATCACAAATCTCAGGCTTTGGAATGGAGGGAAGTTCACCCGTTTTGGATCTTGGAGGGCAGTAAAGAGTGGATTGAGCCATGCAACACTACACCAAAAACAGAAGTCTGTTTTGTCAGGAGTTGTCATTTAAAGGGAATCTGTCACTGTGCAAATATGGGAGCTGCTGTTGCTGATTTGTTTCTGAAGGGTCTGGCATCCTGACCTTTGCTTCTATTTGATACGTTGGTGCCTGAGCATAGACGGTGTTCTGAGCACCCGCCATTAACATACATCAGCAATGGCAGCTACTCTTATCCTTCCTGGCAGATTCCTGTTGTATAACATTTGGCTCGCCTGCTGCCATGGAACTACAGGTCCCAGCAAACTGTGCCAACCAGCTATGGCCTGTATTGGTTCTATGTCAGCTAGAAAGCTATGGCTATCTAAGCCTAGATTGTGTGGTAGAACCAAATCCAAAGATTAGAACAGTATTCTGACAAAGTCTGTGGCCACAGTACAAACCTTTTTTCCATGTGTTTTTTTATTTTCTTTCTCTCCAAAGGTACGAGTAGGAGTTTAAAGAGTATTTTTTTTTCCTCCATGCATTTAAGTTGTAAAAGTCTTTATAAGCCTTTGAAGTGCCTATGATTCCATGTAAATTGTTGCAGACTGTGTTACAGAGTGTATGACAGTAAAAAAACAAATGTTGGTATTTTATAAGCACAGAAAAAAAATCAAATGGTAATTTTGTAGTCTTACATCAATAGACCTAAAATGTAACTTGGGAACATAAACACTACTAAATAAAAAAAAAAAAAATGTGGCCTGATAGTGGCTATTTATGTGTCATTCTTGCTTATGATATATGCTACATTGTGCTAACGAAATGCCTGTAATGTGGTTTTTACAAACAAATATACAAGGGATTTGATATCTAAAGTTGACTATAGAAGTTTGTATTTTTTTTTATTCACAAAATGTTGTGTTTTCTTTACCGATTTGGAAAGTATGTGATCCTTTGGGATTGAAAAGTGAAAAACTGTAAAATGAAAAGGGTTATTCGATCTTTAGCTGTCGCATCAGTTGTGGGGGAGGCTTCTGTATTATAAGCTACTGATTATTTTTCCTTTCTCTGGAACTTGCTAAATTCTTGTTAAAAAAAAAAAGTTGCCCTGCATCTAAAGCAGTATGAAACCCAAAAGCAAACATTTATTGAAGTGGGTTTACAAGCGTCAAGTATTTTGTTTTGTTTTTCCTACCAAAATGCTGCTGGTGGGAGGAAAGGCATCTAGAAGAGATGGGCAAATTTCCTGTGTGCATGAGGCTTTAGGAAGATTTCCTCTAGCTTCCGGTCAATGATTTGAAATATATCCAACAGGGACAGACCATAACAAAACCAAATTTTTAGTATTGTGGAGAAGGGCTAGAATGTCTGACAGCGTGTTTGTCTCTATGGCCGCGTACACACGATCGAACATGTCCGCTGAAACTGGTCCGCAGACCAGTTTCAGCAGACATATCCGATCGTGTGTACGGCCTAGCGGACAGGTTTCCAGCGGACAAAAGTTTTAAAACCTGCTTTAAAACTTGTCCGCTGGAAACCTGTCCGTCGGACATGTCTGCTGGTTAGTACGCCTAACCAGCGGACCGAAATCTCCCGCATGGATTCGACGCATGCATGGAAGCATTTTACTTCCTGGTTTGCTGACGTGGCGGCGTCAACGTCACCGCCACGTCAGCATGCTGTCTGTCCGCGGGGATTTTGGTTTGATCGTGTGTACACACATCAGACCAAAATCTCCCAGGAGACATGTCCGATGAAAACGGTCCGTCGGACCGTTTTCATCGGATATGTCTCCTCGTGTGTACGTGGCCTAAGACTACTAAGCCAAAATTTATTGTACAGGTGTCACAGGGGGTGGTGAGGAGAAAATCTTCCCAATAGGGGTCACTGATAAAAAAAATTGTTTGATAGAATGAACTCTTCTCCAACTCTATCCACTTTCAGTTAGTTTCAAAAGGAAGCCCATGCTGAGGACTATTTTTTAAAGCTCAAATCTTTGCAAATGTATAAACTGTAAATAATATGTAAGGACCGGTTGGCACCGAGCCCAAAACGTACTGCCTTTGTGGTCTGCTGCAAGTGACAAAACATTAACGGTCCCCCAAACGCAGTGCATTTTCCGGGCACCAAATCACGTGGTACCACCAATCCATGTTATACGGTGCAGCGTGTTTTTGAAAAGTAGTGCATGCACTAAATTTATACGGCATTACGGTTTCATTTGCAGCCTATTCAAATGAGTGGGCTGCAAAATCGCACCACAGAAACTTGGAATGCGTGCCTGTGTGATTTAGGTGTGAACCGGTAATAAATGTATTCTGGCACTGTTTTGTTTTTTTACCAACCTTACCGCTTTACATGTGCAGTGGATTATGTTTTAGTAGAGTCTGGAGAAGAAGCTTTTACTGGAAGTGGTTTTGAAGAGCCTTTGTTTTGTAGTGTGCACTGTGGCCAGGGTTACCAACTTTCAGTAAATTTACAAATAGTTAGCAAAATCTGTACTTTTTGCAACTGTCCTTGAATGTCCATTACGGATTTGTAGGCTGCATGTCCTTAATGAACATTCCTGGACAGATACAACAATTATGGATTTTGAAAACTATTCATAAATTTACTGAAAGTTGGCAACCCTGACTGTGGCCCTAAACCAGTGGTGGTTAACTTAAAAATAATATAGGCCTCAACTGTGTCCCTCCAACACTTCCAGAAGGCTGCTCAATAGCAGTGTGCTTATGTTAGTTAGGTTGTCAAGCTTGATGCAATGCACCTTATTCAAAATAGGCTTTAATGTACCTAAACACCATCAAATGTTGGCCTTGTTGAATTATTTTTGCTGCAAACTGCAATGCACACTGAAATGAGTTGTAGTACATAAGCCCCTTCAGGGGCAGTGGCCACTTATTAAAATCTCCAGCGTTAGTGCCAATGGATGTAATAACAACCCCTAGCATTGGGGGGTCAGTGGACACAATAATAACCCCAGAACAGGTGTCAGTGGATTTAATGACCGCAAGCATTGGTGTCCGTGGATGCAACAATAACCACCAGCATTGGTGGCAGTGTACAACGCAACAGTAGTGCCCAACATTGGTGTCATGACTGTAATAATAGACCCCCACATTGATACTAGCTAGCAGTGCTGTTTAACACCCACCTCCACATTGGTGGTAGTTGTTGACAGTGAAGTTAACCCTGCCCCCCAGTGGTGGTTAGTGGTCAGTTACCGTCTTTAACATTACCCCTCACCGGTGGCTTGTGAAAGTGTAGTTTAAATCACCCATCCCCCCCCCCCTTGAAATGGAGATACCTCCACTGCAGGGTACAGTCTTTTTCCGCTCTGGTGCCCTGCAGATTGTGGGCAACAAAGTTGGCAGGCCACACAATGGGCACCAGTTGTCTAAATGATCATAAGAGCAGAATTTATTTTTGTAAGTGGACAAAAAAAATATTCTCAACTTTCAGTAGCTACTGTATACAGTACATTAAAGACCATGTAAGCCCAGTGTGTAAACAGTCATACAAACCTGAGTAAATGTATAAAAATAATTTTACCAGTTATAGCCAATGAAAAGGCATGTACATCCATATTCTCCAAAAATAATCCATACACATTCACTACTTAAAGTGGAAGTATAACCCTTCTATCGTTTCATCTTGGCCTCTTTGATTGCCATTATGCTGCACATGTGATCAGTTATGACACCAGCCATTGGATAGTTTGACAGTTTGGCTGCGAGCACATCCAGTGTGACAGTTACATTCCTGGCATGTTCCGGAAATGAAACGGTTAAATCTATGGGTTTTTTTTCATGAATTTTTTTTTTCTTGTTGTGTTTTTATGCCTTCTTTTACATTCTCTGTGAGCTCCTTAACCACTCCTTTTCCCATCTTGCTACCATTTGTTTGGAATATACAGTGATGTGCACACAGTCATCAAACCACCATCTAACAACAAAAGCACATCACATACAACATACTCTTACCTAAAACCCATACATGCCCACCACACGGCCAACAAGTAGGTACCTACGATTCCCCCAGTCTGTGGGGAGGCTTGATGAAGTGGACAAAAGGATGAATAAACCTAACTGATGAGGAAAAAGAGAAAAATATATCTTTTATTCAAACCTAGGAAATACTTACCACCAAAATGGGGAAGTTTTAGGTGTACAAAAAGAACTAATAAAATGTACAGTACTTTCTTTTTGTATACCTTTTATATATATATAAAAAAAAAAAAAAAAAATCTTAGGCCTTTGGATTTTTCTTTTTGCTATAACCCTACCAAGGGCAAAGTGTGTCATTGGGGATCAAGCAGTTACTCGCACCACTGGGTTGCAGTGGCAGGATCCATGTTGGTTGTCTCTAGCTTGTTGTCTTGGTTTACTGCTTGCAGAAAAAAGGCATCCCAGACAAGCCCCCAAATGTAGTGCTTACCCCCAAAGGAGCCGCTAATGATGGTGAGTCCTATGTTTTGTCACAACTCTTAACTGCTTGATCTCCACTGACACACTTGTTGGTAGACTAAAACCTGTTTACACCTGTGTTATAAGTTAATAAACTACCACACTAAAATAATGTGCATAAAGATACTCCTCATTCAATGACTTATCTGTTTAACAACCTCTTCGACTTACGACCAGCTCTCCCCACCCAAACAACACGCTATACATAATTGTGTTGTACAGTACAGAATTTTTTATTGTGTTCTGGACCTATGCAAATTAAAACAAAGCTATTGAGCTGGAGTTTTGTGGGGGGGTTTTTATTCACAGTAGTTAATGCCAAAAATTATTACTTGTGGCTCCTCGTTTAACAACCTGGTCATTGGAACACTACCTGGTCTTTAAGTGAGGAGTACATGTATGACCACAACTTGGCAGTAAATGAGTTTATCTATTATGGCAAATGCAATCAAACAAGGCATACATTGATGAACAATTAATTACACAGAAGTAAGGGTGCTAAAATTGATGAACAGGCAATGACCCACTAACTAGCACTTGAAAGAGCTATAGCAAAATCAAATAGAACAATAACAGTTGGAACCTGTCTCTAGAAAGTTATAAACTAACTACAACCCCAATAGCGGGTGGACTTGTGCGTTTTTAGTGAAAGGGGTAACCCTGAATGTGGATGAAAGCACCTGGTGTCTAATAATCAACATTAGCTGGCTTTCATTGGGCCCATCTTTAGGTGATGCACGTGATCAGGCCCTTTTAAGAGTGTTGGTATTGAATGTATATGGGTGGCTAAACTAGAGCAGCCCCTTTGTGGTTAGCTTGTGTGTGTGGTCTCACAGGGTGCAGTTTATCAGCTTCAGATCTGGAAATGGCGCAACTCTCCAATTCCAGCTCAGTCTTTTGGAAGGCATGGAATGCAGGTCCATCCTCTCTCCCCAATGTAGATGGGCAGGCACAGCACAGACCCTGACTATAGGTCCACGCTGTTCTTTCTCCATGTTGGAAGTGCCCTGAGCTTGATCAGTTCACCAGAAAAATTGTAAAGCTCTCCTACAGGTGCAGCGACATTGAAATTGACAATTATGGTGCTGTGCCCCTTTAAGAACTACAATTTTCATAGTCCATGGTACATGCCTTTTGATTTGTCCACAGCCGATGGTCCCCTGATTGGCTCTGACCCTGTTGCCAGGAGGGAGGGGGCTGAAGCAGCAAGCTTTCCACCAAAACTGGAGTGGAAAGAATTGGCTTCCCCTGAGACATCTGAGCTGTAACAATAGTCTTTTCTGAACTCTCACCCAAAATATTATAAGTCAGTCTCTTAGATCAGTGGTTCTCAACCCTGTCCTCAAGTACCCTCAACAGGCCATGTTTTGGGAATTTCTCTTAGATAAAATAGCTGTCCAAAATACCAAGCCATTAACTCTGATTTAAAGCACCTGTGAAAGATAAAAGAAAACCTGCAAACATGGCCTGTTGGGGGTTCTTTGGACAGGGTTGAGAACCACTGTCTTAAATGGTCGGCTGGCCCTCTTTGGTGTCTGTTCCATGGGCTCAGATGGCCCTTCTCAAGCAGATTCTTCATTAAGTTCTGGGACTGATTGGACAATGTCTATGTCTGGGATACTTGGTTTAACTGAGAGATCATCTGGTTGATAACTCTGAGGTATGATCTCTAGGGCCTTAGTTTTGAGAGTTCTTGTGTCAGTCTCTGCAGTAGGAGGGGGTGAAGTGGCATGTGTAAGTGTAGATGGCCACAGCCAGTCCATGTAAACATCTTCTTCGTCACTGTTCTCTCCCTCATCTGATGGTGGAGGTTGTGACCTGTAACTGGAACTCCTCTAAAAGAAGATGGACTATGCAATGATGACTCGGTTCTTGCAGGTACTCTAGCAGCTTTACGCAGAGGCAATGGATGATTCTGATGCCAGGTCTTCAGAAGCCCTGTCCTTCCATCAGTATGGAATTGGTACACAGGAAGGCCAGTCAACTGTTTGCAGACTATGTAGTTAATTTACTAAATTAAAATATACTGTGCACTGCAAGTGAACTTGTTCCAGAGCTTAGAAAATAAGCTAAAGCTTCACGTTGAAAAGAATACTTAATCATATGAAAGGAAAAAAAAGTACATAATTAGATGATAGAATTCAGCAGAGCTTTCCCGAATTTCTGCTTCCATTTAGATCTAGAGCAAATGCACCTGAAGTGCTCAGTATATTTGCCTTTAGTGAATGAACCTCCCTGTATTGCTGGGAATTTCACCGGTCAGCTATCTTATGCTTCCCAGAGGGTCCCAGGTTTCTCAGCAGCACTTTAGTTGCCAGGTAAAGAGCAGGAACCCATACGCTCGGACCGTAGGTCTTTTCGATCCTCTGATCTCTGGCTTTTAGAAGCTTTCTTACTGAGCCAGTCTACACAGCCTGAGTGATTTGTGACTTACATGCCATCTAAGGAGGTTCTTCCCTCCTGAACATGAGTCTGTAAGGGGAATTGACAGTTGTATAATTTTCTGTGCTATTGTAGTCCTGTACCAAAGCGATGTACCTGCTTCAACTTTTTCTTTCAGCAGCTATAGTTTCCAACATGTCAAGGAGAGTTCAATTAAACTTCTCTGGCTGTGGATCCCCTTTAGGGTGTTATGACATTGTTCTTGACTTCTGGATGCCTAACATGTCAAGCAATTGTTTAAGGAGTTTGCTTTTAAAGTCTCATCCTTGATCGGAATAGATTCTATGAGGCAATCCGTAGTGCACAAAGAACTTCTCCACTAAGACCTTGCCCTCCGTGGATGTTTGTTGGTCTTTCATTGGAAACACCTGGGCATAACAGGTAAAATGGTCAACTTCGGCCCGCAAAGAAGGACAGAAGGAATGGTCTCACTAGATTGAAAGTGACCATGATCATCTTGGAGGGCAATCAACACTGTTTCTCTATAATTATCTGGGAGGAACAGTTGTCACTTGTCATTGAGATCATCCAAGGGGCCCCTTCACAAACTCATGATGCAGTTGTAGCCGATCCCAGTCTTTATGGACCAGACATGCTTCTTTTGAAGTGTTTACTAGTAGTGAATCTGAGCATCCACTTTCCGTTGCTATCGGAGTCAGCTGTTTTTTTCTCAAGTCCTTTTTGGAGAGTTTCGTAGGCCCCCATCTCTCATTTGAGTGAGGTTGCAATAGAGCTTGGGAGCACCAGCAGCAGAGAGGCCAATTCCTGTTACTCCTTTGTCCCGAAACTCCGCTCCTTGGCAGGGATATCAGGGGTCTAAAACACCTCTCATGTCTCAATAAAGAGAATCTGTCTTAAAAATAGGATTTTTTTTTTACTTACCTGTAAAATCCTTTTCTTTGAGTACATCATGGGACACAGAGTTAGGCTAATATTTATTACCTGTTGGGTTATACTTCATCTCCAGGTGAATGGACACTGGTAGACCAAAGGACTACAGGAAGTGATCCCCTATATAACCCCCTCCCATACAGGAAATACTTCAGTTTTGTAGCAAGCACTGAATGCTCAAAAAGAGGGGAGGGACCTCTGTGTCCCATGATGTACTCAAAGAAAGTATTTTAAGGGTAAGTTTGATGAAAAAAATACTATATTTTTTTTCATACATCATGGGACACAGAGTTGGGCTAATATTCATTATCTGCTGGGACGTCCCAGAGCCATAGAGGGGAGGGAGACACCCTGCCAAACAATAGCCATCAGACCTTATACGGCAGCCTGCAGTACACTGCGACCAAAAGCCGAATACTCGACTGCTTGAACATCCACTTGATAACATTTTGTGAACCTATGCACTGAAGAGCATGTAGCAGCCTTACAAATCTGAGCCACAGATACCTGATGGTGAAAACACCAGGAGGTTCCTACACCCCTGGTTGAATGAGCTCTCACTTTAAAGCAGTGTTTCTCAATTCCAGTCCTCACGCCCCCCCAAAAGGTCATGTTTTCAGGATTTCCCCTCAGATGAAAAAGCTGTGGGAATTACTAAGGCAGTGAAACTGATCAAATCACCTGTGCAAAATAATGGAAAACCTGACCTGTTGGGGGGGCGTGAGGACTGGAATTGAGAAACACTGTTTTAAAGGAAGGAGCTTTACGTTTCAGACCATAGGCCTGAATGACCAATGGAAGCTGCCTGACCCTTCTTGGGTCTTTTTGGTAAAACAAAAAAGGAGTCTGATCCTTGATCTCTGCAGATCTAGACAAATAAACCTTGAATGCCCAGACAATGTCCAAAGAATACAGTCGTCTCTCTTCCTCTGAACGAGGCTGAGAAAAAAATATATACAAAGAATGAGATTGCGCTAATAATAAAACATGTGATGATAAGTAATATCAATTGGGTAATGTGCAGTGATAGAACAAAAACAATGAAGTTGTGAATGAAAATCACATGAATATTGAGTCCATCAACATGGGAAAAAATGTTCCTATAGAAAGGTGCTGGAACAGACAAGACCTCCACCAAGATCACATGAAGCCTCTTACCGGATATGAATGATCTCTTATTAAGGAGATCAAAAAGAGCCTGATAAGATCTGTTATGAGCCGTGGATCAGTGACATCCAATCAGTTAAACCCAATGGAAACAGCCTGGATCTAGAAGGTTGATGAATCACTCCCAGTATGCCATCCGAAGATATATATAATATATATCTATAATAATATATATATAATATATGTTTTATATATATCTTCGGATGGCATACTGGGAGTGATTCATCAACCATCTAGATCCAGGCTGTTTCCATTGGGTTTAACTGATTGGATGTCACGGATCCACGGCTCATAACATAACTTATCAGGCTCTTTTTGACCTCCTTAATAAGTGATCATTCATATCCGGAAAGAGGCTTCATGTGATCTTGGTGGAGGTCTTGTCTGTTCCAGCACCTTTCTTGTGTGGATCCATTGGCACTTGTAGGGAACTTTCTATAGGAACATTTTTTCCCATGTTGATGGACTCAATATTCATGTGATTTTCATTCACAACTTCATTGTTTTTGTTCTATCACTGCACATTACCCAATTGATATTACTTATCATCATATGTTTTATTATTATTGCAATCTCATTCTTTTTATATTGTTTTCTGTGTGGTATAACACTTTTTGATCGCTGCTTTTCTGTTCACTAACGAGCGCAATATTTTTTCTTTGAGAACAAAAAAAGAAAGCAAAATAATGGCCTGATTTAAATGAAAGGCCGACACCACTTTTGTCAAAACGGATTGGAACAGGTCTTAACACGACCCTGTGGTGGTGAAGGATCCCTGGGGGACTTCTGGATGCCTAGCATGTCAAGCAATTGTTTTTAAAGTCTCATCCTAGATCGGAATAGATTCTCTGAGGCAATCCATAGTGCACAAAGCACTTCTCCACCCTTCTAGGCGAAGTGATGGTCATCAGGAAAGCTAGATTGTGTGACAGCAAGTCTAATGGAATTTCCTTGATAGGCTCAAATGGTTGTTTCTGTAACACAGACACAACAAGTTCAAGTCCCAAGGACACATAGGTGATTTAATTGGGGGAAGCAAACGAGTTGCCCCCTGCATAAAGTTTCGGACCAGCAAATGGGAGGCTAAAGGCCTTTGGAAGAATACTGATAGGGCCGAAACTTGACCTCTGATTGTACTCAAAGCCAATCTGATTTTCACAGCTGACTGTGGAAAAGAGAGAATTCTCCCAATCATTTTTTTCTTGTGGATGCCAGTTATACTGCCTGTAATTCCAGGATGTTGATGGGCAGGATCTGTTCTGTCCTTGACCATTTCCCCTGAGCTGTGAGCCTCTCTAGGGTTGCTCCCCAGCCTAAGAGACTGGCATCTGTAGTCAGTACTCTCCAAGTTACCGGGAGGAAGGATTTTCCCTTTTGCAGGTTCTGATTCTGAAACCACCAATTTAGCCTTAGGCGTGACCGAGGAGATAAGAACATTGGATAATCCAGGTCTTGTCCTCTCCTGTTCCAAGCCAACAAGATGCCTTGTTGTAAAGGCCTGGAATTCAACTAGGCATAGGGCACTGCCTCGAAAGAGGATACCATCCTCCGTATAAGACTCATACAGAGCCTTATCTGACACAGCTGATCCTTCAGGGCACAGATCCTTGCGGGTGGCAAGAATACTCTTGCTTGGACCGTATCTTGGATCAGACCTAAATACTTTAGACTTTGAGATGGTTTCAAGGCTGACTTTTCAGTATTTGTGATCCAGCCTAAGCTTTTCAAATACTGGACCTGTACAGCACCCTGCAGGAATGCCTTAGAGCTGTGTTGTCCGGGATTCCACAGTGCATGGTCCAATGCACGGAGGCCGCATTACAGGCAAAACCTTGCAGGATCTTGAGTCTTCTTTGCGAGGCACGGGTACCATTTATCTAAGCATATAAAGCCTGTGTTAAATGGATCTGATCAGTCAATCCCTTGATTCATTGAAGAACTGTTTGTGGGACTAGAGACCTGGAGCTCAACCATGCCATCCACCTTGCAGACACTGGTAAAAAACTGAAGTACTTCCTGTATGGGAGGGGTTATATAGAGGGGTTCTAGATTGTAAGCTCTAACGAGCAGGGCCCTCTGATCCCTTCTCTATTGATTTGTATTGTAACTGTGCTATCTGCCTTCATTTTGTAAAGCGGTGTGCAAACTGTTGGCGCTATATAAATCCTGTATAATACTATAGGGCAGTGATGGCAAACCTTTTTGAGCCCGAGTGCCCAAACCGCGACACAAGAGCAATTTATTTCTTGCAAAGTGCCAACACAGAATTAAACCTGCCAGCGGCTCTGTACAGAGGATGGCACTGATCATCCCTCTCTAAATGAGCTCTAAGGGACTAGAAATGTACGATTCTGCCAGATTCACTTACCTGACCATTACACTCACTTACCTGACCATTACACTCACTTACCTGACCATTACACTCACCTACCTGACCATTACACTCACTTACCGGACCATTACACTCACCTGTCCATTACACTCACTTACCTGACCATTACACTCACTTACCTGACCATTACTCTCACTTACCTGACCATTACACACACCTACCTGACCATTACACTAACTTACCCGACCATTGCACTCACCTACCTGACCATTGCACTCACCTACCTGACCATTGCACTCACCTACCTGAAACATGCAATGACACCAATGATGGGGCACAATGCTTTCTAATGACACCAATAATGAGGCACAATGACACCAATGATGACAAAAAATGGGGGAGCACAATGTTTTCCAATGACACCAATAATGAGGCACATTGACACCAATAATGAGGCACAATGTTCCCCAATGACACCAAAGATGGAGCACAATTTTTCATAATGCTACCAATAATGGGGCACAATGATGACAAAACATGGGGGAGCACAATGTCTCCCAATGACACCAATAATGAGGCACAATGTTCCCTAAGGACACCAATAATGAGGCACAATGACACCAATGATGACAACAATGATGGGGCACAATGTTTCCTAATGAAACCAATAATGAGGCACAATCCAACCCTGCGGTTAATCTGGAGGCGGCTATACTTGGCTCCTACTCGGCACTAAGTGACCTGGTGTTTAGAGGACCTAAGTCGCACCCTCAGATGACGACCCCTATGCGCACTACCGTCAGAGTTTGGGAACAGATCACAGCTAAGCTCAGTGGCCCCGGTACCATTTCCCCACACACACCGCTGTGGGGTAATCCTCGGTTGCCTCACCTTCAGACAGTCCCCGATCCGGCGTTGTGGGCTCGATACGAGATTAAGGTTATACGTCAGGTTATGGCCGGGGGTAGGATTTTACCGTATGATACGCTAAGGAGCAATTTCCAACTGCCCCCCAAGATGTTTTTTTGCTACCTACAACTCAGACATGCAATACAGGCCCAGTTCCTGGGGGGATTGAGCTACGGGCACATAGAGTAGAGACCTTCTTGACCTCCAGGGGGGTGGACCATATTCTTTCCTCTTTATACCTTAGGTTGTCCTGCGAGGAGAAGGGGGTGGGTCCAAATTGTACGATAAATGGAAAGAGGACTTGCCGTCCCTTGCTGCTGATGATTCGGAGGAGGGGATTTAGCAATTCATCCCTCTTATGGTTTCGGCGAGGGACAGGTACATCCAGCTTAAATTTCTGCACAGGGCGTACTATACACCTGTGAGATTTACTAGGATTTACCCGTCCCAATCCGACAGATGTCCCAAATGTGGCTCGAACCGGGGCACCTTCCTACATGTTGTCTGGGCTTGCCCTGTTCTTCAACACTTCTGGGCGGAGGTGGTGGGTGTCATTAACTCGGTGGGGGATTTGCATGTAAGCCTGGACCCAATTATATTGCTACTAGGTGTTTGTGATAATATTATACCCAGCACACATAAAAGGCTGTTTGTGTTTTACGCCTCCTTTTATGCTAGGAAGGCCATCCTGCTAAAGTGGAAGCAGCCGGAGCCTCCGACGGTCTCCCAGTGGAGAGCGCTTGTGGACGCCACGCTACCCCTATATAAGCTTACATATATGAACCGTAAGTGTCCTAAAAAGTTTGAGAAAATATGGGGCGCTTGGACCAAGCAATGACCCCCTGGTCTCGGATGAGGGCCCTGTGTCACCTTTGTTGCTGCCTGCCCCTGACCCTCTGCCTCTGCCTCTCCCCTTTCCCTACATGGCCTCCTGCTCCCCCTCTCCCTTCTCCTTACTCTCCCTCTCCTTTTTCTTCCCTCCCATGCCATCGCCCCTTCCCTCCCGTTCCTCCCTCCTCTTTGGTGCCCCTCCTGGGGTCCTCGCCATGGATATGCACTAGGTAGTCCTAATCATCACCCATGTTGAAATGCTATGGTTGTCTGGTGTAACTGTCAGGTGCTCAACGAAACCGTCTATAACCCTGTTCTAGATGTTGTGTAGTATGTAACATGTAGCTGCAAACTGTTAATTTTGTTGTTTGTTGTATGTCTGTATAATTCTCCTTTTGGAGGCTAATAAAAACTTTTCTGTTAAAAAAAAAAAATAATGAGGCACAATGACACCAATGATGACACACAATGTTCCCCAATGACACCAATAATGAGGCTGGATAACACCAATGATGGGGCACACTGTTTCCCAATGACACTTATGAGGCTGTTCTTTTTTGCACAATTGATTGTTTGCAGAGCTAGCACCTGATATCTGAGAGTGGGGCAGGCTTAGGACTAACAAGATAACTGTACTGTACACTCCACATTAACACCTGTCTCCCAGTGTCTGACCTTGCTCCAGCAGCTCATTCCTGCCGAAAGGCTCCTCTGATTCCAGTGTGTGCTCCCAGTCACGTCACCGCTGATTTGTTTAATGTTGAATGCGGTGTGGATGAGACAGCTTCTTTGATTGGATCAGCGTGCGCACGCACGTCACCCCGGGGAGTTTCTTCTTTGTCACTCCCATTCGGACACATCATCAATAGCCCTAGAGAACTGTGGGAGTTGTAGTTTGCGGTGCGGTGGGGACGAATGGATTTTAGTGTTCGCTTTTCAATTTTTCATGGCGCGTGGCGTGCCCACCGAAACAGCTTGCCATGCCGGGAGCAGAATGCGTGCCACGCGTTCGCCATCACTGCTATAGGGTATCACTTGTCTGTCTAAAGGCCTTTGGTCCCCAAATGCCCATTCACCTGGAGATGAAGTATAACCCAGCAGGTAATGAATATTAGCCTAACTCTGTGCCCCATGATGTATGAAAAAGAAATCTAATATCTCACAGTTCCCTATATAATTTAACGTTTTACAGAAAGTAAAAAAACTAAGGTTATACCCATGTGCTTAAACCCCCTCAAGAAATTTTGAACCTGTCCTGTCCCCCATGTGCATGCACACATGAACGTAAACATATCCATCCATACTACATATGAAAACATTGCTTGTGATACACATTACATATTGCCACACATGCCAGAGTGATAATAATTCTGGAGCCAATATTCACAGTTAAAGGGTTTGTAAAGGAAAAATGTTTTTTATCTTAATAGCTTCCTTTACCTTAATGCAGTGCTGTTTTCATGTCCTCATTGTTCGTTTTTGCTCTCAAGTTGCTGTAATTCTTCTCTGATCTCCACACTTCCTGGTTGTCTGTTTCCTGATAACCACAGTCCTGGGAGCTTTCTCTCTGTGGTCACTAATCAAAGAGGTGTGATTACTGTGTGTCTAAAACCCCTCAGCACCAATCAGTTTAGTTTTCCAAACCATCACTGCCCTGTATTGGCTCTGTGGCTCTGTACAGCACAGGCAGGAAACAACATGCAAAAACGAAACTAGAAACTGCAGGTACATTATATGATTGATTTTTATCTATTTTTAATCATTTTTAAAAGCAATCAGTTAACTATTATGTCTCTATACCCTGTAAACAGTCATTTCAGCAGGAAAAAAATTGTATATACAACTCCTTTAACTCTAAACTGATGACCTATAGGAGCTTTAAATGCTTTGAAGTCTGTTGTCATTTTGTGTACATTAATACTTTTAAAGCTCGACATGTTGGGTATCTTATGTACTCGGCTCAACCTCATCCTTTATATTTTACTAAAAAAATACATTGGGCCAGATTCAGGTAGATGGGCGAATCTTTATTTTGGAGTAACTTTTCCCATTTACGTTACTCCGCCGAAACTTTATGAGCAAGTACTGTATTCACAAAGCACTTGCTCCTAAAGTTGCGGCGGCGTAGCGAAAATGAGCCGGCGGAATTCAAATTGGGCGGGTAGGAGGCGTGTATTATTTAAACTAGGCGCGATCCCGCGGCGTACGTACTGCGCATGCGTCGACTGTCAGTGCGCATGCTCCAAATTCTGTCAGTGAACGTCAATGACGTCAATCCCCATTCACGGACGTTTTACGCAAACGACTCGAAATTTTTTAAATTCGACACGATGATGACGGCCATACTTAACATAGGATACTCCACTAGGGGGCTGGTTTTTCTTTACGCCGCGTATCTCTTACGGAAACGTCGGAAAGTCACTGCGTCGGGCCCGAATACGATCGTGAATTGCCGATTCTCGCTGATTAACATATTCTCGGCGTTAATCAGCGGGAACGCCCCGAGCGCCATTTTTAAAATTGCAGTTCCGATACGACGGCGAAATACAATTACGCCGCTCGTATAGGAAACCCGGAGTTTCTTGTTTTCTGCTTACTGAAAACAGAAACGTCGGCTCAAAGTGAGAGTTAGGCTGGAGTATCACTGATACTCCAGCCTAACTCTACCTGAATCTGGCCCTGTGTGTTTTTATGCAAAAACGCTCTGGCAGCAAAAGGGTTGACCCAGTGTTTAGCGTCACCCTAACTTACTGGTTCCGAGTCAATTAAATGGCATTAAGATCAGCTCTGGGGTTAAATTTCCTTCTTTGGAAAAATAGTTTACTCTTATGAGCTTGTTTACTCAGTTGACGTAAAGATTTCTCTAACCACAGTCAAGCGATGTATTCATAGATTTATTTTATATCTGTTAGGCCTCGTACACACGATCGGACATATCCGATGAAAACGTTCTGCGGACCATTTCCATCGGATATGTCCGATCGGGAGTTTGATCCGATGGCGTGTACACACCATCGGATCAAATTCCCCGCCGCCGGACGGCGCGGTGACGCGGCGGTGACGTTGACGCCGCCACGTCACCCCCACGTCACCGCACCAGGAAGTTAAACACTTCCGCGCATGCGCCGAATCCATTCGGCGGCGGCGGCGGTGGGGGACGACATGTCTGCTGGTAAGTGTACTAACCAGCAGACATGTCGGGCGGACAGATTCCACCGGATGGATTTCAAAGCATGCTTTGAAATCTGTCGGGTGGAGAAATCTGTCCGCTAGCCCATACACACGAGCGGAGATGTCTGCTGAAACGGTCCATCGGACCGTTTTCAGCGGACATATCCCCTCGTGTGTACGAGGCCTTAGACATTCGTAAAAGACTTATATTTCCAAGTGGATATGAATTATTGTTTTTTGCACTAGGATAATTAATTAAAACAGCCTTTGGTTGAAACAATTTAGAACTATATTGCTAAGTGTTTGAAGATACAAAAGACTTTTCAAGTAAACGACCTACAGAGAATCCAGTGAATTAAGTCTTCTAATAACACCATGTTTAATCCAAACAGCCAGGAAAATGCATGCTTCATAAATATTATGCCTTACTTTCAACTCCTGCATTCCTGATACTGCCAAGACAAAGTCTGCCATGTCTGGGCTAATATTTCATACGTTCCACTGACAGATCCCTACATTTTTCTCATTCTTTCACATTATGAAAGGAGAGACTTTAGTTTGATCTGAAAATTGTAGCTCAGTAGATACAATAACATTCCTCTGTAGAGTGCTGACCCCGGTTATGGACAAAGCCTTTCAACTTGTATTGTGTTTGTAAGACCTTTTCCGAGATGTTTTTTATTATCCAATGCTGGTTCTAGTCAAGAAGGGTCCATTGTAAAGAATTAAAGGAAAAGAATAGTGTTTTGTATATATTTTTTTCTTTGTATGGTATGCTCAGAGTCATTTTTTTTTTATGGTCAGAGAAGCATTAAATGTTTTATATTCCATAATTTGATGTTTCATTTAAGTGAAGTACTGGACTCCTTTTCACATGCTAATGTTTTTTAGATGAAGGGCTGTAGTAGAGCAGCATTAAAATAAAATATCTAAAAAAAAAAAAAAATCCATAACGACAAATGTCCATATAAAGAATGTATTGATACAGTAGTGCACATATATGTCAAAGGTGTGAAAAAACCATCACCAACACCCAATCACACTGCCTCTTACCCTCCAACATGGACCTTCATAACAAGGATCAAATGCACAGTGGATAGTAATCCAGTGTTAACTCCAGCAATATCAATCCATCTCCTGGACTCTCTGACGTCTCCACCACAGCTTCATAAGTCTGCCGAAATAACACTACTGTGGACGAATTATATGGACTTCTGTCATTATGGATTTCGAATACATTTTAGATATTTTATTTTAGCGGTGCATTGCTACCATCCTTTATGTTTATGTTGTTATCCAGCAATACTTTGCTAGCAGCTAAATCTTGGGTATTTATTTATCTACCTAGCACAGCAGATTTGTGTTTGTTTACTAAAAATGTTTTTTAGATGCCATTTTGAGAACAGCCTATTGTTTACAGTGTTCAGTAGGTCAGGCCACACACACACACACATACATACCTGACTGAATATGTCAGAGAAGTGACACCTCTCCCTTCCCTGTGTTTCGTCAAATATGGCGACCCATTACAAAGTGTAACGGAAGTGATGTTTTGTTGCCACCATCTTGCTACACCATGCACTCCTTCATAGTAAGGATACATTGAGAAGGAGGTAAGCGGACATCTTGTTATACCCACCCAAGTTTTACATTTTACCAAATTTATTTTTAACAGTAAACTGACTTTATATAGTGACATATGGTACTTACAACTTTGTCTTACTGTTTAGATGTTGAATTTTAATAGCTGAAGCAAGCATGCTGATCTTGCAGCTTTGTCAATCTGAAAGAAGTTTGCTGCTTTTAAAATTCAACATGTAAACATTCACACAGAGTTCTTAATTCTGTATTTAACTATATAAACTCAGTTTACTGTTAAAAAAAGTAGGATTGCAGGGTGTAGCAAGATGGCGGCGACAAAACGTCATTCCCGTTACACTTGGGTTGGAGTTCCGATGCGATTGGCGCAATTGAATTTCGCCATCGCATCGCAACTTTAATTTAAAAATGGCGCCGGGGGCGTTCCCGCTGATTTACGCTGAAAAAATATGTTAATCAGCGGGAATCGGCAATTCACGATCGTATTCGGGCGCGACGCAGTGACTTTCTGACGTTTCCGTAAGCGATACGCGGCGTAAAGATAAAGCAGCCCCCTAGTGGAGTATCCTATGTTAAGTATAGCCGTCGTCATCGTGTCGAAAAAAAAAAATCGCGTCGCTTGCGTAAAACGTCCATGAATGGGGATTTGACGTCATTGACGTTCACTGACAGAATTTGGAGCATGCGCACTGGAATGCATTGACAGTCGACGCATGCGCAGTACGTTCGCCGCGGGATCGCACTTAGTTTAAATAATACACGCCCCGTACCCGCCCAATTTGAAATCCGCCGGCTCATTTGCGATACGCTGCCGCAACTTTAGGAGCAAGTGCTTCATGAATAACAGTACTTGCTCCTAAAATTTTGCCAGCGTAACGTAAATGAGAAACGTTACTCCAGAGCAAAGATGCTCCAATCTACCTGAATCTGGCCCATAGGGCCAGATTCACGTACATCGGCGCATTTTTGGACCGGCGTAGTGCAACTCCTTTAAGTTAGACCGGCTTAATTTCGAGGCGCAAGTGCCGTATCCTCGTAGTATTTTTGTCCAAATTTGCACCGGTGCAATGTAAATTCCGAGGCGTAAGGCGGTGTAATTCAAAGTGGGAAGGACGTGGGCGTGTTCCATTGAAATGAGTTGTGACCCCATGCAAATGAAGGGCCGGCCAGACTGGGCATGTGCACATGAAGCAGACTATGGTCAGCACCTCTCTGAGCATGCTCACGGCGCAATCAGTTAGATAGGAACTAGGCCAGTCAGACTTAGAGAGCTATGCACAGTGCTTAAATAGACCGAGAGAAATGCCCTTTCACAAAAGTACATCCAATTTTTTTCCCTTCCTACAGCAAGGTGCTTTTGTTCTGTTGTTTGTTAGTGTTTGTTGGTTTGTGACGTGTCTTTGAGATTTTTGGAGAGTGTTTTTTGCATTTTTTTTTTTTTTGCTGTGTTGTTTTTTATTTCGCTGGAAAAAAAAATTTTTGCTGGGCATTTTTTTTTTCTGTTTGTGAATGATTTTTGAATGTGGGGGTGACATTCCTGCCACCACTCCACATGTACGCTGAAAAGAGCCACTGGCAAGGAAATGGAGTGTTGCCAGAACCTTGCACTGCATGTGAACGGTGTGTTGGGCTGGTGATGTCCTCCTGCAGGGTTGTGGTTAATTCCAGGATGGCATGAGGGGTGAATCTGAAGATGCGATACACCTCAGAATCACTCATGCCAAAGATGTCTATGCGTGTGCGGTATATCCTCTCCCGTGCCCTCCTCCGCGCCCTCCTCCGTGCCCTCCTCCTTCTGTGCTCATCTAAAGTCAGTAGTATAGCTATGAGCAAGGATGCCCCTGGCATGTTGGCAGGGCCGCCATCAGGAATTATGGGGCCCCTTACACAGCTTCAGGCATGGGCCCCCTGGAGCAGAGAACTGCCGTCTGAAATTGAGAAGCGGGGGTGGGGGGGCTGCTGCGAATTGAGAAGCGGGGGGGGGTCTTTACAAAAAAAATAAGAAATAAAGAAAACTAGATATAAAAAAAGGGGGGTAGCCATCCAGGGACCTTGGGGCCCTTTAATAAAAAATAAAATAAAAATAGCTAAAAAAAAAGTTTTTTTTAATATAAAAATAATTAAAAAAAGAGGGGGTTCCCATCCGGGCCCCTGGGGACCCCCAGGCCCCTTACAGGTGTAATGCCTGTACCCCCCTAATGGCAGCTCTGCATGTTGGCATATAGATTGTTGTCCTGCAAGTGTGGGTGCTCAGCTCGTCCCTAACGGTGTTGCTTTAGCTGACATGTAGACGGATTGTCTAATTTTAAACCTGCTTTTATATGGTCTAATTTTAGACTTTCCGTGCAGCTGATAAGCACATCGTGTAGACTGCACCGCACAAACTTACTTTTGTGGATCGGCGTATCTCCCTCATTTGCATATTTGCATAGGAAATCAATGGTGTGGACGGAGTAAATGTGCACCTAGGATGTGCAGGTGTAGGCAAGTTAGGCCGGTCAGGAGTAGCCTATTTTGGTGCGTATATAGTTCTGTGGGTACGGTGCAAAAAATATTCCGGAGCAAATTTAGACTTAGACGGCACATCTCGAGATACTCCGGCGTAAGTGCTTTGTGAATCTGGCCCATAGTGCTTACAGTCATCGGTCCACCCTATGTTATTTTTTTTTTTGTTCTTAAAAATGTTATATAAATAGTAAAAATAAAAGGCATACAACATTAAAACAAGTCAACAGGTTGGTTTTAATGCTCTGTCCCCAGCAGCATTTCTTTTCTCTTCCCCACCACTCCATTCATATCCACTGGGATCAAAGAATTTGTATATCAAGGTAAAGAAATGCAAATTAGTCCCCCTTTTTCCCTTTATGTGACATTGCTGTCATATAGGGGTGGGTAGAATATCTTCACTGCTGTGTAAAGCTTGCTATGCACATTAAAGCGGGGTTCCAATCACAATTTGCATTTTATAAATGTATGTCCTTTCATCATGCGTTTTTATAATATAAATCCGGTCACTTACTATTTTACAATCCGCCACCGCTCCGCATAGTAATTCAAAAAAGATAGTTTATAAAACTAGGTCCACACGGTTGACATTTTGCTTGTGGGCATTGTGAAGCCTACAAGCACTTACTTCCTGGAAGTCTTGGATGGGGAGTGATAATTGGGTAGCGCACTGCATCCTGGGAAATGATGACACACATTTTCCAGGAGCATTAGAGGGAGATGATGTCAGAATCCTAGGTGATTCCAAAGGCAGATTTCGTGGGACCGCATAGCAACAGGCATTTCCAGATGAGTAAAAAAAATAAACATTTTTTTTAGTTTTTTTCTTTTTTAGGTCTAATGAGCACAATAATGAAAAAAATTATTTGGGATGGAAACTCCACTTTAAGATATCTCTCTAAAAAATCACTTGATTCCCCCATCTATGCTAAACAGCTTGGATGGACGAATCTGCAATGCTGGCTTTTTTATATATCCCCAAACAGTGACTGCATTTGAGTTTGAGAACTTTCTGCCAGCTCCTTTGACAAAAGTCTATAGGAAAGTTGACTGTTATTTAGCCTGGTGGTGCCAGGTGGTGGAATACATTTTAGCAGTTTCAGCAAGAAATTGTTGAAATGTAATCCATGTATGGTCAGTTTAAAGGATAAGTTCACCTTTGTTGTTACTGTACATGTTACACCCTTATTCAGGGTGTAACATGTTACAGATGCACTGGCCCCTGCTTCCCCCAAACCCCAGGTCTGACTGCTAGCGGGGGATTTTTTCCCTCCCGCTAACTGTCACATTCTGTAAAAACACGACCCTGCGGGGCATCCATTCACAATGTTCTGTGTATCAGAAAACTATAAGGTCCAGCAGCCTTTGCAGCTGTCGGCTTGTAGTTCTCAATGAACTGCCACAGCGCTGTTGAGTGCTGTGGTAGTTCATTAAGTGTTTCTGCCAGTGTAACTGCCTGGCTGTATCAGGCCGTGTACACACGGCAGAGAACCTCGACGGGCAGAACACATCGTTCCGCCCGTCGAGGTTCTCTGCCGGCCGGCGAAATCGTCGACCCGCCCGTCGGGAATGGCAACCAGCCATTCATCCAGGCGGGCCGTCGAGCAAAAAGAGAGCGTGCTCTCTTTTCGCTCAACGGGATTCCCGACGGGCGGGGCGAGCGCTCTGTGTACACACGGCCGAGGTCCTCGCTGGAATGCAGCTTCCAGCGAGGTTCTCGCTGGTTTCCAGCGAGAACCTCGGTCGTGTGTACGCCGCCTCAGAGGTACAACCAGACAGATGCACAGACAGTCTGCAGGACTGTGACATTACACCCACGATCTGCTGATCATGGGTGCAATGCTTTACAGGTATCTTACAAAAAAAATAATGCATATTTTTTTACCTGCAAAAAAAATTGCATTTATATTTTTTTTTCGTAAAGGTGAACTTATCCTTTTTTAGGCTCCCCCCCCCCTCTGTTTTCACCTGGTGATCTAGCCAGTAACACACCTCCTGTGTTATACAGACACCACTCTGGATGACGGGGCAGATCCAGAGTCTAGTCTCGGGAGGGGCACTACCAGAAAATATTTTTTTGGGGGGCAATTTATCAGGGAAATGACTGGTGTTGGCACTTCAATAATCATGGCGCCATGGTTGTTATTGTATCAGGATGATTGAAGCGCATTATTTATATTTTAATATCAAATGAAATGGTTCAACTAACCATAATGCAGAATCAGTAGGAGCCCTGAGTATCACTTGCCACACCACCTACCACCAAATGCAGCTTGTCACACGTTGCGGATTGTCACTTGCCACATCGCCTGCCACACGTTGCGGATTGTTACTTGCAACACATTGTGGATTGTCACTTGCCACATCGCCTGCCACACGTTGCGGATTGTCACTTGCAACACGTTGCGGATTGTCACTTGCCACGTCACCTGCCACACGTTGCAGACTCTCCGGCGTCTGCTAATTCTGCAACTAGAAATTAGCTAATTTCTAATTAGCTAATTTCTCGGGGGTGGCACTTTCCCTGTTGCCCCCCCTGGATCCACCCCTGCTGGATGAAGGAGCACGGGGGCAGCCGCATTGTAAGTCATTGAACTTTTGAATTTTTAACTGTGTTCTTGCTGACAAGAAGTAACAGGGAATCTTCCTCCTAGATGCAATCTTGACACGTTCTAAACCAGGGGTACCTATGCAGGAGTATCCATACAACTTAGAACTATAGAAAACAAATGATGGGGGTATAGGATTGGATCTCGATCTCTAGGTAATAAAACTATCAATAAATTTGAAATATTTCAGAAGTGTCTAAAATGTATGTCAAACTGATGCCATTAATGCAGTCTAAAAGCCATCAATACAGACCCTTGCCTCCATGGTTTTATTACTTGTTGTAGCTATCTTATGTATTTGTGACTTGCAGTTTTCAGATGCAAAATTACTGTATGTTAAAATTCTTATAGTTTGCTTTTAGCTGTTCTGTTCCTAGCTTTTTATGTGTTAAGTAAAGCCAAGCTATTGACATCTTCTGACAAGTCTAAAGCCTCATATACACGATCGGATTTCCGTCGGACAAAGCCATGGAATTTTGTCCGAAGGGCGCTGGCCGTGAACTTGTTCTGCATACAAACGGCAAAACTTTTGTCAGCTAACAAACAGAAACGATGTGGTTTTTATGCTCTTTAGTGCCACCCTTTGGGCAACTTATGCTAATGTTGTATTTTGGTTAGCATTGCTTCTGAGCATGCGTGTTTGTACTTTGGATTTTTTTTTGTATACACACGATCGGATAATCCAACATCACACATTTGTTGTTGAACAATTTTAAAGCATGCTATCCAACATTTGTTGTTGGAAAATCCGACAACAATTGCCTGATGGAGCATACAAACGTTCGGATTTTCTGACAAAACCCTGCCATCACACATTTGTTGTCTGGAAAATCCGATCGTGTGTACGACGCTATACTGTTACCTAACAGGACCGGTGCACAGTGTGCGGGGCGGGGACCGCCCTGTCAGCCGATGGCTCAGCTGGGATTTTATGGAGGATCCCGCTGAGCAAAAGCGGACACACGGAGGCGGATCATTACGATCCGCCTTGTGTGTAAGGGTCCTAAGGGTCTGTGAAAAGGTTAAGAACCCCCTGACCTAAACTTTCCTCACCCTTCTATAAGGTGTGTGGTAATACTGCCTGTCTATCATGGGCAAACCTCCCCTCATTTCTGTTTTGTCTGACACCAATTAAAAAGACAAAGAAGTCTCTCAAATGCTTTAACAGCCAGCAATAAAACAAGTTTCTTAACCCTCTGTAGCGATACGCCCTCAGGAGTCGCTGATTGTATTAAGTTACCCTTGTGTGTTGTCTAGGGGTGATTGCAGTGAGCAGAGCAATAAGAGAATGTCCAAACCTGCCGCTGAAGTTTTCTGAATGCTTTATTTCCTGGTCCAACACGACCAACATCAACATGAAGTAGAGAGGAAAGATTGATGAAAGAACATAACGTTGCGGTATCAGGCTTTACCGTTGGGTACGCACACCCTAAAGGTGGGTGCCGGACCTGGAACCTGGAACCTGCGAAGAACCCCCGAAAAATGGCGTCTGCCACAGATATACCCCCCCCCACCATGCTCCGCGAGGGAAAACTACTCCAATTGGCTGCTGGGGAAAAGTGGCTCTGCCTGAATCCCTCTGGTGCCACCTGCCACCCAGAGATGGAACTACATCTCTGGAGCACAGAATGACCCACAGGATAATTCAGGGCTGACAGCAGCCCAATTTAGCAAAATTAAGAGTGGGAGCAACATAACTCTCCCACTCTCTCACTAACTTTAGCGTAGCGCCTTTCCTGAAAGAAAGGGGGCGCTACATACTCCCCCACTTGAAATGACACTGTCCCAGTGTCCTAAAGCATTCAAGCCTGAATGCCAGCCTGATACCTGCTAACCAGTAAAGAAAAGTAGGAAAAAGAGAAAATAATATTGTAAACATTGGATTACAAATATTGACATTTGTAAATAACATGTGACATTACAAACATACACAACCCTATCTATCTATGCTGCCCATTCTCCGCAGTGTTGATAGTAGGTGGGTTCAATAACCTGCATAAAAAAATACAAAAGAGAACATACACAAAAATATACATCCTGATATATTAAGAACCTTTCTATATACAAATCTCCAAGGTCAGAATTGAGACTGTACCCTCTCATCAGAGTGTGAAGTTTCCCTTCCTCCCAAGGAGTCTAACTATAAGTGCTTTAACATTTCTGTCACTCTGTTGCAAGAAATAAAACAATATATACATTCTGTCCTGCGAGAGAAAAAAAAAATGCAAGACTCTGCCCCTAGCGGCAGTCCAAGTCCAATGCGAAGAAATAGCAGCAAAAGGGAAGCAGAAGATAAAACATTGCTTTCACTGAATCTTCCTTCAATGCTGTGTAGAAGTTGGCAAGGTCCCCCCGCTAACTGACTGAACCCAAACCCCTCCCAGAGTACTTCACATGTGCACCAGATGCGGATCTGGAGAGGCCAAGGGGAAAAGGGGAAACAGAGAGAGAAAACAACTTGAATGGGGGCGAGAACCCTTGTCCAAAACTTCTTTAAAATATTTAGGAGACCGCTGTAGAGGTGGTGGTCTCCGGTAGAGTCTCTGGATGTGTGCTGGTGACATCGACCGGGTCATCCTGTTGGTCTTTCTCGGTCATAGGGCTTACCTGCGGTGAACAAGGTGGCGAGGTAGCCGTCTGGAGAGTCCGAGTTGATGAGACCGAGATGACCTCTACGTTGGGAGGCTCCAGCTCTACCATTTCCACCAACGGTGAGGGCTCTGGCCTTGTGGCTTCCTCCTCTGCGGTGACAACTCCGGTAACACAGTTCACCCGGTACTCCCGAGGAGTTTTCTTGGGTGAAGTTGCCACGAACAGGTAGGCCAGGCATTTCTGGCATCGGGCAAATGGCTGGATCTGTATCGATAGTTCCCCGCAGCGGGGGCAGGTTAACACCAGCATCTCTGATCCTCCGCTCGATAATAGAACAAACTGTCCCTTTGTGGACATTTGGATGCCCGTATCCGTCACTGGCATCCCAAGCGAAGGAAACATGTTGGAGACTCCCGGTAAAGTGGAAGGGGGTCTCAGCCGCTGAGTAGCAGCGGATAGCAGCGAGAAAGTCGACATGACTTATGTGGTCTTCACTCTCTCGTGGGCGGTAGTAATTGGTGAGTTTGGCGCGAAATTGGGCGTTACCCTCCTTACTTTGGCGCGAAATTCTCACTGCACGTCTCACGCAGGGGTGGGTGACTTCTCCTACTTGAAGAACCTTTCCGGACAAGTTTCAGGCGCATTCTTTTCCTGCACGTACGCCCAAGCTCAGCGGTTCGAGGTTAACTCCCTTGTTGCCGAACAGTTCAAAACAATACTCTTTGCTTTTAATAAACTTTTCTACTCACAGTTTCTGTTGCTAAGGGTAACAGCAGAATCCCGGACGAGCCCCCACGTGTAGCGATACCTCAGGAGCCACTGATTGATTTGGGATTGGCATATTAAGTTACCCTTGTGTGTTGTCTAGGGGTGATTGCAGTGAGCAGACCAATAAGAGAATGTCCAAACCTGCCGCTGAAGTTTTCTGAATGCTTTATTTCCTGGTCCAACACGACCAACATCAACATGAGGTAGAGAGGAAAGGTTGATGAAAGGAGATAAAGTTGCAGTATCAGGCTTTAGATGAAAAGAGAGAGCAGTCCTGCTCTCAGTAGTAGAACAGTTCATCGCCACTCTAGCCGGAGTGGGTGAAGTGCCTCCGGACAGACTTCTACCACAAGCCTGGCAGCCGGAACGTCACTTGAAGTTGCTGGAAGGAACAAGTCTCTCTCACTGACTTGGCTCTAGTAGAATTTAGTGTTTTAGATGAAGACCTCTGCCACAGGCCCAATGTTGGACTGTAGAGCGAATCCTCCCAGAAAGTTCTCTTTTAGTAGGGGTCACCAGTTGATAGTCTATGGTTATCTGTCAGTTCCTGGCGTCCAGATCCCCGATGGTTCGTTCAAGCCCTTTTGGATCACCTGCCTCCTGGTTCTCCTCAAGCTGATCCCCCACCAAACAGCATACAGCTTAGGATCTCTTCAATAGAAATGGGCCCCCATCAAGTCGCTAGGGCCCCTTTCAGCATCAGCAGGGAACTCTGTCCGTTGGGTACGCACACCCTAAAGGTGGGTGCCGCACCTGGAACCTGCGAAGAACCCCGATAAATGGTGTCTGCCACAGATATACCCCCCCCCCCCCAGCATGCTTCATGAGGGAAAACTCCTCCAATTAGCTGCTGGGGAAAAGTGGCTCTGCCTGAATCCCTCTGGCGCCACCTGCCACCCAGAGATGGAACTACGTCTCTGGAGCACAGAATGACCCACAGGATAATTAAGGGCTGACAGCAGCCCAATTTAGCAAAATTAGTAGTGGGAGCATGGGAGCAACATGACTCTCCCACTCTCCCACTAACTTTAGCATAGCGCCTTTTCTGAAAAAGGGGGCGCTACACCTCCAAACTCTCTAAAACCAGAAATTAGTTTTGGCTTGAGTTGGACTTCATCTCTACATTTTCCTGCTTGGCATTCAAAGAGAGGCAAAGTGATGTTTAATTTAAAATGTTCGTTCTGTTTTTTCACTTCATTAAAATTTTAATTCGTACCATAACTTTTTTTTAACTTCCCAAAACTCCAGACCTGAACAGCTTTTTGTGAAGTGGAGAAAGGGGGTGCAGACTACGCCAAGAAGATACATTTCTACATCCTACCATGAAAAGCTGGCCTGTCCCCATATGATGGAAAATTTGCATAACTGTTTGTTACCTTCCTAAAAAAAAAGATGCTTGTAATTCTCATCACATACATGTACACTGCACATTCCCAGCTTGATTTAAGGTGCCAAAATAGTTTTTTTTTCCTTCTATTTAAAGAATACTCAGACTGTGCTTCTAGGTAGCGCAGATGAAAGAATCAACCCATATTCCTCAAATTAAGGAAAATTATGGATATTTTATAAAGCCAGCTAAATACTACAAATGCATCTTGTAATGTCCAATTATATAGGGCAATGTGGAATTACGAATGTCTGTTTGATAGGCAAGCTTTGTGAAGCTGTAAACAATTATGACTTCTTCAATGCTTTTAGCAGTAACTAAGAATCTTATAAAGTGGCAGGTTGGTATTTTTTTTCCACAATAGCATTTTTAAAAGCATTTGAAAATTGGATTTCTACCAAAAACCTGCTAAAATTATGAAATTTGTGTGTTGATCTTCTATAACAACATAATATATATATATTATTGTAATCTTATGTATTTCTTTAATAAACCTGCTTTGAGAGAAACACAGGAGCTGTTCGGTCGTGTACACACGATCAGACCGGTCCAATGAAACTGGTCTGAAGACCAGTTTTATCAGACCAAATTGATCGTGTGTACGGCCCATCGGACCGTTGTCCATCGGACCAAAGTTTTAAAACTTGCTTTAAAATCTGTCTGATGGACACCTGTCCGTCGGACCAAAACGATGGTTAGTACACAAAAGCATCGGACCAAAAACCCGCGCATGCTCAGAATCAAGTCGACGCATGCTTGGAAGCATTGAACTTCGTTTTTTTAGCACGTCGTTGTGTTCTACATCACCACATTCTGACACGATGGGATTTTGGACTGATGGTGTGTACGCACATCAGACAATCAGACCACTTCAGCGTGGTCCGATGAAAACGGTCCGTCGGACCAGTCTCATCGGTTTGGTCTGATCGTGTGTACGTGGCCTAAGATCCCCATATCTGTATACTTGTTCTGCGTTCAAATTACTTAAGAAAGTAGGTCAGTTTGACAGCCAGGCAACTAGAATGGCATTCTACGAGTTCTTCTGATAAAAGAAAAAAGTCTAAAGCAGGGGTGTCCAACCTTTTTTTTAAAAAGGGGCCAGATTTGACGAAGTGAGCATGCGTGAGGGCCGACCATTTTGCCTAAAATTCTGTGAACCATTAAAATGTTGTCTAAGTGTGTCTGTTTGAGCACTAATACACTGCCCAACAAGATTTATCTTGCCTTTGTGGCTGTGTTAGTAAAGAGATGAGCTCAGGCGTGTTATTTGGATATACCGTATTTATCGGCGTATAACATGCACCTTCACTTTAAAAAAATCTTAAATTTTAAATAAAGAACTGTGAATCAAAATAAGGGTCACAGCCTCACAAGTGCCAAAAATGCTGCACCCCGTTGTCCTGAATGCAGCACCCTTGTTGCTCTAAATGCAGCCCCCAGTTGCCCTAAATGCAGCACCCCCTTGTCCTGAATTGCATTCATCTGCAGCATTGGAGGAGACAGGGAGGGGGAGGGATGAGCACTGACAGACATACAGGAGAATTTCCTGTTTTTGCCTCTTTAATCGAAAGTCCCACCTCCTGTGATGGACAGAACAGTCGTCCAATGGCAGCGCAGGATACAGGACTTCTTTTTACACAGGTCGCCGTGTAAACAGGAAGTACTACTGTATGCACGGCGCTCGTCCCGCCTCCTCCAAGGCAGCCAGCGTGTATTTCTTTTGTGGGATTCGTTGGGGGCCACAAAAGACATACATGTAAAAATGACCAGGCGGGCCATCCGAAACCGGAACGTGGGCCGTGATTGGCCCGCAGGCCGGACTTTGGACATACCTGGTCTTAAAACACTGTCACCTTGCTTATGCAAGGCAAAGTGACAGTATTTCTGAACAAGGCATTCCAGGGCCCCTACATACCCACCTTCCCAGCACTACGTTGCACTACCTCTGTTGCTGGCACGAATACCTGGCACTTTTGTGTAGGGGTGGAGCATGTGACTTGCCCTGCTGAGATGGTCTCCAGGCTCAGCAACCAATTGCTAGGCCTAGACATTGTCACATTACTGAAGTAGTGATGTCTAGATCGTGACGCGCCCGATTTTCCCATTGCTGCTCAGCAACTGTCACAAAGCTACTTGATGGGGAGAGTTGTTGTTGCCCCCAAAATACATTCTATGTTTTTATAAAAGACATATTCACCAACAATTAAAATGACCTTTGACACTTACATCTGATTTAGAGCTGATACCCTTGTCTGTATTTCTATGGTTTGAGCTACTATAAGTTATCTGTTGAAGGAAGTCTTGCTGTGTAGAAGCCACCTTGGCAGAGCTATTGGACTTGTCTGATTTCACTGGTCTGATTTCACTGGTAATTTATTTAAATCGGTGCTATTTGTATTTTTTTCTTTTCCTTTTTTTTTGTTGATTTGATTGTTGTTTGCTTTCATTATTACTTTATTCAGTGGATTTATTTTTGTGCACTGTCACCATTTTTATTTACCTTTATCCTGCTTATGTTTTTTCTTTCTGTGTAAAAAGCTAAAAATAATGATCTGATAGTTGAAAGCAGATTTCATAACCGCCGTTTTTCAGGCGGATCTGAGCGGCCCACCCATTGACTTGTATGAGCAGGCGGATGTCAGTGTAGATGTGTCCTCTGACACCTGCTTGCCATCCGATCTGACAAGATCCGCTAAAATCAGACGGATGGTGATGCGTTTGCCATCCGTTCAGCAGATGGGATCAGATGAAAATGGATATGCTGTTTGTTTTCATCCAATCTTCCCATAGAGAACAGCAGGGCTCTGACAGGTCCATCTCTGTGCAGTGACTGGAGACACACCAGTCATTCACCTGCTCCACATGGATTAATGGAGCGATCCCCCACTGAGCTAGCAGAGTCTGCAGAGCATATCCACCCCATGTAAAAGGCAGTTGCGGCTGGTGGTAATTTTTTTTTGGGGGGCGGCGAACAGTGCACCCATTGCCTCCCCAATCCCCCCCCCCGGTTGGTCCGGTCGGTTGATGCACTTACCTCAACCAAGGGCAACTTCCCCATCTCTCCTCCATGGGCACCACGAGTGGGCACCTCCTACCCCTGCTCGGCAGCTTCCCTCTCCTCTCTCCTCCTCGGCGGTCAATCAGAACACTTCTTCTTTCGTCCATTTAGGAAGCGCGCCTCACACCCATGTTTCCTGATTGGCGATTCAGTGTTAGAATTCATTCGCTATTCTAACACACCTGGGTGGCCTCTGAGCGCAATGCTCTGCGTCTGGAGCCCACCTTATTGTGAAGCCTACTAGAGCCTTTGCTTAAAAAAAAAAAAAAACAGCCACTGTAATTCATGTGCCCAGCTTCCTGAAAGGGGCCGGACGCATGAATAGGGGTTGGCAGCGGTGATGGTAAAGGAAGGTGGCACCCATGCGCCCTTAATGGAGCGATCCCCCAATGGTCACCAGCCTTCTCCTGGTGACCATTGTCAATGAGACAGAAAATAAATCAACAGCCAACATTTGCATGGAAATAATCTTGATGATCTTTTACCTTTTTAAATTCCCTACTGTTCTTGCCTCCTAAATTCTGCTCCTAATATTCTTTGTGCAATCTAATTTTAATGAATAGGCCGGTGTCTGTGGGCTCATCTGTGTTCTCAGAAGGGTTCAATCAGTACTACCTACTGGGGAATCCTGGCATTTTGGCCCCTCAACATGTATTCCACTCTGCAAGATTCCTGTTTTCAATGTGGACAGATTTTAGTCATCCTAGTGAATGTCAACCCCATTCTGCTGTTGATTGGAATTAGGAGCATTACATTCCATCTACACCAAGGTATTTGAAAACATGTTTGCTTCTTCTACTTTTTAAGTGGTTGTAAAAGCAGAAGTTTTTTTTTTTTATCTTAATACATTCTATGCATTAAGATAAAAAACCTTCTGTGTGTTGCAGCTGCCCCAGCACCCCTTACTTTCCTGAGGTCCATCTAGATCCAGCAATGTTGTGTGAAAGACTCCTTTCGGGACACCCCTCCTCACTGGCTGAGACAGCAGCAAGGTGTTTTTGGCTCCCACTGCTGTCAATCAAACTCAGTGAGCCATTGAGGAGAGAAAGGGGGCGGGCCACGGCTCTGTGTTTGAATGGACATAGGGTGCTGCGGCTTGGCTTGGGTGCCCCCATACCAATCTGCTTGCCGTGCGGGCACTTAACAGGAAGGAGGGGCCAGGAGCACCAAAGAGGGACCCGAGAAGAGGAGGATCTGGGCTGCTCTGGGCAAAATCACTGCACAGAGCAGGAAAGAATAAAGTTTATTTTTAATGGAAAAAAATTAGACTTTAATATCACTTTAGTGCTGTCTTTAAACATCATATTATGCTGTAATTGCCCCCCCCCACCCCCCCAAGGATACCTTAAAGTGTTACTAAACCCAGGACCCTGCATTAACTGTATCTAGTCTCCCACAGTACACAGAACATATAGATATAAACTGCTAAATACCTTTTAAATCAGAAGTTAGAGCAGTCTTGTGACTTCTATCAGTGTCTGGTAAAAATCTTGTAGAATGAGTTTTCATGCAGGACCCCTGACCCTCTGTCTGGACAGTTCTGATTGGCGCTTTGCTGATCACATGCACTCTCCCAAGAAAAGACAAAACGTTCTAGCAATACACATCAAACTGAGCATGCACAGCTTGTCCCCTAACCTCTGTTTTATCAGGAGATATATTGGGGACTCTGGAAGAAGAGGAGGATCAGAGGAGATAGGTTCAAACAGTCTTTTTACACAATGCAGAGGATTAACCTTTTAGGTTCCACAGTGAGTATAACAAGCATGCTTTACTGCATAGTATCTCACAAAAGGGAGTACACCCCCATTTTTGTAAATATTTTATTATTATTTTTTCATGTGACAGAAATTACACTTTGCTACAATGTAAAGTAGTGAGTGTACAGCTTGTATAACAGTATAAATTTGCTGTCCCCGCAAAATAACTCAACACACAGCCATTAATGTCTAAACCGTTGGCAACAAAAGTGAGTACACCGCTAAGTGGAAAAAAAAAAGAACACCCCGATTAGCCATTTTTCCTCCCGGGTGTCATGTGAGTGAGTCATTAGTGTTACAAGGTCTCAGATGTGAATGGGAAGCAGGTGTGTTACATTTGGTGTTATCACTCTCACTCTCTCATACTGGTCACTGGAAGTTCAACATGGCACCTCATGGCAAAGGACTCTCTAAAAATCTGAAAAAAATAATTGATGCTCTACTTAAAGATGGCCTAGGCCAGTGATGGCGAACCTTGGCACTCCTGATGTTTTGAAACTACATTTCCCATGATGCTCATGCACTCTGCAGCATAGTTAAGCATCATGGGAAATGTAGTTCTAAAACATCTGGGGTGCCAAGGTTCGCCATCACTTGCCTAGGCTATAAGAAGATTGCCAGGACCCTAAACTGAGCTGCAGCACAGTGGCCAATAGTGTTGCTCACGAATATTCGCATTGCGAATATTCGCTACGAATATTGCATATTCGAGTATTCGCGAATATCTCGAATATCGCGGCGAATATTCGCTATTTCGAATATTCGATATTTTTCAAATTTCGCAAAAAAAATTCGCAATAAAATTCGCAATAGCGAAAATTCGCAATTTTTTTTTTTTATCAAATATCACGAATATTCGATATTAACGAATATTCGCAACCGCATATGTGAAATTTCGCTTTTTTTTATATAAAATATACCGAATATTCGTAAATATCGAATATTCGTTATATTTTATAAAAAAAAAAAAAAAAATCGCGAAATTTCACATTAGCGAAAATTCGCATTAGCGAAAATTCGCAATTTTTTTTTTTTTTTTTTTTATAAAATATCACGAATATTCGATATTAACGAATATTCGCGAATATTCTTCGAAATATTCGCGAAATATCGCGAAATCGAATATGGCGTATTCCGCTCATCACTAGTGGCCAAGACCATACAGCGGTTTAACAGGACAGGTTTCACTCAGAACAGACCTCGTCATGGTTGACCAAAGTAGTTGAGTGCATGTGCTCAGCGTCATATCCAGAGGTTGTCTTTGAGAAATAGACGTATGAGTGCTGCCAACATTGCTGCAGAGGTTGAAGGGGTGAGGGATCAGCCTGTCAGTGCTCAGACCATATGGAACAGAAAAACTGTTTGCTGAAGACAAGCAGACTAAAGACATGGATTACTGGAACCATGTCATGTGGTCTGATGAGGCCAAGATAAACTTATTTGATTCAGATGGTGTCAAGGGTGTGTGGCAGCAACCAATTGGGAGTGTCAGGGTCTGGGGCTGCATGAGTGCTTCCACACTGTGGAGCTACAGTTCATTGAGGGAACCATAAATGCCAACATGTACTGTGACATACTAAAGTAAAGCATGATTCCCTCCCTTCAGAGACATAACAACCCAAAACACACCTCCAAGATGACCACTGCCTTGCTAAAGAATCTGAGGGTAAAGGTGATGGACTGGCCAAGCATGTCTCCAGACCTAAACCCTATTGGGCATCTGTGGGGCATCCTCAAACAAAAAGAGGAGCACAAGGTCTCTAACATCCACCAGCTCTGTGTCGTCATGGAGGAGTGGAAGAGGACTCCAGTGGCAACCTGTGAAGCTCTGATGACCTCCATGCCGAAGAGGGATAAGGCAGTGCTGGAAAATAATGGTTGCCACATAAAATATTGAGACTTTGGGCCTAATTTGGATATTTTCACTTAGGTGTGTACTCACTTTTGTTGCCAGCAGTTTAGTCATTAATGACTGTGTGTTGAGTTATTTTAAGGGGACAGCAAATGTACACTGTTATACAAGCTGCACACTCACTACTTTACATTGTAGCAAAGTGTCGTTTCTTTAGTGTTGTCACATGAAATTATATAATAAAATGTTTACAAAAATGTGAGGGGTGTACTCACTTTTGTCAGATACTGTATATAGACTGATTTTACTGCTGTGGGTTTATGTGAGGGCTTACCTTGAGTCCATTTTGCAGACTTGTAAGCTCACCCTTGCAGGTACACACAGCCCAAGGTAATAAGGTAAGACACTACCTGGGCTGTGAGTCCGTGCACGGGGGCCAGATAGGGATTAGCCAAGGATAGTCAAGTATTGCTGGGCCCAGGATTCCAGAATTGAGAGTAAGGTCAGAAGCTGAGCAGACGGGGTACAAGCCGTGGGTCAAGGGCTGGAGAAGGCAGGGAAAGTCCGAAAGTACAGGCCGGGTCAAAGGGCACGAGACAGCAGCATTCTAGGGTACATAAGCCAAAAGGTCAGAAGCCGGGGTCAGTCTTGTAGCTGAAGATAACCACAGGAACCGTTGGCACAGACAGGACGATCAGAGAACAATGAACTGACGCCTCCCTCATAGTGAGGCATGGCTTTATACCCTGGTTGATTAGGAAACCTGCCTCAGCTGGACCAGGATAGACAGGTGCAGAATGCAAGGAGATCCAGAGACAGGCTATCAGCACATAGTTCAGAACCAGGTTTCGATGGACAGCAGGCAGAATACCAACTGAAGAGTGGCTCAGAGGCAAAGATCTGGAACAGCAACGGAGCGGTCCTGGGTTCAATTCCACCCAGAGCCACTTGGGGCATGACCACGCCTTGCTGTCTGTTTGGCACGGTAGCGACCGTGACAGTTTAGTAATATAATCTTTACTAAGGAAGTTGTGGTTGCCATGCCATTCATAAACAACATTAAAACTGAAGCATGAAGTATTTTTAAATTATACTCTGTGCACTTTAGCGTGCATAAGGACAAATATGTGAGCGGGCTTTGGTGCGAAAAAGGACATTCATTAAAATAAAAAAAAGTGACTTCCCCCATTAACAGAACAGACTGCACTCACTTTTTTCTCAGAAAACCTTTTCTAATTTTATAACTCTACATATTTCTTCATCTCTAATTATGACCATTTGTTATATAACCTTTTTAAAAGAATGTCTTTGTGCTCTGAAAAGATCGCCAATAACAGCCTGCATGCTGTCTCCAAACTGTGTTAATTGCACTCTTCCCCCGTCGCTAGGTTAATGTAAACATCCCCCATGTCCTTCCATTAGGGCGTTCTCACTGTAAAACACATTACGTACAAGTGGCTGTCCGGAGATTTTTCTTTCTTTCTTTCATATGGAGTTGCAAGTTCCCAGCAGCTGTACGGTGTTATGTTAGGGCGATACGACCTCCAAATCAAAACATGACAAAGCCCTATCATTGTCTTTACACATCTGCGAGAGAAGTAACAGTCTAGAAAAATAATGTGCACAGCATATAAACCGAATACCTCAAATTTCTCACCACACATAAAAAAGTGAAACATAAAGAAACACTGTACAGAAGCACAAAAATAAGATAATTTGTCTAGTGTGGCTGGGCCATTAATTTTCCAGCTGTGACACCAGACACGGCAAGAGCATAACTACTTCTGTAGCTGGGGTAACAGGAGACTTGTAGGCGTATTAAAAAAGGCATCTCCAAGAGTAATAATGAAGTGCATAGTCTAGAAATTTGTAGCAGCTTATTAGATAAAAAATTGTTGTAGTCAAAACCTGTAGAGAAAAATAACCAAGCAAACTAGCCTATTTGGGAAACATGTAGGAGCCAGGGGCGGACTGACCATTCGGGCACTGCATGAGGGCCCCATGCCACTAGGGTGCCCCATCAGGGTTGCCAGCCTTAGTAAAACCAGGGACAGTATGTGAAAATCTGTGTTTTGAAATAAATCCTAAGATTATAGCTGCCCTGCCTCTCTAGTACCTTTTCAGTGTGTTTATGTGTATTCTGTGTGTATATACTGTGTGTGTATATTGTGTATACTGTGTATGTATACTGTATGTGTGTGTGTTTATACTGTGTGTGTATACTGTGTATGTATACTTTATGTGTGTGTGTGTGTATACTGTGTGGTCCCATAATCTCTTGCCCAGGGACCCCCTAATCTCCTATTGCCTGGGGGGCCCCATAATATCCTATTGCCTGGGGGCCCCATGAGTTTTCAGTCCGCCCCTGCTAGGAGCTCAACAGAAATAAAATAGTTACATTTACTAAATCCCTGGCTTTATTAATTTATTTATCTAATATTCAACTAGTGTAAATACCTGAATTTGAATTTGTGCCAGTTTCTTGCAAAACCCTACACAGCTGGCTGGGAGAGAGATAGGCAGAACTGGGAGCCAGTCACGTGTACTGCAAGTAACACTGTTGACAAGGAACTTGTTGATAGGAGTAGAGTGCAGAAGGAACAGACAGATTACTTCATCTGTTGACATTTCTCCAATCAGCAAGCTCGGACTATAGACACCCCTTCCCCTGCACCCCATGTAAAAATATCTAGGCCTGCTGCTAAATCACTTGGCTAAATCACTGTGGGAGGTAGACATGTGCAGACTGGAATATTTTGTTTCGTTTTTTCGTTTGGAAAAGTTTTCGTTTGGAAAAGTTTTCGTCCGAAAATGAAGATTTTCGATGCTTTGTCGAATTTTCGTCGTTCAATTCGACAAAGCATTGAAAATCGTCGTTCTGAATACAGTGAATAGGTAGAAATTGAATGACGAAAATTCGACGATTTTCGATGCTTTGTCGAATTTTCGTCGTTCAATTCCTACCTATATTCACTGTAATACAGTGAATAGGTAGAAATTGAACGACGAAAATTCGACAAAGCAACGAAAACGAAAATAAAGCATTTTTTATGTCGGATCTTTCGGTTTTCGTTTTTTGCGCTTTAGTTTTCGTTCGTTAAAACCATAACGAAAATACCCGATTTTCGGACGAAAACGAATGCACATGTCTAGTGGGAGGCAGGTGAGAAGGCCATGCGTACTATTTGCTATAGAGAAGCAGAAGCATTTCAGAAGGTCTTCAGGCAACAGGTGAGGCACACATAAAAAAGCAATGGAGTCTGTTAATAGACATTTGTGAAAGCTTTACGTTTTATGTTTGACATTTCTACAAGGTTTGCTTTAAAGGTACACTCCAAAATTAGAAACTGAACATTGAATGCAGAAGACACTGTATTCTTCTTCGGCTTTGGTTGGAACCCCAAGAAAATAAGTTTCAAGCTTTCCAACCTCATCCAACCAGAAGGGTGGGTTAAAAAACAATTTCCCTACAGGGAAAAGACCCATAACCTGAACAAGCTACCATCTAGGAACTGGGACCAGGCAGAGGAAACTAAGAAAGATGTCCTTGTAGAATGGAGACCAAAGCTGGCCATATACTTGAAGAATTTTGTTAAAAAACTTAAGTTTTTGGAACTTTTGTTACATTTATGAATCATTATTTGCCAAATCGAATTGAATTAATTTTCAACTGCAGTGACAAGAAAAGTTGAAGGAGCAGGTTGGAATATTTTTCTCAAACTAATTTCCAACTGTAAAGCCTCGTACACACGCTCGGTTTACTCGGCAAGAACCAGCAAGGAAACTGCTGGCAGAGCTTTCTTGCCGAGTATACCGAGCGTGTGTACAAGGCTTTCAGGATTCTCGACAAGAAAACTGTCTAGACGAGAAAAATAGAGATCATGTTCTCTATTTTTTCGTTGTGAGATTCTCTGCAGTTTTCCTGCTGAGAAACCCGACAGTGTGTATACTTACCTGGTCGCCATCGAAACCTGCGCATGCTCTAAATGACTTTTACGCATGCGTGGTAGCTTCCTAGGTAGGGTGCAGCAAGATGGCGGCGAGGGCATCAAATGTGATGAGCGCATGCTCGTCGAACGCGATGACGTCACAGCGTTCTTGCCTTTCAAGAGAACCGTGGTTCTTTTGAAAGGAGAGTCTGTACACTCGGGAGGCAAGAGATTATTGCCAAGAATCTCGTCAGGGAAAACAACGTTTTTTTTCCTGACGAGATTCTGGCCCGTGGGTACAGGCCTTTAATGTGGTTTTTGGTTGGGAAATTTAATTAATTTGAAAATTAAATGTTTAAAAGCAAATAAAATTTGGAAGTACTTTTGAACTGCATTCATCAAGTCAACAAATGTACAGATGAGAATTTTTGGAGAAATGTACCGGTAATCTACTAATGTAAGTAGAGAAAGTCATAAGCCTCAACTCACCTGATCTCATAGGGGATAAAAGGAACAAGGAACTCCATACCTAGAATCACTGTCAGGGCAGACAATAACCTTGCCCAAACAATAATTATTAGAGAAGAACTCTGAGCAGGTGTTCTGAGCCCACCTAGAGAACAAAGATTTGATCTCATGGAGTTAGCATATCTAAATAGGTTAAAAGGGGTTGTATAGGTTCGTGTTGCTTTCACCGAGCTCTAGTCGGCTCTTTATTGGATGATGAATAGCAGCGCAGCCATTGGCCCCCACTGCTGTCAATCAAATCAATGACGCAGCGTGGCGGGGCAGGGCCGAGTCATACATTTGGCGGCTATGGCCGCTGAGTGTAACACACAGGAGAGCACCCGCAAGGTAACCCCCTTGGGAGAGAGCTTCCCAGAGGGGGTTAGCTCTTGCAGGGAGGAGCCGAGACAGCCGCTGTGGCACCCCAGAAGAGGACGTTCGGGTCACTCTGTGCAAAACGACCTGCACAGTGGAGGTAAGTATGAAATGTTTGTTTAAACAAAAACAAAAAAAAAGAACAAGGTACAAGGATCATTATCATATAAGGGTAGGCAAGGGACAGAAGGCAGGTGTCCTCACCAAAAACAAACACTGTAACCCTGACAGAGTTGAGGGCCACATTTTTTCCAAAACATGGGACTTTTAAAGGTGCCCACTAATACACTTTTTCTGCACAGGGTCACAGGGCTAGAGATGCCCCTGACTCCTCTGAAACAACAATTCCTCAGAGCCGTGAAACAATAGTCAGGAGTTTTATCAGGACAGTGAAAAATTTTCATCTGGATTAAACACGAGCAGGTAAGATTGCCAGAAAGGCCTATCTCTTGTAAAAAAAAAGCAAAGACCACACTTGGCGTGATCATAATGAACAGGACTGGACCACTAGGGTGGGTCCAAGCCAGGGACTTATTCACAGGAGGTTTATATGCGGGCATAATATGGGTACACATGTGTACTAGGGTAAACACTGGGGCAATTGCCATGGATAATACTCAAGGTTCAGTGAAAATACTGGGGATTAGGGAGGATGGTGATCATCAAAAATGATGGATCCTAGCTGACCATAAAGTTCAGAAAACCCCTCTGTGAAGGGACAGGGGTGGCAGATTGCCAGGGCACCAATTCTGCGGACTATGGTTTTGCGCGCATGCGCAGAAGAGCGGCGCTGTCGCGCGTCCCTACTCAGCGCATGCGCGCGCACGTGCGCGGGCACGGTCCTGCGGCCCGGAGCGTGCGGGAGCGCGCGCACGGCGCGAGCGCACACGGTCCTGTCGGAACCAATCACAGTGCTCACCGCCCTATTTAAACCTGCCTCTGACACATGGCAGGTTGCTGGTTTGTCATCAGCTCCTGTATGTGTCCCACTGCCCTTAACCGGTTTGACCTGAAACTTCCTGGCTTACCTGTTTGAATACCTGATCTCGGCCTGCCTTGGACTTTGCTGATCTCTCCAATCCTTTGACCCCGGCTTGCACCCCTGGACTCCGCTGACCTCTCCGATCCTTGACATTGGCTTGTATTACTGGACTTTCGCTCATCCCTCCGATCCTTGGCCCTCAGCCAGTACCTTGAACTTGTTTGTCTCTTCGGTCCCCTGATCCTGTTTGTCTTACGGACTGTCTCCTCAGCCTGCCTGCAGATCCAGTGTTCCCGGATATCGCACTCATTCACCAGGTGTCTCCAGTGCCTTCCTGTGCCTTCCTCGATCTGCATCTTGACCCAGCTACCTGTTCCCGGCACTGGTGCCTCCTGGTGCTGTCACCCCTCTGTTCCCACCACCAGAGGGCGGTCATCGCTGGTTCGCAAGGGTAAGCCGTCCGCAGCATCTCGGCCTCGGTAAGTTCTATAGACTCTGACAGTACAAACCAGCCAGATGTCTGAGGCCGACCGGGCGCGCTCACCATTTGAAACCCTCTGCCAACAAGTCTCCGCCCTGACCGAAGCGGTGCAAAAACTACAAGAGTGATATCTCCAGATGGACGGCCGCCTACAGCAATTAGCCACTCCACCCGGACCTCCCACAGCACCTGCCGTCCAAACTACAGGGCACACAGCTCCGTCATCTTCCTCGGGTCCAGCAGTAATGGTCTCGCACCCCGAACCCAGAGTACCTACACCCGAACGGTTTGTAGGTGACCGAAGGAAGTATCGGGCCTTTAAGAATGCCTGCACCTTGCATTTTGCCCTACAACCAAGGACCTTTTGCTCGGAAGCTGTAAAAGTAGGGTTTGTCATCTCCCTTCTCTCAGATGAGCCCCAGGCCTGGGCCCATAACTTAATGGAACAAAGAAGCCCTGTTCTGGACACCATTGATGCCTTCTTCACTTACATGGCCAAACTCTACGACGATCCGCTGCGCTCTGCCACCACAGAAGCCACCCTCCACAATTTGAATCAGGGTCGGCGACCCATAGAGGACTATACCGCTGAGTTCAGGAAGTGGTCGGCCGACACAGGTTGGAACAAGGTGGCTTTAAAGTACCAGTACCGCCAGGGTCTGTCAGAGGCCCTAAAAGATGAGCTTGCGCGTTCTGAGACCCCCGCTTCATTGGAAGGCCTGATCCAGTCCGCCACCAAACTGGACCGACGCCTGCGGGAGCGGCGTTCTGAGCGGTTCCAGACCACCCATCTCAGCTGGGCTTCGCCAAGACAGCCTTCAGTACCCATTCCTCCACCTGCTCCATCCAATTCCTCATTGCCGGATCCAGAGCCCATGCAGCTCGGCGTAGTTCGAGCACCACTCACCCCCGAGGAACGACTGCGCAGGCGACGGGAGAATCTTTGCCTCTACTGTGGCGCAGATAGCCACTTCCTCCTCAACTGCCCCGTCAGGCCTAGTAAGTTGAAACCTTCACCGGTGTTTAATTACCATGCCTCCCAGTTACCACAGACTTACATCGTGCTTTTTCTTTCTCTTCAGCTTCCGGACGGGGAAACCCGCCTGCCGGCAATCATTGATTCTGGAGCATGTAGCAGCTTCTTGGACTCTACTATGGCCCGGAAGCTGCATGTCCCCTGCCGCACTAAAGACGTTCATCTTCAAGTCCTCTTGGCTGACGGTTCCCGTCCTCGTTCCGGTCTGGTCACCCAGGAAACTCTCCCTCTGCTTGCTACCACCGATTCGGGACACCAAGAGCACCTTCGTCTGGACCTCATTCCATCTCCTATGTATCCCATCATCCTGGGTCTTCCGTGGTTGCAGCTTCACCAACCTTGCATCAATTGGCTCACGAAAGAAATAAACCTTACCTCTTCATACTGCTCTCGGCACTGCCTTCCACCTCCTCCTGTCTCCTGCTCTACCATTCTAAACCCACCAGAAAGTCTCCTGCACGTTCCTCCGGTCTACCTGGAATTTAAAGAAGTTTTCGATAAACAACAGGCTGATTGCCTGCCCCCACATCGACCTTACGACTGTCCCATCGACCTCCTGCCCGGCGCCGAGATCCCTTTTGGCCGCGTCTTTCCTCTCTCCGAGACCGAGTTAATGGCTCTCAAAGCCTATATCGACGAGAACTTAGAGAAAAAATTCATTCGACCTTCTTCCTCTCCCGCGGGGGCCGGGATCTTTTTTGTCGAAAAGAAAGACGGCTCCCTTAGACCTTGCATCGACTACAGAGAGCTAAACAAGATCACCATTAAAAATAGGTATCCATTACCACTCATCCCGGAGTTGTTTCAACGTTTTCGCTCGGCACAGGTCTTTTCCAAGCTCGACCTCCGGGGTGCCTACAATCTAGTCAGGATCCGGGAAGGGGACGGGTGGAAGACGACGTTTAGGTCTAGATTCGGACATTTCGAATACTTAGTCATGCCCTTCGGGCTCTGCAATGCCCCGGCCACTTTTCAACATCTGGTCAATGATATCTTCCGCCAACATCTGGATGACTTCCTCCTTGTATACTTAGACGACATCCTCATCTTCTCGGCTACGTTGGAACTTCACCAAGGCCACGTCAAACAAGTCCTCACGATTCTCAGAAAGCACCGGTTATATCTCAAAGCAGAGAAGTGTGAGTTTGAGAGATCCTCAGTACAATTCCTGGGCTTCATAATATCCACCAATGGGGTTGCCATGGACCCCCAAAAGGTTAAGGCCATTCAGGACTGGCCGGCCCGGACAGACAAAAAAGGTGTCCAACGCTTCATTGGCTTCGCCAACTTTTATAGGAGATTCATTGTCGGGTTCTCCGCAATCGTCTCTCCCATCACCAAACTCACAAGGCAGGGAAGCCGTTTCCAGTGGTCCCAGGAAGCCCAGGAGGCCTTTTCCAAATTAAAGACAGTATTCTCCTCTGCTCCTGTCCTACACCACCCTGATCCTACACTATCGTTCATCCTAGAAGTTGATGCCTCTGAGTCCACTACTGGCGCCGTCCTGTCCCAGAGACAGGGGCCCAAATCTCTTCTGCACCCAGTTGCCTATGCCTCATGGAAACTCACTCCGTCTGAAAAGAACTATGACGTTGGTGATAGGGAGTTGCTCGCCATCAAATTCGCGCTAGAAGAGTGGAGGTACCTGCTGGAGGGGGCAAGCCATCCCATCTTGATTTTTACAGACCACAGGAATTTGGAGTATTTACGTTCCGCTAAGCGTCTTCGACCCAGGCAGGCCCGCTGGGCACTCTTCTTCACACGCTTCAACTTCCACATTACGTATAGACCCGGATCAAAAACGGTAAAGCAGATGCCCTTTCAAGGATGTTTCCCGAAACTCCCAGCTCATCAGAACCCAGCACTATTCTGAAACCTCAAAATGTTTTCTTGATTTCCCAGTCAGACCTCCTCAGTTCTCTTAAGAGTGCATCACACCAATGCTCTGACCCAGAAGTCTCGTCCCTGGTAAAACGAGAAGATTTATGGTGGTCCCGAGACAAGATCTTCGTGCCAAGGGAGGTAAGGCAGTTACTTCTAAGCACCTTCCATGACCTCAAACTTGCAGGACATTTTGGGACGCGCAAGACCTCTGAATTGATCTCTCGGTCCTTTTGGTGGCCTGACTGGAAACGTGACTGTAAAACCTATGTGGCCTCCTGCACTTGTTGCCAACGCAACAAGGGATCTAATACTAAAACCTGGGGCCTACTCAAGCCACTACCCATACTGGAGCATCCTTGGGCAGACATCTCAATGGACTTTATCGTGGACCTGCCGCCTTCTGAGGGGTTCACCACAATCCTAGTCGTGGTCGACCGCTTGTCTAAGATGGCGCATTTCCTGCCCATGGTCGGCACACCCTCAGCCTCTGACACGGCTAGAATGTTCTTTAAAGAAATCATCAGACTTCACAGAGTCCCTAAGAGTGTCGTATCCGATAGGGGTACACAATTTACGTCCAGGTTCTGGAAGGAGCTCTGGAAGTGAAAGTCTGTCTGTCCTCGGCCTACCACCCTCGGAGCAACGGCCAAACCGAGAGAACCAATCAGACTTTGGAGCAGTACCTTCGCTGCTTTTGTTCAGCCTCCCAGGATGATTGGCGATCTCTACTAGCTTCTGCTGAGTTCGCATACAATAACTCGGTCCACGCGACCACCAACCAAACCCCATTCTGGGCCAATTGTGGCTTCCATCCCTCCTTCCTGCCAGATCTCATTCCTGAAACACCCGTTGCGGCCGTCCAGGAACGTGTAACTTCCATTAAACAGAACTTCCAGCTATTGCAAGAAGTAATGCGGCAAGCTCAGGAGGACTATAAAAAATTCTTTGACAGGGGAAGGAAGGACCGCCCTACCTTTCAGGTCGGTGAGGAAGTTTGGCTATCCGCTTCAAACCTTAAATTGCCTATTCCTTCACAAAAATTGGGCCCAAGATTTATTGGCCCATTCAAGATTAAACGCAGGATCAATCCTGTGGCCTTTGAACTGGTGCTACCCGATTCTTACAGGATCCATCCGGTATTCCATGCTTCCCTGCTTAAACCTTTGGTTCCCGGACCCTTTCCTGGGCAGGGGAGAACCTCCGCCCCCGCCAGAAGAGGTTGAAGGTGAAAGAGAATTTGAAGTGGAAACTATCTTGAACTGCAGGAAGAGAGGTAGACAACTCCAATATCTAATTAAATGGAAGGGCTATCCTCCGGAGGACAATTCATGGGAGCCTTCCAGGAACATTCATGCCCCTCGATTGATCCGGACTTTTCACCGAGAACATCCAGAACTAATTGCCAGCTTGGGTGTCCGGAGTCCGCCCCTTGGGGGGGGGGGCACTGTCAGGGCACCAATTCTGCGGACTATGGTTTAGCGCACATGCGCAGAAGAGCGGCGCTGTCGCGCGTCCCGCGCGGGCACGGTCCGGCATGTGCGCGCACGTGCGCGGGCACGGTCCTGCGGCCCGGAGCGTGCGGGAGCGCGCGCACGGCGCGAGCGCACACGGTCCTGTCGGAACCAATCACAGTGCTCACCGCCCTATTTAAAACTGCCTCTGACACAAGACAGGTTGCTGGTTTGTCATCAGCTCCTGTATGTGTCCCTTGCCCTTAACCGGTTTGACCTGAAACTTCCTGGCTTACCTGTTTGAATACCTGATCTCGGCCTGCCTTGGACTTTGCTGATCTCTCCAATCCTTTGACCCTGGCTTGCACCCCTGGACTCCGCTGACCTCTCCGATCCTTGACATTGGCTTGTATTACTGGACTTTCGCTCATCCCTCCGATCCTTGGCCCTCAGCCAGTACCTTGAACTTGTTTGTCTCTTCGGTCCCCTGATCCTGTTTGTCTTACGGACTGTCTCCTCAGCCTGCCTGCAGATCCAGTGTTCCCCGGATATCGCACTCATCCACCAGGTGTCTCCAGTGCCTTCCTGTGCCTTCCTCGATCTGCATCTTGACCCAGCTACCTGTTCCCGGCACTGGTGCCTCCTGGTGCTGTCACCCCTCTGTTCCCACCACCAGAGGGCGGTCAGCGCTGGTTCGCAAGGGTGAGCCGTCCGCAGCATCTCAGGCTCGGTAAGTTCTATAGACTCTGACACAGATTTGATGAATACAATACAAAACTGTAGGACTCACATGTCCCAAATTAAACAAACATCCTCTCTTTCAGAGAAAACTGAGATCAGGTTGGGATACAGATCTTATGACCAAGCTGGTACAGGACCAGGCTAAGACAAGGATCTTTAGGGCCAGGAAACCCCAAGGGAGCAGATATAGGTCTGCTAGTCTGTGGAGTCACCTAGGGAAGGAAAAGGTTAGGAGCTGAAGACTGACTGTTGGTAAGACTTTAGTCGGTAAACCTGAAGGGTCACTTGAAGACATAAAACAACGTTTTGCCCACACACAGTGATTTTAAATGACGTTTTTGAAAACGTCGTTTTTTTTCATCACAAAAAATTATCGTGTGTACGCGGCATTACGATTAAGGCTCTTTGGCTCCTCCTGTATTGAATTCTATTGTAACTGTACTGTCTGCCTTCATGTTGTAAAGCACTGCACAAAGTGTTGTCGCTAACTAAATCCTGTGTAATAATAATAATAATAATATTAATAATCAATCCTTCCTGAATCTGTGCAAATTTGCCAAGCAATGTGAATAGGGGATACAGTGGCTCAGAGACATAGGTCCCGATGATCTTTAATAGTTTTTGCTGCAAGGTTCTCTTAGGGCTGTCATACCGCGGATTGATATTCCCTGGGGCACAGAACCCTCCCTGACCTGCACATCTCTTTCACAGAGGAGGAAGGGGGAGCGGGATGTCGCTCTAGTCTGGCAGTGGCTTGTACACATCAGCTCTGGAGAGCAAGGCTCACATTCCTAAGGAATTCTACAGTGTCTTGTGTCCAAGAAATAAATGAAGGTAAATGGTTCATGATCATGCAAATTAGAATTTGTTTGCTCTGCAGTAAGTTGCATTTAATACTATATAGCCTGTGCTCTCCATAGTGTCCCCTGTGTGGACTCCACAACCAAGGAGATTGTCAGAGCATGTATTACAGCTGCTGAGCGCTGATCATTACATATACTCAGTGTTGGCAACACTTCAAAATGTAATCTTGTTAAGAGTTTATGTATTATTATTTATGTTATACAAAAGCAATATAAAAACAGAATTTGGGGTTACATTTACTTTAATGGAACTCCTGAGCTCTCTACACTCTCTACACTGTACTTAGCACATTCCTAAAACCCTGCACTCTATATATTGTGCACTCCTGAATCCTGCACTCTGTACATAGCACACTCCTGAACATTAGACTCTGCACTCTGTACATAGCACACCCCTGAACCCTGCACTCTTTGCATAGCACACTACTGAACCCTTTACCCTGTGTGTAACCTACTCCTGGTGTTTAACAATGCCCCTTGAACTCTGCACTATGTATGTTGTGGACTCCTCAATCCTTCACTCTGTGCATAGAGCACCCCTGAACCCTGAACTATTTGCATAGCACACACCTGAACACTGCACCCTGTGTGTAATGCACTTCTGGTATTTAACAATGCCCTTGACCCTCCCACTGTTAGTGTAGCTTGGTAAGACCCACCATTTGATGCAGCATGCTCTTCCCCTTAGGGGGGGGGGTATTTGTGCTGCGGTGGGGGCATGGTTGAATCCCTGCAAGTATACTTTGAGAATAAAACTGGCTACAGTTATGGGCACAAACAACCAGAGGAGCTTGCTTTCAGTGTTTCTAATGAGGTATTGAGAGAAGCTAATTGCCAGTCACCTAACAACCAATAAAGACTGTCACCAGAGAGAGTAAGAGACCCAATACGCTGATCACCATTGTACAGAGGACTGACCACCAGTATATAGGGGACTGACCAACATTATACCAGGTGACAGAACATCATTTTACAGGGGGACTGACCACCATTATACAGGGGGACCGAACACCAGTATACAGAGGACTCACCACCAGTAGGCAGGAGAACAGACCACCAGTATACAGAGGGACTGATCACCAGTATACACGGGGACAATGACCTCCAGTACACAGGGTCAGTTACCACTGCGAAATCCCGCACCAGGCAGTGTGTGTCACTGCCGGCTCCACCCCGCTAATGTTTACTTCCTGTGTTCCTGCGTTCCACTGAGGCTGATGCCCTGTGATTTGGCTAAATGAAGTCATGTGTGGCAGCCGTGGTGGGGCTGCAGGTGAGACTCTGTCCTGAGAGTCGGGTCATGTTGCTGGCCTGAGGGGGGGGGTGGATACATTCTGGGGAGAGGGAGCAGCCAGCCAGAGATAGAGATCAGACAAGCAGTTAGAGTCAGTAGTAGTCAGTATAGGAATTCTGTAGGTAGGTTAGGGTAGTGTAATAGTCAGTGTAGTGTAGTGGACAGTGTAGTGTAGTGGACAGCATAGTTTAGTGTAGTGGACAGTGTAGTATATTGGTCAGTGTAGTGGACAGTGTAGTGTAGTGGACAGTGTAATGTAATCGTCAGTTCAGTATAGTGGACAGTGTATTGGACAGTGTAGTGTAGTGGACAGTGTAGAGTAGTGGACAGTGTATTGGTCAGTGTAGTGTAGTGGACAGTGTAGTGTAGTAGACAGTGTAGTATTGTGGACAGTGTAGTGGTCAGTATATTGTAGTGGACAGTGTAGTGTAGTAGACAGTGTAGTGTAGTGGACAGTGTAGTGTAGTGGACAGTGTAGTGGACAGTGTAGTGAACAGTGTAGTGAACAGTGTAGCAGACAGTGTAGTGGACAGTTTAGCAGTCAGTGTAGTGTAGTGGTCAGTGTAGTGTAGTGGACAGTGTAGTGTAGTGGACAATGTAGTGGACAGTGTAGTGTAGTGGTCAGAGTAGTATAGGAAAAGGGAATAGCCACTCCAGGTGGGAACCCAGATGAATATCCTCCGTTGCAGACAACTCAGGTGCAGGCAATGCACTTAGCAAAGCAGGAACAAAGATTATCTCTGGACAGCCGCGTTCTGAACAAATTGTAGCCTTTTCCTAAAAGAAGGACAGCACTACAAGTCACAGCAAAATAAAAAACCTGACTGCTGACGCGTTTCGCACTGAAACTAGTGCTTAGTCATAATGACTAAGCACTAGTTTCAGTGGGAAACGTGTCAGCAGTCAGGTTTTTAATTTTGCTGTGACTTGTAGTGCTGTCCTTCTTTTAATAAAAGGCTACAATTTGTTCAGAGTGCGGATGTCCAGAGACAATCTTTGTTCCTGCTTTGTCATTGTAGTATAGTGGTCAGTGTAGTGTAGTAGACAGTGTAGTGGTCAGTGTATTGTAGTGGACAGTGTAGTGTAGCAGTCAGTGTAGTGTAGTGGACAGTGTAGTGATCAGTGTAGTGTAGTGGACAGTGTAGTCTAGTGGACAATGTAGTGGTCAGTGTAGTATAGTGTAGTGTAGTGTGGTCAGGACCTTAAAGGTCTGTAAGTTGGTATTGTGTTATTGTGTAAAATGTTTGGCTAGATTTGTATCTTGCATCCTAACACAGAGGCGTCTGGTTGTTCTACCAACCTATTAGATATTGCACAAGGTGCATGTCACGCACAACATATATCACATATTTGGTTTGGCAATTAACCAATTGTTTGATTTTTAAGAAGTTGCTATTTGAAAACGATATGACAGTATATAGGTCACCTAGGTATCTACAGCTTGGGCATCTTGTGGTTCTACAGCTGAACATCCCTGAGGTGTAAAACCAAGGATGAGTATGCCACTCAGAAGAGAATAAGCTAGGTGAATTCATATTTCCAATGCCCACAAACCTGATACCTTGTGTTAAATACCATATCATAACTAGGGTCCCTATGGAGAATGGCGAGATACCTGGAATTATTACATTTGATGTCATAAAATTGTGAACTCTAATGGGGAAAATACCACTGGTGCCAAGTTGACATTGTAATTAGAACCACCAGACCCTGATGTCCTGGGGGGATTGTATCTTGGTAGGTCCTCCCTTTCTGGCTCTCAAGTATGCTCTTCTAACATCAGATTTATTGTATCCACGTTCCTGAAACTTCTGATCCAGAGACTGTGACTTCAAAGTCAGCTCAGAAAGAACAGTTTTGTTTGACTCTAACAAATTGGCCTCTGGGGATGATTCATATGATCTACCTCAAGTAAGTGTAAAATAAATAAGTGGTTGTCAGAGGCAAACAAATGTTCAAAATGTGTGTTAAGAAAATGCTATGAACAAAAGTAAATTATGAGTACCTATAGTATCACACCCACGTGTTGATATATATAACATTGCACACAATTCAATAGAAGCTGAGACAGACAAGCTGCTGGACAGAGTGTATAGAACCTGCATACACACTAGGTATAAAGATTCACCATATGCTAATATATATATATATATATATATATATATATATACACACATGTAGCGCTCACCCCTGAAGGGGGCGCTGGTTGATTTTGGGGTCGGCGTATTAAGTTACCAATTACACTTGTCTAGGGGTGAATACTTGTAGAAAGTGAATAAAGCGAGTGTCCAGACATCAGGTTACGTTTTCAAAGTTTTATTCCAAGGCCCAACATGGCCAACATCAACATGGCACACTATAGAGAAAGGTTGATGAGCGGATGAAAACTGCAGTATCAGGCCTTGGATATTATAGAGAGCAGGTTGCTCTCAGTATAGTCACACTTAAACGTCGCAACTCCCGTCAGAGTGGGTAAAGCGCCCCGGACAGGCATCTAACTTGGGCCTGGCAAAATCAGATGTTACATGTGTAATAAATGCCATATTTATCGGCATATACCGCGCACTTTTTTGCCCTGAAAATCAGGGCAAAATCGTGGGTGCGCAATATACGCCGATACCCGCTTTCCCGCGCCGGGTTTTGAATACTGTGCCGGCATATACCGAGCGCAGTACACTCGTGTATAGTCGGGCAGGCTCGGCTCCTCTCGCGCTTACGTCCTGGACATTCAGGACGTGAGCGCGAGAGTAGCCGAGCCTGCCCAACTATACACGAGTGTACTGCGCCTGCATATACCGAGCGCAGTACACTCGTGTATAGTCGGGTAGGCTCGGCTCCTCTCGCGCTTACATCCTGGACGTACAGAACGTGAGCGCGAGAGTAGCCGAGCCTGCCCGACTATACACGAGTGTACTGCGCTCGGTATATGCAGGCGCAGTATTCAAACTCGGCGCGGGAAAGCGAGGATCGAGCGGGGAGGACGCCGCAGAAGGACGCCGGACCCGACGAAGAGGACACCCGAAGCCACGCAAGACACCAAAACTGTAAGTACAAAAATCTTTTTTTCCACTGGAATGGGGGCCACTTTAGGGGTGCGCGCTATACCCCGATAAATATGGTAGTTAAAATATTCCTGGGGAGAAATAGCACTGAGACAGGCTTCTCAGGAATGTACTCACTGTGAGCGAACCATAAAACTTGGAGGGCCACTCAAAGTGCCACTGCAAGTTGTTGTCGCCCCCCCCCCTGGTGTCTTACACAGATTGTGGGTGCTGGCTTCAAAAAAAGCTCATCTCAGCCCTGGCTGAAATGTGCAAAATAGACAAATAAGATGCCGCACTTCAGGGAAATCAGCAGTGATACACAAAAGGTGAGATATAGCTTCAGCGCGGCTCCTCCCAGGCCACACCCTTCCAAAGTGTTTTAGCCTGTTTAACTGACTTAGTTATAGAGGTGGGAGAGCAATCCAGACCCTGTGCTTTATGCATCTTAAGCCACCTTGAAAGCAAAAAAGCAAACTAGGATAGGTGGGGACTAATGACAGACTGTGGTATCATTGTCAATCCTTTCGGCCCCTTTCACGTTGCTTGTGTGATTGGCTGACCATTTTTCACATTTTACAACATTAGCGCAGGTCATGTGACTATAGCAGGCAGACCCTCCCACTTAGCACATGTAAAGAAACACATGAGTGGATTGCAGGGGTGAGTTTCTACCACACATCGGGAAGTCCACAAAGTTAATAAAAATTCCTAAAATCTAAAAAGCATATGGCGCCAATATACATGAATAACATACATTAAAACAGTGTAATAATATTCAACTAGAAAGTCAATAAACACATGTGATAAATCCCACATCGTATAGTGTAATTTCCTGTGTTCTGGTGAATATTCTTTCAAATGAGACACCAAATGCCACCACCACAGTGAGAATTGTGCACTTACCATCACTTCATCACTTCAGTGACCTCTAAATGAATAAAGGTCAAAAAGCACTTTGGATTATTTGGCAACTTATCCAAATCAACACCTCTTTATTAGATATTCCAATTATATCCTATATCTGTCATCATATGTCCAAAGGGCACCACCACAGTAAACAAAAAAAAAAGTACAATGGTGTAGTAATTTTATTGCATCAAGTATTAAAAGATAACAGGTATTGCACTCACTTGTAGATGTGCCCTGACAAATGTAAACAGCCTTTCAGGTTTTAGCACCGCCGCTTCTCCCTCAGGCCAGACATGATGTCAGAACGGAGCCAGAAATGACAACCCCTGTGGGCTTTGACAAGTTTCACAAACGGCATCCTCAGGATGCCACTTTCTGGACTTCCGGTTGGTGGAGTGCATGCCAATCAAGGGAGAAGTGGCGGTACTAAAACCTAAAATGCTTTTTACATTTGTGCCGAGTCACAACCAAGTCACCCTCAAACCAAGGTTTTACTGTATTTCCAACCATCAGAGCTATCAGGGACTTTATATTGACCTAGAGTATAAAAAGCTGGACACCCCATAAAGTACTTGGACCAAATAATATATAGGTATTGTATTTCTTCAGGGTACAGTTTAGTCAAATTCTAAAGCAACAAAAGTCTAGATATTTAGTCACATGATCTCTTTAACGAAAGTGTGGAATAGAGTTCAGATTGGCTAATCCTCCCTATTTGGCTGTAATTATGTGGCCAAATGCCTATGATTATGGTTATGTGACCAGTACTGAAGGTGGCTTGGGGCCACATTTTCTCCAGCCTTTCTATAACTCTATATTTATACATTCTTAACATTTAACTATAGGTTCACTTTAAACCTTGAAATGCATGTCTAAAATACAGTCTACTGGCCCTGCATTTCTGTTTTTTCCTGCAGCAGTAGCTGCAAGGTACCAGGCCCCATCTTTCTGAAATCCCTTTGTTTCTGGTAACCTAGAATTATGGGAACACCAGCTGTTGGTATTGCTGTTGTATCTGACTGGTATTCTCAATGGAGCCTATTTTAGGCTCCCAGCTGAAAAAGATAACGAAATTATGTTACAAGAGACTACAGCGGTACCCAAGGAGGTGGGGTTAATCATGTCACCATTGCTAATTCTGATTAGTATTGAGCGCTAAGTGCAGCAAAGGTATGTCGGGGCAGCAAAGCAAAGACTGAGCAGAAATTAAATACCCCAGATCTTCTTGCAGTTGCCAGAGAAACCAAGCTGCTAGTTCAGGCCTGCCAGCCATTTTGACATTGTCAGGAAAATTCACAGCTGTATTACACTTGAAGTATAATGTTATGGAAAATAACTGTGGATTTGGTTATATACGGGAATAGTTGGTCTAAGAAAATGAGTTCTGCAAATTCAACTGATCAGACAGTTTAGAAGGCTTCCCTAATATCCATCAGTTACTGAATTTAAACCCCCTAATTTACTCTGCAACATCATATCCACATACATTACAGCAGTTTGGACGGGGCTGCTGAACAGAATACTAAATCAACATTAACCTCTAACATTTACAGAAACTGGGTTTTATTTAATATAAGGTAATGTCAAATCTGTATGCAAATAAAACAATCACTTTCACGTTTTAGAATAAAGTTTGCATTTTGAGCAGAGAGAGTGAAGATATAATATGAAATCTGTTAGTGCGCTTGACAGTAAGAAGATGCAAATAACGAAATTTTTTTGAGCCTCAGCAAGAATTTGCATACATGTACAAAAATAAAAAAGAGAGCTTAAGAAACAACTTAATTGACCATGGCATATATTTTTACATGACTTATTTCAGTATATTATAAAAAGTTGTTTTCCAAACTTCGGACTTATTCCCCTATAATGACTTCTGCCATGCCTTAATGCTAGTTATAGTGTTGACACTCATCATCTGAGTACGTTTCAGATGCCAATTATTATGTACAGCATAAAATATGGTTCAGTTGTACCTGCTAACATGACTATTTGAATCTCTAGATAGTCACTCCTCTCTAATCCGCTGTATCTTTTGTGAGCAGAATCCCTTACTATTCATATCCAGCATCTAATCAAGATAATTCTCTTTCCACAATGGCCTGTGAAACCCAGATGATCCATGGTTTAACTTGTATTCCCTCTAATGATTAAAAAGAGCATATTTATATAATATACAATTGATCATTCAAAGCAACAAAATGATCAAACTGAATGAAATCAAAGGGCTTCATTTCAACCAATTTAGTGATTTTTCAATGGATTTAAACTCTGACAAAAACATTGGCTGTAGCAGAATTCTGTCATTCAATTCTGATTGATTGAACAAATACCTGCATGTGTCAAGAGAACCAAATTAAGATCAATTAAATATTCATATTCTAATAGCATTTTCATTTATTATTTTCAGATTATTACAAACTGAGGAACAATAGAGCATGATGCATTATTTCAATATTTTAATTATTGATTAATTATTTACGATTGTTCATTTCTAAATCAATTGCAATTTACTATGTGTATGGCCAACTTAACAGCTGTCACGAAAGCAAACACATTCTCATACACTGTTAGGCTGATTTATCAAAAGGAGTTAAGAAACTTTACACAATAAATTGTTTAAATATTTACTTTATCCAGTCACGTGCAGATGAAATAATTAAACTGGGGCTTGCTTTTAATATGACTGGTTAATTGAAGAGAATATTCACAATATTCCCAACACCATTAGTTACCCTTACTTTTGTGGCACAGTTGTTAGAGCAGTGGTTCTCAACCTGGGGGTCGGGACCCCCTCGGGGGTCGAATGACCATTTTCCAGGGGTCACTGAATCTTGGGCGGTTCCTAAAGCCTGGACTTCTCTCCCAGCCTTTTTGCGGCTGCCCAGCTGGGCTGTCCCTGAAACCCGCGGCCTCCCACTCAGCCTCTTTGCAGCCACCCATTCAGTTCACGGCATGGCTGGGGCCAGAGACTAAGGGTCAGCTGACTGGTGAGGAATGTGAAGTCGGAAGGGCTGGAAGGGATCGTATCTGATTTTACTGTTAAGGGTCCCCACAACTAGGGAAATTTTATCATGGGGTCACTGCACTAGAAAGGTTGAGAACCACTGGGTTAGAGGAAGCGTTAGGACAAAGGTTACCCACGTGTCCTTTGCTATGGGTTCCATTCAGTTCTGTTTTTAGATGGCTGTACTGCCTTCTACCATCCAGAGAGAATACTTTAAATTCCAGGGGTTCCCATTTCTTTCTGTGGGAAACAAGGTTTCAAACTTTTCTTAATTAAAGTGAAGGAAAGCCTTAACTATAACTATTCTTAAAAATGCTACCTCTACTGTCTAACCTATATAGAAAAGATTTGTGTCTTTTCCGGTCCAGTCACTTGATCCTGCAGCTACGTGTAAGGGAGCGCTGGACAACGGCTGTGAAATCCAGGAGCTGTGACAACACCTATAGGCTCCCATAGCCCAGTCATTGTAGGCACTTCCTGCACTTCCTTGCAGCAGCTGCTCACAGACACAGAGAAGCCAGTGCTGTGGGATCACATAACCTAAAAATAGGCACAGATCTTTTTTATACAGGTCAGACAGGATAGGTAGGAGGAGGGAATATTTTTAAGAATAGTTAGTTAGGCTCTTTTTCCACTTTAAAAGGTAAATACACAGATATGTTGTTTCTGGTAGATGCTGGAGAGCTGAACTGATGACATCATTTGACAAAACATACACCAAGGCATAACTTCCGTTAACATCACTTGCAGGCTCGATCTTCCGGTCCCAAGCTTCCGGCAGTTCGAAACACACGTCGGCTCCCATTTGTCCTCTGACTTGATGACCATACACACAGCTTAATTCAAACACCGCAGCTTAATGCAGTCTGTGGAATGAACTTCTTTGCCCTATCTAGTGACCTTTCTATTCTTATATATTGACCAAAATAGATAGTGAATGGATTGTCATGAATGATATTCACATTTAGAGATATACAGGTGATGTAATACACTGTATATATGTCACAAAAAACATAACTTCATGATCCCTGGTGACTATGCATTTAAGAGCTGTTGGTGATGCATAGACTCCCTTGCTTTAGCACATATGTACACTAGTCTGTGGTGAATGACTAGGGAAAACATTTTTGACACACTGTTCAGGCATTGGTCTAGAAGCCCCATGATGACACTGGAGGACAATTGCAACTAATATTTTAATTTTGTTTCTTCATTCAAGATGTACTCTATATTAAGAAAGTAATTCATCCCTGAATAAGAAAATCTAATTCGAAATGTGTTGGGTGTTCAGCAATTCCCATCCTTTGTTCTCTTTTGATTCCATCTTAAGTACAGTATCAAGAACCTGTTTCCCATCATTTTTAAGATGTATTGTAATGTTTTACACAATTTGTATTAATAAAGATTTAACTTTTATAATACCTAGAAATTCTGTTCATTCACACTTGACACTATAATGACCCAGTACCGTTAAAGTTCCATTTTGAGGGATTTTCTTTATAGATGTCGGCTCCAGGGCTCGAGCATAACAGCGGTGATCCCCATTATTATATTATATTAGGCAGACATTTCTGATGCCGGAGCTGGCACCATTTATGCATGCAGATTGTGTATATGTTTTACTTTCACTAATAAACGGTATCTCACAATGTAAGTTCATTTGATGTATGGTGGCAAGCAGAGTGGAGGAGTCAAGAATTGGATCCATCAAAACTGTGTTATATCTGTGAGGAGCTACAAAGAGACCCAGAATTCAAGCGATTATTGACCTTCTTTTTAGTCAAAGAGGTCATGATAGTCTGGCGGTGACATTTCATCAGAGCACATTGGGTGCGAATGTTAATGGTGATGATGGTTTGATGATATCTCATACTGAAGAGTCAAGAATATTCATCTATAAGGGTACAATGAACCTTATTTAAAGCACTTTAACTATTTGATGCACTTTATGTATGTTATGAACTTTAAATAATGTGTTTGTTTATTTTGTATGTTACAAAAATATTTATTGAACATCACAGTTTAATATCACATAGGATAGTACTTTACTTCAGTACAACGCCCCCTCACTCAATCTTCAATGCAGTAACAAGGTCTCTGTGATTAAATGCAAGAGAAAATAATGAGGAAAAAACTGCGCTTATAAGCTGTGAAATAGGCCCGTATGTCAAACGGGGAAGTGTTGACTAATAAGCCACATGTGAAGCAGCACCTTACTGTGTAACATTAAACAGTGATACAAATATGGAAAGAAAACAAGTTGCGCTAAACATTTTTAGTGACCAAACAATTAAACCTGTGTCATGTGGTTAATGGAGTTTAACAATACTATTACCATCAATTGACATATAATAAATGCAAACAATAGTCCATGAATGATGTGGTGGAATGCTGAATGAAGAAATCAAAAAAGGAAGTGCTTAAATCCCCAGTGATGAAAGAAAAAAGTCCTCAAATTATTAAAACCAAATGAACCACCAATAGAAGTGACGGCCAGAAAGCTGTGATTCTCCACCACCAAAGCAAATATATCTCCTTACCAGAACCTGGTGGTCCCTTAGTTACAGGGGACCCCAGGAAGCCTATAGGAAAATGGGATAACAAAGCCACGAGCTGGATGGAGCCAATCTTATCGGGGATCGTCACCTCGTTCCAATTAGTCCAGTCATGTGTCATAAGTTGGAAAAAGAAGAAGAGGGGGCCTCGATAGTGTAAAAACCTTTTAAAACTTTTATTAAAAAACTGTACATGCTGTTACACTCACATTTCTGTAGTAAAAACAAGCCTTTAAGTCTGATGTCCCCGGCCGGATACATCCAGACAACCTGTCCAAGCAGGAAACCAAAGCAGTTCAGGGGGGTGATGCCGATGCACTGCACGTTCCGCCCTACTAGTTTCACGATAATTCGCTTCTTCATATTTGGATGAACTGACATTTTAATTATCACGTAAAAATGGTCAAGGACCAAAAGAGCATAATTGATAGTAAATAGGCATCTGTGAGAGCCTATACATGTGCACATTTGCCTGGTATTGTGCTCCAGCTGTCTAAAGTTCATATGATCTGAAATGAAAATATCTACTGTACTTCAGGTAGAATAATTCCATCTTGGAACTGCTGATCAGTAGGAATTAAAGAAGGCAGAAAGGCATGAAGCAAAATGCAGCTTTGCAATCTTTCCATGTATGATACCTGAAGTAATATACTGTATATAGTATGTGAGAATGAGGTCCAGGTTAGCTCTGGTAACACAAGCGATCAGCTGGAGGGATCCAAAGACATATGGCTACCGCATTGAAGCTGGACTACTTTGGTAGCAATTGGAAGGTTCTCCTCACAGAAGTTGGGTCTCCTGGAGATGCTGCATGCTATTGGACCACATCAGTTCTGACAGTACAGGGCTGCCCACCTAGCTACAGATCACTTTTCTTGCTACCTCTGCCTCATCAGGTGTGCTGCAGAGGGAAGGAGACAGGGAAACATATTTTCCCTGGGCATGTACCAGGGGAATTGTGGGAAATAGATGTGCATTCATCTGAGCATTGTGAATATATGGGCACCCTACTACAGTAGGTTGAGTAAAACAAAGGCAACATTGATAGTTCTGACACCACTCCCAAACTGACAGCATCTTGGCCATCCATTATACTACAAGAAGCATAGAGAAGAGTAATCATATACAACTTAAAGGCAACTTGAATTGACAGAAATATGGCAACTGTAGGTACAGACTCTGTGACCACCCTCTTACTTTACTTCTTTGTGTGTCACTTTCATAGAATAAGTATCTAGCAATGAAGTGTCAGGACATCTGATATACACAAGCTTGTCCCAGCCCAATGACAAAAGGGCAACAGCAATTTCATTCCAAAAGCAAGTCACTAAAGGAGGCTGACATATTTGTGTTCTAACAAGTTCACTTTTTATGTGTATATTTAGTTTATTTACCAATGATTTTTATAAATACTGTATGGTATGGTTTAGCTACAGGAGAGGTTGTTTACCTTACCTCAGAATAGGCAAATAGGGGGCATGGCCTAGACAGGCATGTGAGCGGTCGCATAGCACGGAGCTCCCGCTATCGATCCTGAACCGATCCTTCCCGCGGTGATCCTGCCATATAAAAACCCACTGGAATACTCACCTTGCCTTCCCCGGTGCGGCGGTAACATCGGTGAATCGTCTCCGGCTCCCGTTATGGCCCATAAAGGCGATAAAGATGCGATGGCGGCGGCGGCCCTGCACATCCAAGATGGCGCCGGCACCAATCTCCCACAGAAAGCTCCGCGCGGATGGGAGAAGTCCCTGGACACAAGTAAGTCACATAAAGCCCAGAAACAGCAGGGAAGGGAGCAGCCTAAGGACATGTTGTATTATGCCCAGAAGATGCAGGGCTCTAGCAGCTCCCTTCTCCCTCAGTTACAGGCCCCGCTGCATGTCGCTGGAGGAGGGCAAGATGGCGCATCCGCCCTAGATGACACGCTGCCTTTGGAGGTGTCCCAGGACCAGGATCAGATCAATGATCTGCTCGAGAGGCCAACTGATGGCCCACAGCCTACTTTAAGTGAGATCCTGCTAGCAGTGCAGAGGTGCACAACGTCAGTGACGGCCTCTGTGGATGGCCTGAAACTACAGTTTGGGGCACTGACAGAAACTGTATCCCTCATAAGGCATGACATCCAAAAAATCAGGGAGCGAACTATGGCGGTTGAGGGGCGCATCAGCGAGATGGAAGACCAGATACCCCCCCTCGCCAGAGACACAAGATCGGCGCTACAACAGGCGGCCCAGGCGAATGCAAAAACGGATGACATCGAAAACCGTTTGAGGAGAAACAACGTGCGTATAGTGGGGCTCCCCGAGAAGGTGGAGGGCAGGGACCCCACGACCTTTGTGGAATCATGGCTCCAGGAGATCTTTGGCGCGGAAGCATTCACCACGCTGTTTGCGGTTGAGAGGGCCCACCGCACTCCTCCCAGACCCCTCCCGCCAGGTAATCCGCCTAGACCTATGCTTGCCAGGCTCCTGAATTACAGGGACAGGGAGATCATACTTCGCTTGGCCCGGGAAAAGGGATCAGTGCATTACAACGGCGCGAGGGTGTCGTTTTACCCGGACTTCTCGGCAGAAGTACAGCGCAGGAGAGCCAAATTTGCGGATGTCAAGAAGCGCCTACAAAGGCTCCAATTAACCTACGCCATGCTATATCCGGCCAAGTTGAGGGTCACCGCCAGAGGCCAAGCAACATTTTTTGAAACCGCCGCAGAAGCTGCTGACTGGTTGGATCGCAACGAACATGATCTGAGGAGGAGACGTGATGCGGATGAGGGAGACTGAAGTCCTAGACGGCACTCAGTGGGGAAAAGGTATGATACTTGCTGGAGAAAGGTGTCTTTGTTCACCACTTGCAAAGCGGGACGTGTTTCTGTTTCTTTATTTTTTCTGGTTAGCGCTGGCTCAGTGCATTGCAAGTTGATAATCTCCTATGATGGACTCTAAGCGGCAGTGGAGGAGGTTCCCCCACTGCGACGCGCACATTCGAGATCGACCCCACTTGAAGGGGTGGACTGTTGGGTGCCCTGTTGGCACAGAGTTACAAAGACTGTGTTTTTTTGTTTTTATTTCTTCTTTTTTTGCTCACCTTAGTACACGTTTGACTGCCTCTCCCTCCCCCCCCCGGGTGTTTTTGCTCCCCCATCCACTGCCTGTGTGGACAGATCCGGGCAGACCGGCAAGTCCCTCTTTTGACTTCTGCGCCCAAAACGGGCGGCCCATATCAATAACTTGGCCCTGGACTGTGTCGCACGGGCAAATTACATGCGGCACTGCCACGTTTTTCCACGTGCCATGGCTACTACACCAATAGTGACATGGAATGTCCGCGGAGTGCATGATCCTTTGAAGCGCACTATGATTGGCTCCTGCCTGAGAAAGTTTCACCCGGCCATTGTGGGCCTCCAAGAGACTCACCTTACGGGAGACACCCTGAGTTGCCTGGGCTTTTCCTGGGTGGGCAAGGGCGACCACTCCACCCAAACCTCTTACTCTCGGGGGGTGAGTGTGCTGGTACACAAATCCTTGGCCTACCAGGAAATTGACTCGGCAATAGACTCTCACGGGCGGTATGTTTTTCTTTACTGCAAAATTTTTACTGTAACTTTGATACTTGCATTTGTTTATATACCTCCCCCATTTTCCAGAGAGGTTATACAATATCTTCTGTCGTATTTAGTCAATAAGCCTGATGTACCGGTTATGATAATGGGGGACTTTAACGGCTGTCTTGATCCCAGACTGGACAGGCATCCGCCAGTCGTACCACCGCTAGGGGGACGAGGTACCATTTTGAGCCGCCTCCTGGCGGAGGTGGGCTGGATAGATGTATGGAGAGCCAGAAACCCGACGACCAAACAATTCTCATGTTTTTCTAAGACCCATGGGTTGCTATCCCGCATCGATATGTGCGTTGGGTCCACTCAAATGCTACATATGGTGACCAAGCTAGAGTATTTCCCCAGGGGGGTGTCTGACCATTCCCCCCTGGCAGCACACTTAATCACCTGCCCAGCCTCCTCCTTGCCCAGGGCCCCCTGGAAACTGAATGCCTTCTGGCTAAAGCTTTTTACTTCTCATGAGCGTATAGGACTACAGATAGAACGATACTTTCTAGAAAACGGTATGAGGGGTGTAACTGTAGAAGGATGGGATGCATTCAAGGCGTGCCTTAGGGGCACGTTTATTGCTGAAATTTCCTCCATCAAGCGCAACTCTGCAGCCCTTTTAGAACAGGTTGAGAGCCAGGTAGGTAGGTTGGAGCTGCAATATGTAACAGACCCTTCTGACTCCGCGAGGGAGGCGTGGTTGTCGGGCCAGGACTCTCTGGACCGGCTGCGGGCCTCCACCGCGGAAAAAAAGCGCTTTTTCACAAAACAGGCCTACTATGAGGAGGGGGAACAGACAGGGAGACTTCTGGCCAGGATTGCTAGGTCTCAGCAGGCGTCCCCAGCCATCGGAGCAATCCGTGACTTCCAGGGACGGTTGGTGAACGACCCGGAGCAGATTGTTGCCGCATTGGCAGCCTTCTACACGGATCTGTACAAATCTCGAGATGACTATTCCGATAGTGAGCTGCAGACGTACATGGACGCTGTGGCTCTCCCGACTTTGAGCGGGCGGGCCCGGGCTGAGATGGACGCTCCCCTCACCCTTGACGAGTTGATGGAGGCGGCAGCCTCCTTCCCTACATGCAAAGCCCCGGGAGATGACGGAATTCCCATGGAAGTCTACACCCAATACGGGGGGGAGATCCTTCCCAGGTTACTGGAGGTTTTTAATGCCTCATTTGGCCTGGGGAAACTTCCTCCATCTATGACAAGGGCAAATATCATCCTCTTGTTGAAGCCGGGCAAAGACCCCCTAGACCCAGGCTCATATAGGCCCATCTCCCTTCTCCAAAGCGATGTTAAAATCCTTGCGAAAGTGCTAGCCATTAGAGTGAACAAAGTCATTCTATCCCTGATACACCCCGACCAGGCAGGGTTCATGCCGCGTAGCTCTACCGCGACAAACCTTAGACGCCTATACCTTAACATGCAGACCCCCTCGGATTCCGCCGGCCGCAGGGCACTGTTGTCACTTGATGCCAATAAGGCTTTCGACAGTGTCGGCTGGCGGTATCTGTGGGCGGTGTTGGTCAAGTTTGTCTTCGGCCCCAGGTTCCTCAGATGGGTGAAACTGCTGTATGATGCATACGATGCATACGTTCATCAGACAGGATGTCTCAGGCCTTTGCCCTGGGCAGGGGGACCAGGCAGGGTTGTCCCCTGTCCCCTCTGCTCTTCGCTCTGGCAATAGAGCCACTGGCGGCCCTGGTGCGGGATTCTCCTGCGGTCAGGGGTTTCCGTTATGGCGACATGCACGAAAAAATCATGCTTTACGCTGACGACATGCTCCTGTTCCTGGAGGATGCGGAGGATTCCCTGTGCCAGGTGATGTCCTTAGTGGCGGGGTTCGGCCATTTTTTTGGCCTCACCATTAATTGGACTAAATCAGCCCTGATGTATCTGGACGGGCCCCCCCCGTCCGACGGTAGTCCCACGTGTCCTGTCCCCGTAGTAACTTCCTTTAAATATCTGGGGGTACATGTATCCCCTAAGGTGACTGATTACTGTGGCCTGAACGTCTTTCCCTTGTTGACCAGGTTCAGGGACAAGATCCACATATGGAATAGGCTAAAGATGTCCCTAGCGGGCAAAACCAATCTCATCAAGATGATTCTGATGCCGCAGCTACTCTACATACTTCACAATTCCCCAGTTGTCATCACCCTCAAGACGTTTAGAGTGGTCAACTCGCTCTTTCGGCAATTGCTCTGGCACATTAAAGCTCCCAGGATAAAACTGGAACAATTGCAGAGGCCCAAGGAGGGTGGGGGGCTGGCTCTTCCTAACCCATGGATTTACTACCTGGCTGCACAGCTACAGCACCTGATCGGTGCCATGTCCCCGGCACCGGCCGGCTCCTCGGCCAGGCTGTTACTTCTTGGCTCGGGGGCTGCGTCGATACCGGAGGGTCTTGAGGCCCAGCGGTTTCAGAAACCTAACAAGAAAATGCCCACTTATGCGCTTATCCAGAAGGTTTGGAATAAGGCCAGGCAGCTCCAGGGGGTCACGGGATTTACTGAATTTAGCCCAATCTGGGAGAACGATACGTACATTGAATTGGCAAAGCTGGATCAGGGTCCTAGATGGCGCCTTATGGGCATAACTCTCCTCAAACAGGTATTTCAGGGTGGTGCACTAATCCCGTTTGACACCCTGCGGTCCAGATTTGCACTCCCTCAATCCATGCTTTTTTACTACCTACAACTGAAACATGCAATAAGGGCCCAGGGAGATGCGGTGGAGTGGGCTCAGTCCCCCACTCCAGTATTTCGCGTCTTAAGGGCCGCATCTGAGACTAGAGGCATTATCTCACAGTGCTACCACTTGCTGCTAGACTCATTTCTGGAGGCACATCCCATGAAAGTGGCAGATAAGTGGGAGGAGGATGTAGGTCCAATGACAGGGGACATGTGGGAGGAAGCGCTGATGGCAGTCAATAACTGTTCGCTCAATGTAGCACAGAAAGTATCTCAGCTGTACATTTTGTTGAGGGTCCATTATACCCCAGTAAAACTTTTTAAAATGGGCGGGGCTGTGGACCCGATGTGCAACAGGTGCAAGGTAATGTCTGGCGATCTGATTCACTTGTTCTGGCGCTGCCCCAACCTCCACAGGTTCTGGAAGGGAGTTGTGGATACACTTAACTCTGTGTTCCAGGTGGCAGTGCCCCTGGAGCCGATATACTGCCTGCTTGGAGTGTTGGAGGGAGTGGTAACAGAGGAATTGACTCGAATGGCACTAAACAGGGCACTGTTCCAAGCCAGGAGAGCTATTCTCCTGAATTGGAAAATGGAGGACCCCCCCACGCTTAAATCCTGGGTGATGCATATGGGCAGGATGCTTGTCATGGAGAAATACATATATCAGCACAGGGGAAATGCGGGCAAATTTGACAGGATCTGGGATGCATGGTTGGCCACACCTGGCCTGAGCCCTATGGAACTTGTTCAGGGGCGGTTGCTGGGTGGTAATTAGACTTGCCAGTTCAGGGGTGGTGGGACTAGAAGGCATGTTACTGGATACTGTTGGAATATGTTGGATGCTGGTTGGAGAGCAATGTATGCAGTGTACTATATATGCTGAGACTATTATGTCATATTGGTTTTCTTTTCCTGTATGTCATGTGAGCAATAAAAACTTTTCTGATTTAAAAAAAAGAATAGGCAAATAGTATAAGTTATAGTGTAGAGATGCAGCATCTGTATGCTTGTGGTGTCGATTCTCAGAAAACCATGAGTGGAAAGGGGGGCAAATTTCCAAAATGGCAGAATTGCCTCAGGTAATGCTGCATTCCAGAGTAGCTCTGTCTATATTGTCAAATGTTTTTAGGTTCTGCGTAAACAGCTAAGTTACTGTTGTATAAATGCTGATCTTTCTAATTTTTCAGCTTTCCCAATCTTTGCACAACATGTGTACAGCAGCTTAATCTGAAAAAATAAAAACTGAGCCAACAGAACCATCTGCTGACACAAACACTGACCTATGGGGTTCAACTCTGCAAATTATTATCTCTGCCTTATGCTGGCAGTCATGGATAATATGCTTAAAAAAATCAAATAAACATACCAAGGAATACCTTAATTACAGTAATCAGTAAGGAACACAATTTTTTAAAGTATTTTCATGAAATTTTAAAAAGGAAAAGTAATTGATTAATAGAGTAGGTAAAAAATAGAATACATTCCAAGTGACGTGGTACACGTTAGAAGGAAAAACAAAGAAGTCTAAAGTTTTCATGCATAGCAATCATATGAAAAGTTGCCATTAGTGTTTATATATATATATATATATTTTTATATATATATATATACACAGTATCTCACAAAAGTGAGTACACCCCTCACATTTTTGTAAATATTTTATTATATCTTTTCATGTGACAACACTGAAGAAATTACACTTTGCCACAATGTAAAGTAGTGAGTGTACAGCTTGTATGTAACAGTGTAAATTTGCTGTCCCCTCAAAATAACTCAACACACAGCCATTAATAATTCTTGCAGATAGCAGCATACATATACGTATATATATATATATATATATATATATATATACACGTTTTCATTATCACCTTTTTTTCTTTTTCACATTTTTATGGTATTAATAACATAGTTATTTGGGTGAGCGCAGAATAACTAAACTATACACAACCATTAATGCCATTTTCTTCCCTGCCATGTGACTCATTAGGATTGCAAGATCTCAGGTGTGAATGGGGAGCAGGTGTTTAACATTTATCGCTCTTACACTCTCATACTAGTCACTGTAAGTTCAACATGGCACCTCATGACAAAGACCTCTCTGAAGACCCGAAAAAAAGAATTGTAGTTTGAAGACCCATGGTCTAAGCTATATGAAGATTGCCAAGAACCTGAAACTGAGCTGCAGCACGGTGGCCAAGACCATACAGTGGTTTAACAGGACAGATTCCACTCAGAACAGGCCTCGCCATGGTCGACCAAAGAATCTGAGTGCATGTGCTCAGTCTTATATCCAGAGGTCGTCTTTGGGAAATAGATGTATGAGAGCTGCCAGCGTTGCTGCAGAGGTTCAAGGGGTAAGGGTTAGCCCATTGGTGCTCAGACCAAATGCTGCACACTGCATCAAATTGGTCTGCTTTGCTGTTTTTCCTAGAAGGAAGCCATCTGAAAATAATTTGTACTAAATGATTCACCAAAATAAATTATTTGGGGTAAAACAAAGTCCTATCCGATCTGTTTTGGGTAAATTGTGACTTCTATTTATCAATGGCAGTATACACATTTCCATCTTGTTTGGAACAAAGTGTCCATGAACGTTGACATCTTTATCTACTACCGGGAACAAGTGTAATCATTTTTTTTATTTTAGCGCAGGCGCAGTGTCAGATTCTGGGCTAAGTTTTCTAAGTTTGGTAAATGTTGTAGGTCAGTCTACTGTTCGTGAGTTATTCTATATACTAGTGTTTAGAGGCCAACTTCCTTTTAAGCTTCATGTGGCTTTCAATAATAACTATGAGGCCCCTTTTACATGGGTAGCCAGGATTTTTATTACTACCCTACTGTCCATCTTCAAGTGGGTATGGCAGATGAAAGGTGTTTCTACACGTCACAGTCTTTTTTTGCCACAAATTAGACTTGGTTTGCAGTAACACCTGTGAAGTTCGTCCAGTGAGGGCAATAGGGCAAGTAATTGGCTCACAGTTGTGACATAGTATTTCAATATGAAATCCCCTTTGATATTAACAAAGAACAGCCAAAAAGCAGCAATATCATCTCCTGAACATTTTGAAGCTGCTACCTTACTCTAAAAATGTATCACTTTTTTAGAGAACAGTAAAAAACAAATCTGCACTAATGGTTGATTTTCAGTGATGTTTTTACACTGCTTAAAGAAATTAAAGGAACCCTTTTGAATCAGAACTCCTGGGATATTGATCTGGTCAGTTAAGTAGCAGAGGGGGGGTGTGTGTACAGAAGGGGTTGTTAATCAGTTTCAGCTGCTTTTCTGTTAATTGAAATTAACAACAAGTGCACTAGATGGGCAACAATGAGACGACCTCCAAAACAGGAATGGTTTTCAGGTGGAGGTGTCTGACATCTTTTTTCCCTACTCGCCTTTTCTGACTGTTTTTCACTCGTTTTGCATTTGGCTAAGGTCAGTGTCACTACTGGTAGCATGAGGCGATACTTGGACCCTATAAAGTTTGCACAGGCAGTCCAACTCCTCCAGGATGGCACATACGTGTCATTGCCAGAAGGTTTGCCGTGTCTCCCAGCACAGTCTCAAGAGCATGAAGGAGATTCCAGGAGACAGGTAGTTACTCTAGGAGAGCAGGACAGAGCCGTAGAAGGTCATTAACCCATCAGAAGGACCGGTATCTGCTTTTTTGTGCAAGAAGGAACAGGATGAGCACTGCCAGAGCCCTACAAAATGACCTCCAGCAGGCCACTGGTGTGAATGTCTCTGACCAAACAATCAGAAACAGATTTCATGGGGTTGCCTGAGGGCCCAACGTCCTCTAGTGTGCTCTGTGCTCACTGCTGGACACTGTGGAGCTCGAACACCAGAATTGGCAGGTCCACCACTGGTGCCCCTTGCTTTTCACAGATAAGAGCAGGTTCACCCTGAGCATATGTGGCAGCTGTGAAAGGGTCTGGAGAAGCTGCGGAGAACTTCTGCCTGTAACATCTTTCAGCATGACTGGTGGTGGGTCAGTGATGGTCTAAAGAAGGCATATTCATGGAGGGATGCACAGACCTCTACAGACTACACAATAGCACCCTGACTGCCATTAGGTATCGGGATGAAATCTTTGGACCCATTGTCAGACCCTACGCTGGTGCATTGGGTCCTGGGTTCCTCCTGGTGCACGACAATGCACGGCCGCATGCAGCCAGTTCCTGGAGGATGAAGAAAATTATACCATTGAATAGCCCCCTTGCTCACCTGACCTAAATCCAAAAGAACACCTCTTGCACATTATGGTTTGGACCATGCGGTGCCTTCAGGTTGCACCTCAGTCTGTTCAGGAGCTCAGTGATGCTCTGGTCCAGATCTGGGAGGAAATACCCCAGGACACCATCTGTTGTCTCATTAGGCGCATGCCCTGATGTTGTCAGGAATGCATACAAGCACTTGAGGGCCATACAAACTACTGAGGACCATTTTGAGTTGTTGCAATGAAATTTCAGCAAAATGGACTAGCTTGCTGCATAATTTTTTCACTTTGATTTTCGAGGTGTCTTTGAATTCAGCCCTCTGTAGGTGGATAATTTTAATTTCCATCAAATGATGTGCCACCCTTTCATTCCTAACACATTACCCAGTCCATATCAATATAGATATCCAGCATGAGATTTTTTCTGATATGTTTTCAAAGTGTTCCTTTAATTTCTTTGAGCAGTGTATATATTCTGGTTACCAAATTCTGCTATGATCATTATGACATTATCCTTTTGCATTCTGTGGTTTTTCTATAGAACAGTACACTTCTTTTTATCATTTAATAATGTCATTTTGCTCAGTAATTCTTACTCTTCCTGGGAAGGTGCAGGGTGTTCTTCCAAAGAGGAAAATAGTTCTTGCCGTCATTATTTAATCTGCATCAATAAATTATAGAAATGATTCAAGCTGTATGGAGGAATAAAACATTGTTGGTAATGACCCATTAATGTTAATGAAGACAGCTGTATTGTATGCATACAATGTGGAAAGATAAAAACACTTCCCAATATTTCTAGTGACGGTACATGTCAACATTTTCTATATTTGCTCATCTTAATGATTTAATCTAAACAATAAATAACACACATCCTATTAGCAGTGGCATAAATAACATACCTTACATCACAGGCAGAATATTTTAACACATTCTCCATACATCAAAATTATTTTTAGTAATAATCATAAAATTAAATGTCATGCGGGGGGTGAGAGCAGAACTAGCTGGTGGAGGGTGGACATCAACATCTGTAAGTATGGTTTCAACATTATATACAGATATTGAACTTAGCATATAAATACACACCATGTGCAGGAGCTCAGAGATCTTCTACTTCGTTACCAACATTTTGAAATATTTAGAAGGAACACATTAAATGTATTAAGGAAAGTGGTGGACCAAACTCCTGGTGGGAAGGCTAAGGGCTTTGATTCAAGGTGTATGGCTTGTAGTGTGGGAGTAAAAGAAGGATTGTTGTCACTGGCAGTAAGAGTAATACCCCACCATTGTTGTCATTGGCAGGCCCCTGTCCCTAGGCTCGTGCTCAGAAGCGAACACGTATGCAAGTCCCGCCCACATATGTAAACGCAGTTCAAACCCTACATGTGAGGTATCGTCGCGTGCGTTAGAGAGTGTGCAACAATTCTAACACTAGACCTTCTCTGTAACTCGAAAATAGTAACCTGTAAAAAAAATTTAAAGCGTCGCCTATGGAGATTTTTAAGTTTGGCGCCATTCCATGAGTGTGCGCAATTTTAAAGCGTGACATGTTGGGTAACTATTTACTCTGCGTAACATCATCTTTCACATTATACAAAAAAAATGGGCTAACTTTACTGTTTTGTTATTTTTTAAGTCAATGACCGCCATTTTATTCCCTAGGGCGTCTGCTAAAAAAAATATATAAAGTTTGCAGGTTCTGATTAATTTTCTAGCAAAAAAGTTGTGATTTTTACATGAAGTAGAGAAGGGCCAAAAAAAGCTTGGTTGTCAAATGGTTAAATATATATTTATATTGGTCTTATGTAATATTCTAATTTTGTAATATACAGAATTTTTGGGTTTCACTAGCTGTAAGCCATAATTATCCAAATTAAAATACATTTTTGAAATTTATCACTCTGTATGTAATTCATCACTTTTTGACTTATCACTTTATATATATATATATATACACACAGTATTATATTTTTTACATCAGTAGGGTATATGCCCTTTAATAGGGACTGTATGCCCATGGGGGCTAGATGGATCAGTGATCATGTGACCACTATGATTAGTTGTTACAGCACAGTGGTCATTTGATTGACTACTCTCATTGACTACTGATCATTAGTGGGTACCAAAAGCTCTCTTTGATAACTTGGTCTCTGTGCTGGGAGCACACACTGAGTGCATCCTATCAGCTAGAGATTCCTTGCTGCTTAGAGTGGATAGATAAATCGATTAGTGTCTCTTATTCAGCCCACAAAGCTGTGCCCTAGAATTAGGTCCTTTTGGATGAATTCCCTTTTATTGTGAGAGATACTAGTTTACCTAACGACACAGGGAAGGGGCCAGTCGGGTGTCTTCACTTTTGTATCGTTGTGATCATCTACATGACAGTGGAATAGATGGTCATTCTTCTGTTAAGATTGTTGCAATATTGTCTATCACATCCCAGGCCGCGTACACACGATCACATTTATCTGCTGAAACCGGTCCGACGGACCGTTTCAGCAGACAAATCCGATCGTGTGTACGGGCGAGCAGACAGGTTTTTCCAGCAGACAAGTTTTAAAGCATGCTTTAAAACTTGTCTGCTGGAAACCCGTCCATCCGACATGTCCGCTGGTTAGTACACTAACCAGCGGACATATCTGTCCGCACATGCGTCTAATGGATTTGACGCATGCGTGGAAGTATTTTACTTCCTGGTTCGGTGACGTGGTGGCGTCAACGTCACCGCCATGTCACAGCGCTGTCTGCCGGCGGGGATTTTGGTTTGATGGTGTGTACAATCATCAGACCAAAACAGCCCAGCAGACATATCCGATGAAAACGGTTCGTCGGACCGTTTTCATCTGATAAGTTTGAGCGTATGTACGCGGCCTCAGAGTGTACATTAGCATCTTCAAAAATGGTGTCTATACTATTGTTATTTTCTATGGTGCCTGTTATTCTTATCATTGCACATTATGGTGTTAATTCACCATTTGATTTACCCCTTTTAATTGGCTTTTTTCATTTTTTAAAGCCCATTAAACTCCACAAGGTGTGTTGGTGAGCTTTGGACCATTTTGGAGGGTTGTTTTATAGGCCCATACACGCGATCTGACTTTTTGACAACAAATGTCTGATGGGCCTGTTTAAGAAGACAATCCGACCGTGTGTACGCTCCATTGGACAAACCTTTTCTCTTTTTCATCGGACAAACGTTCTCTGTGAGAACAGACAAACTTTCCAGCAACAAATGTCCTACGTTGGCTAATCCGATCATGTGTATAGGTGTATTAGTCCATCAGACTAAAGTCCAAAGTACAAACACGCATGCTCAGAACCAATGCTAAAGATCAGACAACAATAGCAGAAGTTGCCCAAAGGGTGGCAGTAAAGAGCAGAAAAAACACGTAGTACATCTATTACGTCACTACGTTTGTGTTTGTTGGCTGAAAAGTCAGTTGGAAGTCCGATCGTGTGTATGAGGCTTAAGGCCCCTTTCACACTGGGGCGGGAGCTGCGGTGGTGTTATAGCGCCGTTAAAAATAGTGACGATATACCGCCGGAATTGCCGCGGGAATCGACCGCTAGCGGTATTAACCCCAATTAGCGGCAGATAAAGGATAAATGCCACCCGCAATGCGCCTCTGCAGAGGCGCATTGCGGCCGGTATTGCCGCGGTTTCCCATTGTTTTAAATGGGAAGGAGCGGTATACACGCTGCTCCTCTCACCGCTCCAAAGATGCTGCTGGCAGGAGATTTTTTTCTCTCCCGCCAGCGCATCTCCTCAGTGTGAAAGCCCTCAGGCTTTCACATTGAGTAGGCAGTGAAGGATTTTTTCAGGTCGTATAACAGCGCTATTTTTAGCAATGTACCACCTGAAAAACTCCTCAGTGTGAAAGGGAGGGTAGGAAAGAAGAGCCAAATTACCAGTGGCTCCTTTGAGGGTGAGCACTACATTTGTACTGCAAAAATCTCTCCCTTGAAGTTACTAAAGTTGTGATATACAAAACTGCAGGCCCTCTTAGTGAGTGGAATTCGAACAGAACGTGTATGGGGACAGCTGGCTGGTTGGTGAGTGACATGGGTGGCAGGCATGACTGTTCCCCCCCATGATGCACACATCACAAGGGGCACATGCATGACTAACATCCTCCTGTCTTTTCCCTTACAGGTGACTCTGCATATGCACTGGGACCCCATCTCATGACTCCTATCCGGAACCCCCAAACCCCAGGAGAGGAAAGATACAATGAAGCCCACGCCCAAACACGTGGCCTCCTGAAGTCACGTTTCCGATGCCTGGATAAGTCTGGGGGGACCCTGTTGTATTCCCCAAACTTTGTGTGCCAGATCATCGGTGCATGTTGCATTCTGCACAACTTCGCAGTGAGAAAGAGCCTGCAGATTGACCTACGTGATGACCTGACCCCTGAACCAGACAATCCCCCCCTTACCGAGGTTACCCCGTCTTCTGAGGGAAGAGGAGCCAGGAGACAGCTCACATTAGGCATCTTTGCACGTTAAACACACACATTAATCATGGCACAATGAGAATGCATGCATGCACACCACTGTGGTCCCTAGCACAGACACATCACATCCTCACCTAATTGTATTAGCACAAGCCCACCATGCTGGGCTTGTGAGCAGCAACGCCACGCCACGGCTCCAATTTTGTCACTGTACATTCATACACCATTCACACAGACCTGGGAATCACTTCTCCCTGGTCCTGGGGAACCCTTCTTCGCCAAAACTGAGGGTGACACCCCTTTGCTGGCAGGAATATCACCCCCACATTCCAAAAACATTCACATCACACAAAAAAAAAAAATGTCCAGCAAAAAAAAAAAAATTCCAGAAAAAAAAAAAAAGTGGAAAAACAAATTAATGCCGTTGGCGTGAGCCACGCCTGGGGCGCCCACGACCACGGCCCCGGCTCCTCAGGGGAGACTCATGGGGGGGGTAATCTGGGGAAGAAGGAGCAGCCCCTGGTCTCTGCCCACCTGGCGGCCTGCCCTCCAAGGCCACGGCAATTCTGTTCAGGCCAGCACTTAGTGATGCCTGTTGGCCTGGATAGCCTGGATGAGGGCCCTCACATCCTGCCCAACGTCTGCTGTTGTAGTCTGCAGTGCGTTTAGGCAGTTTGTAAGAGCCCAGGAGTGGCAGTCCAGGTCCCCAAGCGTATCCTTTATGGAGGACAGGCTCTCCTCCATCCGCCACAAGGTCTGGCTGATCTGTCCCAGATGGCGGGTCTGAAGGGCCTGGTCCCTTCTCAGATTGGCGGGCAGAAGCTCGGCCACCCCCTGGTCTTCTGGGATGACTTCCTGCCTCCAGCTGAGGCTTGTGGCCGGGGAGAAGGGGAGGCCCTTGGGAGAGGAGCCCTGTTGGGGGAGGAGTGGGAGGGGCTAGCCCTTATGGAGGGCTGGCTGCTGCCAGCCAGAGAGAAAGACTCCTCCAAAAATAACAATCCACTGTCTGACATGACATCCTCCTCCTCCACAAACTCCTCCTCCTCAACCTCCTCCACTTCAACCTCCTCCAAGGACTCCGGCCTTGTCGGGGGGTCCTCATCAGGCTGGGATGGTGCGGTCCGCCCAGATGGCCCAGCACCCTCCTGCTCATCTGTGGATGACACAAAACATTCACAGGTTGGAGGATCCACACACTTGCCACATATTCCCTTTCACCCCCTCCCCCACACATGCTACACACCTGATAGGGAAAAAAAAACCTTACCTGGCATCACGCCTTCATGACTTGAGTCATAGCCGGGCAGGCCCTCCACCTGTTGTCTATGGAAGGTCTGGGCCACCGCACGCTCCTCCGCTGTCAGCCTAACAGGGCATGGTGGGCCCCCTCCTGTGGCCCTGGCATGGGCTACCATTTTGGCCAGCTTCTTTCTGACCAGACGCCGGAGGTCATTGATTTTCTTTTCAATCCCTGACCGTGTCCAGTTCTCCCCCCCCCGATGCATTCACCTCGTCAGTAATGTTCTGCAAGATCTCACGCCTCCTGGCCGGGGTGGTGTTGGCACTCTCCGGGCCGTGGAGGAAACGCCCATATTGGGAAATGGCCCGGGCAAGAATTTGTTTCTCCCCCAAAGTAAAATTTAACTTCCTCTTTCTCTCAGTCATACTCATACAAAAACTCTCTCCCAAACAATTAGCAAAAATCACTCACAAAAACAAGCAGGAAAAATCACTCACAAAAACAAGCAGGAAAAATCAAGCAAGAAAACAAACAAACAAAAAACTATCAACCAAAAACTCTCACAAGCAGTCACCAAAAATCACTTACAAATATCTTCTAACAAACACTAGATCACACAGTCCACAAATATCACAAAGACAAACCACAACGCAACTAACAACAGAACAAAAGCACCTTGCTGTATAGGGAGGGATACAAAGGGATGTACTTTTGCAAAGGAAGTGCGTTTCTGTCTGTCTAATTATGCAGTCTGCGTAGTTCACGATTTTGCCCTAGTCCACTTCCAATTTCACTGATTGCGCTGTTCCCAAGTTGTGAGCATGCGCACAGAGGTGCTGACCATGGTCTGCTTCAAGCGCGCATGCGCGAGCCGGCCGGCCTTTCATTTGCATGGGGTCACGGCTCATTTCAATGTAACACCCCCACGTCCTTCCCAATTTGTATTACTCCGCCTTGCGCCTCAGCAAATTTCTGCGCAAAACCGACGAGAATAGGGTGATTGCGCCGCTACATTGCGCCAGTCTAACGTAAAGGCGGTGCGCTAGTCCGGTCCAATAATGCGCAGATGTACGTGAATCTGGCCCTATAACTTTTGCACAAACCAATCAATATATGCTTATTGCGATTTTTCTTTACCAAAAATATGTAGAAGAATACATATCAGCCTAAACTGAGGAGAAAAAAAATGTTTTTTTTATATATATTTTTGGGGGATATTTATTATAGCAAAAAGTAAAAAATATTGCTTTTTTTTTTTAAATAGTTTTTTTTTGTTTATAGAGAATACAATTAAAACAGCAGAGGTGATAAAAATACCACCAAAAGAAAGCTCTATTTGTGGGAAAAAAATGACGTAAATTTTGTTTGGGAGTCACGATGCACGACCGCGCAATTGTCAGTTAAAGCGACTGAGTGCCGAATCGCAAAAAATGGCCCGGTCAACTGTGTAAGGGGGGATTTCCCTCATTTTCTTCACTCCCTATTGTTTTGTCTACACATTTCCCCCCGATGCACACAGCATGGCAAACCATTCCATACTCTATCCAAAATGTTTAAAAAAAATTGGGCTTTAGATATATTTGAAGAAAAGTTACATTTGACTTTCGTCTATACAAAAATCTCCCCAATGGGACACAGATAGCAAACAATTTCAGACTATCCAAAATTAAAAAAAATCTTTACCATGACTTATCACATACTTTACGTGATTCAATGGAACATGTGACAGTATTTCTAAATTACAAAATTATTTGATTAAAAGAGTACCTCTTCCTCTCTATAAATGCTAAACGAATGCCGCAGAGTGCCTTTAAGTCACATGAAGCCTAGTCAGCCTAGGTCATATAATCTCTGCAGAGATTCAATTGCTTTCTGACATACAGACTGTCTGGTAGACTAAAAAAAAGATAGAAGGATCAGCAAGACAAAAATCACTGAGAAGCACTAGCAAGAGAAAAGAAGAGCTTGCATATCTGATACCTAAATATGGCTCCCTCCATGTACATTATATACTATAATACCAAAAGTATTAGGTTGCCTGCCTTTACACACACATGCACTTTAATGGCATCCCAGTCTTAGTCCATAGGGTTCAATATTGAGTTGGCCCACCTGTTGCAGCTATAACAGCTTCAACTCTTTTGGGAAGGCTGTCCACAAGGTTTAGGATTGTGTCCATGGGAATGTTTGACCATTTTTCCAGAAGTGCATTTGTGAGGTCAGGCACTGATGTTGCTCACAGTCTCTACTCTAATTTATCCCAAAGTGTTCTATTGGGTTGAGGTCAGGCCAGTCATGTTCCTCGACCCTAAACTCGCTCATCCATGTCTTTATGGACCTTGCTTTGTACATTGGTCCAATTAATTTAGTGGTGAGGGGATTACGTTGTGGAATTGTTTTTCAGGGGTTGTGCTTGGCCCCTTAGTTCCAGATAATTTCATGCTCCCAACTTTGTGGGAACAGTTTGGGGGATGGCCCCTACCTGTTCCAACAAGACTGCGCACCAGTGCGCAAAGCAGGGTCCATAAAGATATTAATGAGCAAGTTTGGTGTGGAGGAACTCAATAGAAGACCTTTAGCATGAATTAGAGTAGAGACGGTCGAGACAGGTTTTCTTGTCCACATCAGTGCCTGAACCTGCAAATGCGCTTCTGGAAAAATGGTCAAACATTCCCGTAGACACACTTCTAAACCTTGTGGACAGCCTAACCAGAAGAGTTGAAGCTGTTATAGCTGCAAAGGGTGGGCCAACTCATAGTTACATAGTTGATAAGGTCTATCTAGTTCAACATGTGTTGCTGTGTATGCACGTGTAGAAAATCATTTCCCATATCCCCGTATATTGCTTTTGTTAAGATGAACATTCAAGAGTCTTTTAAAACTAGCCATACTTCCTGCCGACACTACTAATTGTGGAAAACAAGTTCCACATCCTTACCACCCTGACAATGAAAACCCCCCTACACAGCTTAAGGTTAAATCGCTTCTCTTCCAGTCTTATCGTGTGGCCCGTGTCCTCTAATTCACAGTACCCAAATGCGGGATTTCCGACGGGAAAAGTTCCCGTCGAAAATCCCGAGGGGAAAGCCGAGAATCTGCTTGGTCAGTCAATTCCCCTACACACAGCCGGTTTTCCTGACAGGAAAGCTGAGATGGAGCTTTGTTCAGGAATTCCAGCCGTGTGTATGCTCCATCACAGTTTTTCCCACAGGAAAACTGCCAAAAACCGTCGGGCAAAAGTCCGCTGGTTTTCCCAGCGGGAAAAAAAGAGAGCTGGTTCTTCTTTTTTGTCTGGTAGTTTTTGGGCAGTTTTCCCGTCTGAAAAACTGCAAGGAGCATACACACATCCGGGATTCCCGGCCAAAGGCTCTCCTCGCAGTTTTCCTGTCGGGAAAACCGGCCATGTGAGGCTTTTACGGTCCCTGGGACTGAAAAGTTTCATACTTATATTGAGATATTTGTATATTGCTATCATATCTCCTCTCAAATTTCTCTTCTCTAGAGAGAATACATTTACCTTTTGTAGTCGTTCCTCATAATTAAGGTCCTCCAGTCCCCATATTAATTTAGTTACCCTTCTCTGGACTCTCTCCAGCTCCAGCACATCTTTTCTGAGGATTGGTGACAAGAACTGGATAGAATACTCCAGATACTGCCTAAACAGATTTTTATAAATTCACTTTTTATTGCATGCCAGTATTCTGCTGGCTTTGCTTGCTGCAGCTTAACACTGCATGCTATTGCTCAGTCTGTCTTCTACTAGGACCCCTAGATCCTTCTCCATCCTGGAATCCCCTAGGATTCCCCCCCCCTAGTGAGTAACTTGTGTTTATATTTTAAACCCAAGGTGCATTACCTTACATTTACCAGTGTTAAACTTCATTTGCCATCTAGTAGCCCCCTCCATTAAATTATTCAGGTCCTATTGTAAAAGTTACATATCCTGCTTTGATGCTTTTTCCCTACTTTTTTTGGTCATCAGAAAACACTGAGATTGAGCTATTTATCCCAGCCTCTATATGATTTATAAACAAATTAAACAGAATTAGTCCCAGAACATAGGCTCGGGGTACCCCGCTAACCATTCTAGACCATTCTGAGTACAAGTTATTTATCCCTACCCTTTGGACATGCCCCCACAGCCAGTTTTCTATCCAAGAACAAACCCTATGGTCTATACCCATCAACCTCAGTTTGTAGATTAAGCATTCGTGGGGGACTGTATCAAATGCTTTTGGCAAAATCCAGATACACCACATCAACCGGCCTACCCCTGTCCAGATGGCAGCTCACTTCCTCGTTGAATGTTAATAGGTTGGTTTGGCAAGAGCGACCTTTTATAAACCCATGCTGATTACTGCAAATGATACTGCAAATTCTTGGATATGGTCCCTTATCATCCCCTCAAATAGTTTGCAAACTACCAGTGTTAGACTGACACGCCAATAGTTTCCAAGAATATAGCTCTGCCTTTTTTTGAATATTGGTACCACTCGGGCATTTCGCCAATCAGCTGGTACCAATCCTGTCAGAATGCTGTCCATAAAGATTAGGAATAGCGGTCTGGCTTAAACGGCCCCAGCGACAGCTCCGGAGAGTCTGAACTGCTTTGAAGGATTCCTTCAAAGCAGTTCAGACTCTCCGGAGCTGTCGCTGGGGCCGTTTAAGCCAGACCGCTATTCCTAATCTTTATGGACAGCATTCTGACAGGATTGGTACCAGCTGATTGGCGAAATGCCCGAGTGGTACCAATATTCAAAAAAAGGCAGAGCTATATTCTTGGACACTATGGGCTTCTTTTCTGTGTTTTTACCTGAGATACCCATCAGCGTCTGATTGAACACATTGGAACCAGCTCCAGCCTATAGTCTATTGGAAGACTTTAAAAACCCTTTGCCTGGTCTGACCACCTCGTTGTGGGTTTAGTGTCTGGTAAGGAGACTACATACCTCTAACTCGGGTGCTCACTTGGTGGAAGGAGGTTTATTCCCTAACATTACAAACCCACTATAAGAAGATTTTTGGATTCACTTCTCACTCTCATTACACTTGGGACTGTTTTATGGACAAGTATTTTATTCACTTGTACTTTATTTGATGTTAATGTCACATCCTTGGATTTTTAGATATACACTTTTGGTTACTAACAGATTGTCATTCACTTACTCCGTATTTGGTATTTACACATGATTTATAGCCAATCACGTTAGGTTGTGGTTTGCTTTTTGTTTAAATACTTTGTATTCATTTTTTTTTTTTGGTAACATTACCAAATTTTCACATATATTGGTTTTGCGCCGTACCTCATCTTTTACCACTTATAACCTGACTGAGTTTTTGGGTGTAAGCCATCTCGTCCTGCCAATTTATTTATCTTAAGCTTCTCTAATCCTTTCTGGACTCTGGCCTCTGTTAGCCACAAGGGTAGATCCAGTGATGTGTTACTAACCATACAGTCGTGGTTATTATACCCATCCTTTTCCTGTGTGAAGACTGAGAAGAAGAAAGCATTTAGTACAGCTGCCTTTTCCTTGTTATCTGTAGCCATCTTCCCTTCCTTGTCTTTTATGGGGCCTATATTTTCCGACTTCGCCTTTTAACTGTTAATATGTAAAAAAAAATCTTGCGATTTTTTTATTCTCCTCCGCTATGTGTCTTTAGTAGTTTTTTTAGCCTCCCTGATTGTGTTCTTACACTTGTTATTACATTCCTTGTAGTGTTAGAATGCTGACAATGACCCCTCCGCTTTTTACATTTTAAAAGCCATTTTTATGTCCTTAATATGACATTTTATGTTTTGGTTCAGCCACCTATATTTAACCTTTGTTCTTCTATATTCTATATTCAATGTATCAAGGATTTGGTCCCAATTAATATCCTGTAGCTTTAAGCAGAGTTTAGAAAAGTTGGCTCTTTTGAAATTTAGTGTTCTTGTACTTCCCTCGTGCTTTGCTTTCCTATGTTTTATGCTGAATGTAATAATCCTGTGGTTGCTAGTTCCCAAGTTGTCCCATATTTTCACAACTGTAATCAGATCTGTATAATTTGTAATTAATAGCAATGCATCATTTCTGGTTGGGAAATCCACCAATTGGGACATATGTTGGGATAGTTGGATTCCCCCATCACAACGACATTTCCATTCCTCACTGCCATTTCCAACTGTGAAAGGAGATCCAACTCCACCTCTTCCTTCAGGTTAGGGGGTCTGTAACAAACCCCCATTATTAATTTCCCGCTTACTTCTACCCTTTAGATTCACACCCATACGGACTCCACCTCCCCATCATCGATTTCATTCCTCTCTTCTACCTATATAACATTACTGAATATATAGACACACCCCCCCCCCCCTCTTCTGTTTTTTATATAATCCTTTTATTATTTTTTTCCACAATACAATAATACAAAATACATTACTCATACAAACATACATCATATATATGGTCTCAATATGTACACCTTATTAAAAAGAAAAGGGAAAAGAGACAATTATTAATACTAGATTTTACATCCCCCATTTCAAGCCCAGGCCTATACTTCCTGCATGTTTTCCGGTGGGGGAGGGGGGGGGGGGTACAGGAAAAGGGCAGCGAGATCTGGAGAGGAGGAGGAGAAGGAAGAAAAAAAAAAGCCCCAATATAATAGAGGAGGGATCAAGTCCCCCTATATTGTGAGAGGAAAAAATCTATTTTAAGGAAAATAATTTTCCATTGTTGTGTATATATCTAAAGTGCACAAAAAAAAAGAAAAAAAGAAAAAAAACACAATATAATAGAAGAGGGATCAAGTCCCCCTATATTGTGAGAGAGAAAGAAAAAAAAATCTATTTTAAGGGAAATCATTTTTCATTGTTGTGTATGTACCTAAAGTGCACACAAAAAAAAAAAAACACAATCTATTTTAAGGAAAATAATTTTCCATTGTTGTGTATGTACCTAAAGTGCACACAAAAAAAAAATCTATTTTAGGGGAAATAGTTTTCCATTATTGTGTATATACTTTAACCACTTTAGCCCCGTACCATATTGCTGTCCAAAGACCAGAGCACTTTTTGCGATTCGGCACTGCGTCGCTTTAACTGACAATTGCGCGGTCATGCGACGTGGCTCCCAAACAAAATTGGTGTCCTTTTTTCCCCACAAATAGAGCTTTCTTTTGGTGGTATTTGATCATCTCTGCGGTTTTTATTTTTTGCGCTATAAACAAAAACAGAGCGACTATTTTGAAAAAAATGCAATATTTTTTACTTTTTTCTGTAATAAATATCCCCCAAAAATATATAAAAAAAAAAAATGTTTTCCCCAGTTTAGGCCGATACGTATTCTTCTACATATTTTTCGTAAAAAAAATCGCAATTAGCGTTTATTGATTGGTTTGCGCAAAAGTTATAGCGTTTACAAAATAGGGGGTAGTTTTATGGCATTTTTATTATTATTATTTTTTTTACTAGTAATGGCGGCGATCAGCGTTTTTTTTCAGTACTGCGACCTTATGGCGGACACTTCGGACATTGGCATTTTTTTAGCGATCAATGCTATAAAAATGCATTGGATTACTATAAAAATGCCATTGACAGTGAAGGGGTTAACACTAGGGGGCGGTGAAGGGGTTAAGTGTGTTCCTATTTGTGTTCTAACTGTATGGGGGGGTGGACTTACTAGGGGGAATCACTGATCTTCCGTTCATACATTGTATGAACAGAAAATCAGCGTTTCCCCCGCTAACAGGAACGAGCGCTGTGTGTTTACACACACAGCTCCCGTTCCCCGCTCTGTAACGAGCGATCGCGTGTGCCCGGCGGCTATCGTGCCCGCCGGGCACGGGACTCGGGGGCGAGCGGGGGGTGCGCGCGCGGGCCGCCGGTGGCACGCACGCGCCCCCTAGTGGCCGTCGAAAGTGGCGACGTAGAGCTACGGGCTCTCGCGCAGCAGTGCCGACCTGCCGCCGTATTACTGCGGCGGCTGGTCGGCATGCGGTTAAAGTGCTCAAGAAAAAACAAAAAACAAAACAAATATAATAAGAGAGGGGTCAAGTCCCCCTATATTGTGAAAAATGGAAAATAAAAACAATTTTAAGGGAAATAATTTTCCATTGTTGTGTTTATACCTAAGGTGCAGAAAACAACAAAAAACAAAAAACAAAAGGGGAAAGGGGGGTAGAGGGGAAAGAGCGGGATAGGCCGAACAATCTACCCCTCCCCCCCTCCCTCTCATCACTCCTCTCCCTTAATCTCCTGCATCCCTAAATTCCCTCCATCCCCTCCAGATCCCATCATATCTTGGCTTTGAGACCGTATGGAGGGGCCACAGTTCCTCCATCATTCTAATTCTCTCTATTTCCTGTATCCATTCCCCAGTCGAGGGCGCTTCCTTTCTCTTCCAATTCCTTGGTATCAGGGCCTTGGCTCCATTTAATAAAAATGAAACCAGGGAGCCTCTATACTTTTTCCTAGATTCCCTTGTAGTGTGGAACAGACAATCCCATGGATCAAGTTTTATCTCCTGCCCACTAATTTTCTTTATCAATCCCAGTATCTCCCTCTAGTATATTTGTATCAGGGGGCAGTGCCACCATATGTGGGCATGGGGTCCTTCCATTCCACACTCTCTCCAACATAAGGGTGATACCTCGCTATTCATTCTGTGAAGTTTCGTTGGGACGTAGTACCATTTAACAAGTAGTTTATAGTTAGTTTCTTTTACTTTTGAATCCATCGATGTTGAGTGAACATAGTCTAATACCTGTCTCTTCTTATCAGTAGATATGGTTTGATTCAGTTCCATTTCCCAACTCTCTACTATTTTCAGTCCTACTGATTCTCTCATAGTTGTCAATATTTTATATATATTTGATATTCCCTGTCTTCCTGTTCCTCCTCGAGTTATGTACTTTTCCCATTCATTTAGTTCATCTATAGCTCGCAGGGGTTTCGGCAAGGTGTTTACAAAATGTTGGACTTGTCTATGTCTCCACATATCTCCTGGGAGCACTCCATATTTTTCTCGAAGCTCTGACATTGTACATAAGACATTACCCCTCATTAAGTCCTTCAATTTCAGTGTATCTGCTGCTGTCCACCTCAGGTACATACCTTCTCCCTAGCCTGGTGGGAAGAAGTCTGTGCCCGTAAGCGGCAGCAGCGGGCTATTATAAGGCCATTTTTTTGTCTTGCATACTCTGTCCCAGATTCTAAAAGTTTCTTTTGTTATTGATGGAATCTCATGTGGCAGTCCTCTATATTGCTTCGGTACCCATATTTTTTTCCCAGATCCTTTTTACTTAAACTTTCTTCTACTTCCACCCATTTTTTCCTCCCTTCCTCTTCCCCGAACCAGTCTGTAATCCTTCTTAATACCGCCGCCTCGTAATACCTTTTGAAGTCTGGTAGCTGAACTCCACCATCCCATTTATGTCTAGTCAAAGTCTCTGCTGATATACAAGGTTTTATGCTGAATGTAATAATCCTGTGGTTGCTAGTTCCCAAGTTGTCCCATAATTTCACGACTGTAATCAGATCTATATAATTTGTAATTAATAGCAATGCATCATTTCTAGTTGGGAAATCCACCAATTGGGACATATGTTGGGATAGTTGAAGTCCCCCATCACAACAACATTTCCATTCCTCACTGCCATTTCCAACTGTGAAAGGAGATCCAACTCCACCTCTTCCTTCAGGTTAGGGGGTCTGTAACATACCCCCATTATTAATTTCCCGCTTACTTCTACCCTTTAGATTCACACCCATACGGACTCCACCTCCCCATCACCGATTTCATTCCTCTCTTCTACCTATAAAACATTACTGAATATATAGACACACCCCTCCCCCTCTTCTACGATACAATGAATATCCCTGGATGTTTTCCAGACAGTCATGTAAACTGTCAAACCAAGTTTCTGTTATTTCCATGAAGTCCACATCCTCCTTGTAGACTAGGCTCTTGGCATTTGTGAATATTCCCCTGAGTTTTGTACTGGTGTGTTATTATTTTCTCCATATGATTTCTCAGGCTTCATTTTTGATTTGGTAACTCATTAACCCCGGTATTAGATGTTATGGATATATTATCACTATTGCCTCCACTATTCCCCTCTGTATTATGCTCACTGCCAGTTATTGCTTCTCTCAACCTTCCCCCTCAACACCTAAAAGCTCCTCCAACAGAGCTAAACCTTCCCCATTAAGGTGTCACTACTAAAGAGCCAGTAACCAACTAAAAAGTCAGCCCAGTTCTCCAAGAACTCAAAATCCTCTTCACTATACCAGTTGCTCAACCACTTGTTAAGATTACAAGGGCACAAGGTATCCAGATGATTGTCAAATTAAATTTTAAAATAAAACAATGTCCTGTTGCTTCTCCTCCCCCAGCTCTTATGCAGCTGAGAACAGAGGGTATGTGATCATTTAAAAAAGGGGAGGGGGGGAGTAATTATAATGTTTTTTATACCTATACACAAATGTTTTGCCTTTCATTTCTATTTTAAAAGGAACGTTTTTTTTTTACAAGGTGATCGTTTACAATCACTTTAAATAGTTTGTAGTTTATCAGAGAATCACACAGTAATTACATTTGTTGATGAATGTATTTGTTTTTTTTCTTTAATTACTGCTATATCGGAACATGATATGCATATGCAAGGTGACTTAAAGAAGTTGTAAAGAATTTTTTTTCCTGACTTGCTCCATGGCAGCATATGTGTGGGTAGCCCCGCCTCCATAACTACCCAATAGGACCCCTCCCTATAAATTTCAGCTGTGGGCTCTCAGTCGTGTTCCTTTTTTGTCCTCCTCCGTAGGACCATGTGTTTTTGGTTCTCCTACCTGAAGACGATTGTTCCTACGATCAAGATCGGCCGATGATGATGGTATCTCATCCCTCCGATAAGCCTTGACTGTTAAGCAGGGTATGGAGTGTATTGCAGAGTAGCGCTGAAGAGCTGGATTATGTCTTCCACTGGAGAGACGAGCGCGCACAGGCCTGAATAAATAGCAATGTGCAGATGGCCATTATCTGCTGAAAGCCTGGTGTGTTTGGATGTGGTGTTCCTGGCCGAATCGATTGTAGGTGGTGGTAAGCAGTATCGCCTTCATGGCAGCAGTGTTTATGTTTGTTTGTTTTCTCTGTTTTCCATATGCTGTTTTTTTCATGATTGGATGCCCAGTGAGCATCTGGTTCCTGTGCGTTCCAGCCGCCGCTCCCTCTTACCTCCGGGTTTCCGTCTGCGTTCTACGAACGGACGGACCCAGGAATGAAAGCTAGGTTTGGTTCGCGCACGCGTGCGAGTATCGCCGTTGTTTAAAAAAAAAATCGGGGGACATCTGTGAAGCTCGGGATCGATTGTTCGAAACTATGGTCTCCTGGTGCATTTACAGAGACTTCCCCAGGTAAGTGCTCGTTCAGAATGTTGGGATTTTAGCATGTGTTTTAGTCGTTTGTAATCTGGTGTTTGATTCTCCCACCTGCAATGTGTCTGTTCTACTATGGATGCTTCATTGCCCCTAGTTGCCATCCCTCTCTCAGCAGGTAAGATTGGAAAACAATGTTTTTCTTTTCCTGTTGGGGGGGAAGAGAGTGGAGTATAGGGCATTGTCATGACTATGCTTGTCTCTCTCTCTCTCTATTTTTCTTTTTTCAGCCCTTCTAGGTCTGACCAACATCACAGCGAGTCCCGCAGACGCAGCGGGTCCTCTAAATCGCACCACCGGCACTCATCTTCTAGACACCATAATTCTTCTAAAATCCGGACATCCCAGTAGGGATACTCCTCACCCCCCCTCATCTCACAGCAAGAGTTCAGAGAGATTTTGCTGGGGGTGCAAGGCTCTGGTTTTTGCTAGCAAGTCCCTTTGCGACCATTGTTTTTCAAAGGCAGCCAATGAAAGGGAAGGTGCAGACAAACACCTAGAAGCATTGGTTAAGCGTGTCGTGGACAAGTCGCTACAGGAGAGAGATGCCAGAGTGCAGCATGATTCTCCTCCAGACCCAATGATTCCCTTGTTGGATCAGGGACAAATGCATGAGACTTTTGAAGTAGCTCAAACCAGCCATCCCTCAGAGAGTGGGTCAGAAGTGGATGATCCAGGGATAGGTTCTGATTATGCCTTAGTTCCTGCTTTAGTGAAAGCAGTCAAGGAAGTTTTGAATTTGGAAGATCCAATTATCTCTTTCCCAAACAAAGGAAACTTTTTAAGCAGCTCAATAAGGAGCGACATTATTTTCCATTTGTCATGGAAATAGGTGCCATTATCTCAGAAGAATGGGGGAACCAATCTATCCCAGCAGACAAATCCGATCAAAACGGTCTGTCAGACCGATTTGATCGGATTTATTTAATGGTGTGTACGCGGCCTTACAGTTTACCTGCCTACCATTTGGTCTCACGTCATCACCTCGGGTGTTCTCCAAAGTTCTGTTAGCCATTGTGGCTCTCCTCCGAGTGAAAGGAGTTTGTCTTCATCACTACCTAGACGATCTCTTACTTCTAGCTCAAGACAGAAGTTAACTCCTGGAACACAGGGACCTAGTAATTGCCACTCTCCAAGAATTTGAATGGCTATTGAATTTGGAGAAGGGTCATCTTGTTCCAACACAATCTCTGGTATTTCTAGGTGCCCTCTTCAACACAATAGAAGGCACCATTTAATTGCCGAAAGGGAAAATAGTAACAATCCAGGACAGGATACGCGCAACACTTGCTGCTCTTCACCTATCTGCTCTTCAATGTTTGAAGGTGATTGGCACCATGGCAGCCACCATTCCAATGATGAAGTGGGCTCAGTGACACACTCACCCATTCCAAAAGGGTTTCTCCAGCAATGGGACTTCCCCAGCAAGAGTCAAAGCATCATGCTCACTCAACCCATGACAGAGTCTCTTCTGTGGTGGCTTCAGGGGAAGAATCTCTGCAACTGTCGTTCGATCCGTCCCATCACTTGGGTTACAATAACCTCAGATGCCAGCAATCAGGGCTGGGGCGCTCATTGCCTGACAGAAATAGCCCAAGGCAGGTGGAGCACACCTTCTCAAGGAACTGTATCCAACATACTGGAGCTGCGAGCTGCCTTTCAGGCGCTCATATCCTTTCACCACCAATTAATGGATTCCTCTGTGATGCTCAGGCTGGACAACACAACTGCTGTTGCTTACATAAGGAAGCAGGGTGGAACCCGCAGCTGGTCCTTACTCCGAGAGGTGGAGCCAATTATGAATTGGGCCCAGAAGAACCTAGCCAACATCTCGGCAGTGTACATTCCGGGGGTCCAGAATGATCAAGTGGACTTTTTATCACAAATCCAATTGAACAACAGCGAATGGTTTCTGCACATAGAAGTGTTCAATTGGCTTCTAACTCTGGGAGTGTCCCCAGAAGTGGATCTGTTTGTGTCCCCCATACAACCTCAAGTTGATCAAGTATTATTCGAAGTTCCGGGATCCCCAAGCCTATGGGATAGACGCTCTCACAGATCGATGGAAATTCAGCATAGCATATGCCTTTCCACCAATACCTGTAATTCAGTTTCTTTGCCGATTCAGATCAGAGGATGTAGAAATCCTAACAGTGATTGCATTTTGGCACATCAGGCCATGGTTTTCCTTCCTAACGGTTCTCAGTTACCAGGAGTCGATCCCTCTTCCCCTCAGACCGGATCTCCTCTCTCAGGGCACAACGTTGCACCCATGTCCAGCTCATCTGCACCTCAGATTGTGGTTCTTGAGAGGGGAAGGCTCGAAGCATTAGGATGTCCAGAAAGAAGCTATTTCAACTCTTCTTAACGCTAGAAGAAATAGTACCAACAAAGTTTATGAGCATATCTGGTCAAAATTTACAGATCACATGTCTTCCAGAGCAAAACCTTGTAGTTCCCTAGAGGTCCAAGACATACTCAGTTTTTTACAAACAGGTTTGGACTTACCTTTAGCAGTCAGTTCACTCTGAGTGCAAATCTCAGCCATCTCTGCATTTACTGGAATCCCTTGGGCCATTCATCCTTTGGTTCGCCAGTTCTTCAAGGGCGCCATCCAGCTTAGACCCCAGAGAAAACCGAGGTTCCTTAAATGGAATCTGCTTTTATTCTGGACTGTCTTACCATGATCAGCTCTGATCCGGATAAACCACTATCAGCTAAGGATCTTACTCTCAAGACCGTCTTTTTAGTAGCGGTCACTTCAGCTAAAGAGTCTCTGACATCAGAAATCTGTGTTCAAAAGAACCATTCTTGACCTTCTTTCCAGATAGCGCAGTATTAATTCTTATGCTGGGCTCAAATCCTAAAGTTACATCCATTTTTCATAAAAATCAGAAAATTGTACTGCCCACTTTTGGGTTATCTGCAGATAAAACTGTTCATCCCCTTGATGTGGGGCACACATTAAGCCAATATCTGGAAATGACAGAATCTTTCAGGCAAACAGTTTTTCTTTTCACTTTTCTTCATGTAAAGAACAAAGGAAAACAGGCCTCAATCAGATCCATTGCAGCTTGGATAGTTCAGACCATCCAGAGGGCATACAAAGCCAAGGGCATGGCTCCTCCAGAGGCAGTGTCTGTGCACTCAACCCGGAGCATTTCGACCTCTTGGGCAGCCTCACGTCATGTCGCACCTGAAGTTATATGTAGAGCGGCTTCGAGGTCATCTATTAATACGTTTGGTTTCCCACTAATGTGTTGAACCGGCTGCTTTATCCTCATTGAATTTTAATTTACAAGTGCTGTCAGTTGACAGTGTTAAATTCATTTATTTTCTTGCCTCAGCTTTTTGCACGCCCGGGTGTGTTTGGCGAGTTAATTCCCACATGTATGCTGCCATGGAGCAAGTCAGGAAAAAGGAAAATGTATTATCAAATACTTACCGTACTTTTCCTTTCTTGATAGGCTCCATGGCAGCAGGAGTCCCTCCCAATGCTTGGAGTCGGCTAGTTACGGAACACGGCTGAGAGCCCACAGCTGAAATTTATAGGGAGGGGTCCTATTGGGTAGTTATGGAGGCGGGGCCAACCCACACATATGCTGCCATGGAGCCTATCAGGAAAGGAAAATTATGGTAAGTATTTGATAATAAATGTTCCTTTTTTTTGCTGAAATTACTGTTTACAGGGTATAGAGACATAATAGTCTCTATAACTGATTCCTTTTAAAAACAATTAAAAATAGATAAAAATCAATCAGATAATGTACCTGTAGTTTTTTAGTTTTGTTTTTGCATGTTATCCTGTATCTGTGCTATACAGAGCCATAGAGCAGTGATGGTTTGGAAAACTAAACTAAAAGCTCCCAGTACTGTGGTCACAGGGAAACAGACAACCAGTAAGTGTCCAGAACAGAGGAGAATTACAGCAACATCAGAGCAAAAACTAACAATGAGGACATGAAACCAGGACTGCAGTAAGGTAAAGGAAGCTATTTAGCTAAAAAAAAAAAATCATTTAGTGACCCTTTAAGCCTAGTACCCACGGGCCGAATGTAGGGCGACATCGGCTTCTGTCAAAGGGTCATGGCTGAAAACCATGACTGTCAAACCAATATCTGACTGGAGTGTTCCTGCAGGGGGGGGGCGTGGGTGTCCCCCTAGGGTGCTGACAATGCGTGTAGCAAAAAATAAAGAAAATCTTGGACAGCCGCACCCTGAAAAAAACTCTATGTTGCCTTTTATTGGTAAAACAGGATAAAAACACTACAAACCACTACAAAATAGGACACCCAGCTGATGCGTTTCGCATTAATATTTAGCGTCCCCCTGTCGGAACACAATAGACCAGCAGGGGAGATTGCTGTACTAACCTTTAAGGTAGTCTTTCCAAAACTTTTAGCTTGCCTAGGTCCTTGCTTGGTTAATCTGCTTGTGGACTTCGGATACTGTTTGACATATAAAAGTCACTTGTCCTGAATACATGAGGGTAATTATTTCTTTCAAAGAAAATAATAAAACAAGATATTTCACAGATTTATTTTCTCGGCAAAATGTTCTTTCTCTGCTACTTGCATTTTGATAGTTATAAATGAGATCCATATATATGTCCACCCACCGAGTGCAACCATCCACTCATTCAAACACATGATAGAACCATCAGCTTCTAGTCAAGGGAACTAGAATCTGTCAGAAGGAATCAATACAGATCGGTCAGCATTTCCCAGGTGTTCTTTACACGTGCAAGACTGATTCTTTCAGAACAAAGCAATGTGTCTCAGACCCCACTGCTAATGAACATTATATGGAGTAATCATTCACCTGTCTCAAGGGCTTGACTGCATCTAAACAGGGTAATCACAATAGACAATGTCTTTTGTTATTAAAGTTTAAAAAGATTGAAGACAAGCGGAAAGGCAAGTTAAAGCCTTGATTTTTTTAAATTTTCCCAACTTTTAGTGCTCAGTTTAGTGCGATATAACATTTTTTTTTTCCCTGCTATATAGAGCACTATTTTTAGCAGTGAGAGTTAAAACCAACAATCACATGGCTGAAAACAACGATGGCAAATAACACATGTATTATACCTTATGCCGCGTACACATGATCGGAAACTCCGACAACAAAACCGTGGATTGTTTTCCGATTAAATTTTGGCTCAAACTTGTCTTGCATACACGCGGTCACACAAATCTTGTCAGAAATTCCGAACGTCAAGAACGCTGTAACATACAACACTACGACAAGCCGAGAAAAATGAAGTGCAATGATTCCGAGCATGCGTAGAATTTTTGCGCGTCAAAATTGCATACAGACGATTGGAATTTTTTGTTGTAGGAAAATTTGAGAACCAGCTCTCAAATTTTTGTGGTCGGAAATTCTGACAGCAAATGTCCTATGGAACAAGCTCACATCGGACATTTGTTGTCGGAAATTCCGACTGTGTGTACGCAGCATTAGACTTTTAGCAGGATCTAAGCAGGAGGTTCTGACCCAGAAATGAATAGAAGATTTCTGTTTATAGGGTACACGCTAGACTTGCCTATTGATTTGTATGGACAAGAGGATGACAACAGCAGCTTTACGCCTCCCAGAAAACACACTGGATTGGATGCTCCTCTGCTATCAAAAAAGTGTGAATGAGTTCTGAAAGGATAACCCTATGTAGCACAACCTCCGAAGGAGCTGCTGAATATTTTCAGACGACATGTTACCTCCATCTTCTCGCCGTCCAGGGTAGTAGATGAGAGTCCATTGTCCACACTTTACACTTCTTTTTCTAAGATTTATTTGCAGAACTTGGTAAGAAAGAAGAAGTGCTTGAAGGGATGGAAGGGTAACAGGTAGAGAGGTTCAGGTGCATAATTTCAATCCGGAAACACTCCTGCTTTCAGTAACACAGTTCTTGTCGCCACTCTAGCCAGAGTGGGTGTTGCTCACCCGGATAGGTCCCTCTCACCGGCTTAGCAGCCAGAGTGGTGCAAGGAACAAAGTACAGTCTCTGCCACAGACCTTCCTTTGAGATGAGACACTTTCAGGCCAGAATCCTCTAGCACAGGATTCAGCACCCGGATCTCTCCAGATTAACTTCTGTAGAACTCAAGTCTGATAAGCGATCACTATCAAGCCTCTCAGTATATGGTGCATCCTTCAATTAAGTTTCCTGGCCTCTTTCTTGGTCCTCTCCAAGATAGGGCCTTCATCAAGCAGCTTCCTCCCTCTAGGACGGACAGCACAGGATCACCTTGAAAGCATAGACCCAGTCTGACTACTGGGCCCACTTAAACAGATCACAACCCCGGACCAACGTGGTCCCGGAACCAGGATTGCAGGAGCACGCACCCCCGGCCAGGAGGGCCACGAGGTGGTCCCCAGCATGCACAGCAGGACAATCATGTGAGTTTTTGGCTGGAAAGTCCGACCATGTGTAGGCCCCATCCGACTTTTTCTGTCAGAATTTCCAACAGCAAAAATTTGAGATTGAGAGCTAGTTCTCAATTTTTCAGATGGGAAAAGTTCTTGTCAGAAATTCCGATCGTCTGTATGCAATTCCGACGCACAAAAAGCCACGAATGTTCGTTATCATTTTAACGCATGTTCGAAATCATTGAACTTAATCTTTCTTGGCTCATCATAGTGTTGTACGTCACCACGTTCTTGACGATCGGACTTTTGTGTGACCGTGTGTATGCAACACAAGTTTGAGCCAAAATTCAGTCGGAAAAAAAATCAAGGTTTTTTTTGTCGGAATTTCATAAGGGTAAAACTTAATGCCGAAGCCCAATTTTGCAACTTGTGTTAGTAAAAAATATTACATATCATCAACTACTTTTTTCATCCAGGTTGATTATACCTTGTTTTTTACTTTTCAGGACAAATCGGTCTTTCATTTGGTGGTAAATAGTAATTGATATGTAGCGCTCACTCCCGAAGGAGCCGCTGGATAGTTTGGGACTGACGTATTAAAGCGGAGGTTCATCCTCAAAATGAACTTTTTAGCTAACCTATCTGTAGCCTTAATAAAGGCTTGTAGCGTTGTCATTTTTTTTTTTTTTGTGTACACTTACCTGTCTTCAGCTGCACTTCCGGGTCTTCTTCCTTGCGGTGAGTGGGCGTTTCGCTTTTTCTGCCCGACGGGGAGCTCTGCATAAATGATTGACGTGCGCGTCATGGCCTTCCGAAAATATCCGACGGGGACTCGGCTCTTTACGGCGCTATATGGCACCTGCGCCTGCCTTGTAGAGCCGACTGCGCAGGTGCCGTAAAGTGCCGTATAGCGCCGTAAAGAGCCGAGTCCCACTCTGATATTTTCAGAAGGCGATGACGCGCACGTCAATCATCTATGCAGAGCTTAGGAACGCCTACTACCCGGGGGAGTGAGAACCCTGAAGCCAGGTGAAAACGACAAAAAAAAAATCCAGCATACTGTTGATGTCAGCAGTATGCTGGATATAACAGTCTATATTTTTTTTAGGGTGAACCCCCGCTTTAAGTTACCTTCTTTTTCTTGTCTAGGGGTCAAACTTGTGATTGTGGATAAAGAGCAAGTGTCCAGACATCAGCTTGAGTATTTAGTGCTTTATTCCATGGCCCAACATGGCACACAATAGAGAAAGGTTGATGAGCAAGGAGAGAACTACAGTATCAGGCCTTGGATATGAAAAAGAGCAAGCCTGCTCTCAGTACAGTCAATTTCAAACGTCGCCACTCCCGCCGGAGTGGGTAAAGTGCCCCTGGACAGGCAATTAACTCGTACCTGGCAACCGGAGGGCCACTTGCAAAAGTCACTGGGAGGAAACAGGGCCTCTGCCACAGGCTCAGTGAAATTTCCAGTTGTCAAAGATTAGAACTAACGCATTCTCCCAGTAAGTCCAATTTAGGGCCACCAATTGACAGTTGAAGTGTACCTGTCATACAGCGTGGTGACCGGATCCCCGATGGTTCGTCTAGGCCTCCCGGACAACTTCTATCTCTAGGTCCTCCCGAGCCAATCCCCCATCACACAGCCTTCAGCTTAGGATCTGAGACCCAGCAAGTCGCTGGGGCCCCTCTCAACTCCAGGTTAAAACTCCGCCCGGTGCGCAACCTCAACCAGGCAGGCCTTGGCGGCGGGGGCCCATGGATGCGCGCACCCTGACGGTGGATGCCGCACCTGGAACTTGGGCCCCGTGTAGAACAGACCCAAATGGCGGCTGCCACAGATATACCCCCCTCTCCAGCCTGCCCAGAGAGGGAAACCGCTCCCCTGATTGGCGGCTGGGGGGGAGTGGATCCTCAAGAACCCCTCTAGCGCTAACTGTCGCCCAGGAGTGATAACACACTCCCGGAGCGCAGTCTGACCTACAAGAAAGTTCTAAACTGGCAGCAGCCGAATTTTGAATGGGAGCAAATTAACTCTCCTATTCCCCCCTAACTTTAGTGTAACGCCCCACGTAGAACGGAGGGAGGCGCTACAGATATATCCTGATTTTTTTATTTTATTTATTTAGTGTAGCGCCCCCCCCCCCCTTGTTTTTGCATGGGCGCTGCATTTAAAACTAGTTGGACTGGGAGAGCTAAGTTGCTCCCAGTTGTGATTTGTTTAGGTTGTTGACCTGAGTCATTCCGAAAAGGTCCACTGGCTCGGACTGCATTCTGGGGATGTTGTTTCATCCTTGGCCGGCAGTGGGAGCCAGCGGGATTTCTGGTGGATGAAGTCTTCCTCAGCAGCCAATTGGAGAGTTTTTCTCCTTGCTGGGCATGCTGGGGAGGGGTATATCTGGGACCTAGGTCAGGTCTTCGGGGGTTCGTTCGTGTTCTTTTTTTTTTTTTCTCATAATTTTTATTGGTTTGCATAGTAGCAGTACAGGCAGTGTAGTGCAGCAAATACAGTAGAATTAACAATTAAATTGCGGTCGCAGCCGCTGTGTCTCAAAAGGTAGTAGGTACACTGTAACATAAACATTAATGATAGTAGGAGTGTCTTCCGAAGGGTGTCACAAAATCTGGGGTCTCCTCCTTTTGTTTTCCTTTTTATTTATATTTTTATTTTCCTGTTATATCCTGTCACAACGTCAATTTCAAAGGTGTGAACTATAAGACTGTGCGCGGGAGCGGAAGATCAGGTGCAGTCATAACACATTATGCAAAGGTAAACCAATTTCGTCGGTGGACGAGGTCAGGGGGTGTTGTGTGCACCCAGTTGGACGCGTGGTCCTAGCAGGCAAGGGGTCTCCATCCCTCCGGACCCTGTCTTAGGGGACTTCTGTAAGAGGGGTATTGGGAGTGTCGTAGTTTTGTTGACCTATATGGGGATGTGCCCGGGGGTTGCCTTGTGCAGGCGACGTAGGCCCGGATCAGCGGGGTTCTACCCTCCCTCCGCCCACCCCTAAAGGGAGCAATCTGTGGGCGGGGGGAGTAGGAGTCTCTAGAGGCGATAGGGCCGGTTGGCGTTGTTCAGGGAAGGGGGGGGGACGTTTAACATGGGGACAGATCAGGGGTCAGCAGCGTCAGCTAATGGGAGGGGGTGGGTCGGATCTACCCGGCTTGTGGAGGGGCATGGGCTGGTCATAGAGTTCCTATAGTGGGTCCAGCAGGCCCATGTGCATCTATATTTGTCTTGGGTATCCTTGGCTTGGTGGATGAGCATCTCCATCTCCTCAATTCTGTTTACTCGGGCTCGCCATTCCTCTACCGTGGGGGGAATGGGATCTTTCCAGCGAGCCGGTATGCATTGCGTGGCCGCATTTATCAGGTGCAGGGTGAGCGATTTACGATAAACCGATTTGGGAAGGGACGTGTGGTGCAAAAGGTACTGTGCGGGGGTGAAGTCAGGTGTGTAAGTGGTGATTTGAGATATGAGGGTATGTATCTCCTTCCAGAACTGTTGCAGGGCAGGGCAGTCCCACCACACATGGAGGAGGGTGCCGGTTTCCGAGTCACATCTCCAGCATGTGGGCGCTACGGAGGGGAAAATTTTGTGGAGTTTCTCAGGCGTTCTATACCATCGGGAATAGATTTTGAACCTGTTCTCTTGGGCCGACACGTTAACCGACCCCTTGTGGGTGTGTTCCCAAACCGCCTCCCAGTCCTCTTCCGAGAGGGAAGTATCTAAATCAGTGTCCCATGCGTGGTGTATATCAGAGTTGGGCTTGAGTCTGGAGGTCAGTAGAGAGTATAGCGTCGAGATCAGGTGTTTCTGCGGATCGAGTTGGTTGCATAAGCTTTCGAACGGGGTGAGGTCTCTGGTCCATACCCGTAGAGTCGGTGTTTTGTTGAGGAAGTGTTCGTTCGTGTTCTTCACGTGTGCAGGGCCCCGAACTCGGGGTGCGGCATCCAGCTTCAGGGTGTGCGCGCCCATGGACCCCGCCGGCGCAGCCCGCCTGGCCAGGTTCCTGGGCCTTCCTGAGTCTGTCGGAGACAAGAATCAAGGAGCCCAGTGATTTACTGGGTCCCTAAAGCTTAAGAGAATCCCAGACGGGGATTCGGTGACCAGGATGCTGGCAGGTACGCTCTACTGTCGCCCGGTGACCTGTTCTGTGAAACTACTGGGAGGATTCGCTCAGTTCACAAATTTAGTCTATCCAAATTAACTGGCCTGTGGCAGAGGCCTAGAGCCGGGCCTGTGAGAGAGACCCGTTCCTCCCAGCTAAGAGCTAAGATTCGAGGTGACGCCTCGGCTGCCAGGTCTGTGTGAGAGACACCTGTCCCGGGACACCTTACCCACTCAGTCTCATAGGAGTGGCGACGTGTAAAAGTTTGTGCTGCTAAGGGCTGATCTGCCTTGTGTGTATCCAGGCCTGACATCGAAAGCTTCTCTTCTCTAATCAACCTATTCTTCCTTCACTAAAGTTGATGTTGGCTAATGTTGGCCTGGAATTAAAGCATTGAGAAAATCTTTATTGACTGTGTGGACCTCCGTTTACTGCTAAATCCTCCTGGTGCATCCCTAGACCACGCTGGGGTAACTTAATTTGCCAATCCCAATCAAACCAGCGGCTCCTTCGGGGGTGAGCACTACATTAGCAACGGAAAACTGACCCAAAATAGTAAAAAAATTTAATAAAATTAGCTATATATTTTTTGCTACCACCATAACCTACCACCAAAGAACAACCCAAAACAAATTCTTCTGCTCCTGACGATCGCAGCAATACCACAAATGTGTATGTTAGTTGTTGTATGTGTCTGTAGTACAGCCCAGAATCAATAGTGTGCATTTTGCTTTTTTTATCCTACCTCAAACACACTGACACTAATTAAAAATATCCTGTCCAAAAAATACTGACCCTGACATTGACCTTGACCCAAACACTAAACCTGGCATTGACCTAGATCATGGGTCTTCAAACTATGGCCCTCCAGTTGTTCAGGAACTACAATTCCCATCATGCCTAGTCATGTCTGTGAATGTCAGAGTTTTACAATGCCTCATGGGATGTGTAGTTTCGCAACAGCTGGAGGGCCATAGTTTGAGGATCCCTGACCTAGATTAAACCTTGATCAATTTTTTATTATTATTATTATTTGTTTTTACAATTACAATTTTTACAATTACAATGTATCTTTCTTGTCCATTCACAGAGACAGAAGACATGGGGGCGGGCTTCATGGTGACTGATTACAGTGATCAGGTGACCCGGTATCGGACATTCCAGGTTCCAATCTTTAGAACTGGTTTGGGGCTCCCAGTGAGACCCCAGTCAATGTGCTGGGAGCGCCATGTGGCACGCTCCCAGCACAAAGGGAGGTATGCAAATATGCGACCCCATGGCAAAAAGCCCAGTCCGATATTTGTGTTACCTCGGCACCAAGGGGTCATCCTAAGAGGAAGAATTTCATTAAGTGTTGGACACTTTTCCTACACTTTTTACTTGGACTTTTTTTTATCATTCCTGTGTGTGTTACATGGACATTAATTATCACTTAGTTCTTTGTATGTGTTTTTTTTTTTTACTATTAATGTGTGTATTATACATGTTTTTTTTCTGCATGTTAGCATAATTATGTGGTTTGGTTTTAGAATGATGAAAGCGCTGCACTATATAAGGGAACCTTTTACTTTATAATTTGTTGTATTTGGGTGGGTGGTTTAAAGGAGAAGTATGGCCAAAGCTTTTCTGGCTATACTTTTTGTTCTACACTCCTGTGATCCCTTTTCATGTCACTGAGCCGGTCCAGGCTGGGGAAAGATCCCGACTTTACACCATTCTCTTCTCAGAAGGCAGGGAAGAACTGAGTGATCAGCAATGTTTGATCTCTCAGTTCTCAGTGCAGAGGCAAACTACAAACTGGAGCTGAATGTTAACCACTTGCTACCAGACCTTTTTCTGTCACTGTTTGTTTACAAGTAAAGATCTGTATTTTGTGCTAGAAAATTACTTAGAACCCCCATATATGTTTTGAGCAGGTGCCCTAGAGAATAAAATGGTGGTCGTTGCATTTTTTTATTTCACACAATTTTTGAGCAGTGCTTTTACAAATGCAATTTTTTGGGAGAAGATACACTTAAAGGGGAGTTCCACCCACAATTTCACTTTTTAAATATAAATACCCCTGTAATACACAAGTTTAATGTATTCTAGTAAAGTTAGTCAGTAAACTAAGGTCTGTTTTGTTAGGTTGTTACAGCATTTAGATTTAGTTTATAATCTAGAAATAGACCGTGGACATCTTAAAGCGGAGCTCCACCCGCATTTTTTTTTTCCAAAGTCGGCAGCTACTAACAGTGTAGCTGCTGACTTTGAATAAGGACACTTACCTGTCCTAGGTGCCCGCGCTGACGGCCCCCGCCAATGTCGATCCTCGATCCCGGCACCGCCATCCACAGTCAGGGAAACAGGCAGTGAAGCCGTGCGGCTTCACTGCCCGTTTCCTACTGCGCATGTGCGAGCGACGCGGCGCTTTGTGAATGGTCCGGCTGCTTTCTGGGATACACACAGTTCCCAGAATGCAGTGCGGCCCATTCACAAGAAGACACCCAGAAGAGGAGGAGGAAGAAAACCACACCGCGGATCATGAGGGCAGATTCGGGACTTCCGCATAGCAACAGCCTATTTAGGGTGAGTATTTTTTCTTTTTTTTTTTCCATTTCATTTATTTTTTATTTTTTTTAGATTTAAAAAAAAAAATGAGGGTGGAGCTCCGCTTTAAGTGTGGGCATCATGAAGCCAGACTGTATGACTTCCTGGATTTCAGCTTTGCATATCTCGCACATGCTCAGTGCTGCACAAGCAATGTAATAGGTTTCAGTCAGGTTTGCAAGGACTACTGGGAAACATAATGCCTATCCCAGAAACCCTTGCAAATAGCCTTGTGACTTAATAGCCTAGGCTAATAAGGAGGAGGAAGTAATGAAGGACTACAAAATAAAGGTATTTAGGTATTTACAAGCAACAAAATAAATAAAAATTGTCCATTGTGAACACTATGAGATTAGGGCATGCAGCACAGACAAACATAAAAAAAATGGGTGGAACTCCACTTTAAATAAATAAAATAAAAAAAACACAATATTTTTTCCGCACCTTCTGTCCTGACCTCAAATCGATAGAGCACCTTTGGGATGAATTAGAGCAGAGACTGCGAACGAGGCCTTCTCATCCACATCAGTACCTGACCTCACAAATGCGCCTCTGGAAAAAGGGCCTAAAAATTGAGATAGACACAAGCCTCGTACACACACACGTTTTCTTAAAAAAATAAAAATTATGAGCCCTGTTAGGAGTGGGCTTTGGTGAAATATCAGGGATTTAAACAGGGGGAATCTGCACCATACAGGGTGATTCGAGTATGCCCAGGCACACCTGGCACACCCTGTGCACAAGCCTATCCCTTATATTGTGAAAACACTACTGACATACAATGTATAATTTGTCCTGTGCGCATGTGCACCTATCTGCTAACTAATGGCAGTAGCACCTTTCCACCTTACCAAATAAACATTGCTTTGCAGAGTTTTTTTTTTCAACAGCCAGAGGTTGAAGGGCCCTTCTTCTGTAATGTGCAAATTACAATTTTACCTTCATTTTGCGGTTCATCTGATTGAAGTCCACTTTGTAAGACACCAGCAGTATAAAAATGACTTTCCTAAACCAACTCTCCCATGATATGAATTGAAGTGTGCGCAAGATAAGAGATTTCCTCTCAGTAAAAGGCAGAGAAGTATGCAGAGCAAAATTCATCCTCTAATATTTTTCGACATTGAAGCCGGCAAGCGGCTATTATAGATGCTTATCACAGGTTTTTCAGGAAATAACGTGAAGGCAGCCAGCATGAAAGGGATTAGGGCATGAAAATCAAACTGCTAGGACTTGAAAACTGATTCCGTTTATTATGCAGGATTGCTATCAGTGTTAAAGAACCACTCCGCAGTACGTGACGCATTGTGTCACGTACAGCTTTAGAGAAATATTTTCTCGTTCTTTTATGGTATAGGTAAACCATGGTAATGATATCTTAAAGTGGATGTAAACCCACTCTCATGCTTTCTAAACTACTGCCATAGTGCTGATCTATAAGGATATAATTGCCTCCTGCATGTATCCTTACCTGTCAAAGGTTTCCCCTGTCTGTTATAAGAACCCGAAAAACTGCAGATTCTGTGGGTGGGTCTGTTGTCTGGAGCTCTGTGGGTGGAGTCGTGATCACTAACATCCAGTTAAAATCCAGAAAAGTAACCACATGACTTCAGAAAAGGAGTGGGGGTGGGAATTAAAAAATAATGCATGAGATATGTAAATAACCCGTCATTCACAGCAAGGGGGCGGAACAGACCAAGGTTTTTCTCTGTAAGTCCGTTTTATTTCCCTGAACAATAAAAGAAGATTGCTCAGAGCTGGATAAACTCTGTGTGGCAAGACTGGGCACAGATGATAGGAAATGTTATACTGTACATTGTGACATCAAAATAATAAATAAGAAAAATTTGGGTTTACACCCACTTTAAGCCCAAATCTTTCTTATGCAACGTACACACGGTCGTTTTTTGTGAAATGAAAAAAAACGACGTTTAAAAAAAACGTCATTTAAAATGATCGTGTGTGGGCAAAACGTCGTTTTTATGTCTTCTGAAAAACTACCAAAAATGATCGTGTGTGGGCAAAACGATGTTTAAGACAACGTTTTTAAACCCGCTTGCTCAGAAGCAAGTTATGAGATGGGAGCTTCAATGGAACAGAGTGCCGTCGAACGTGGTGTGTACGTAACCGCGCTTTGCAAGAGCATTTTCAGAAAACGATGGTGTGTAGGCAACGTCGTTTTTTAAAATGAAGTTTGAAAAACGTTGTTTTTTTTTTATGAGATAAAACAACGTTTTTTTACATCACAAAAAGTGATCGTGTGTATGTGGCATCAGTGTTGGCAGACTGGAAAAGGATTAACACGTGTGTCATATTTGTGTTGCTGTGTTTGTCACTTTTTGTCCCAGTGACCATACGGGAAGTTATATAATTAGTAGAAAATTACATAAGTCCGTCTAAGCAGGGGTCTCCAAACTTACTAAGCAAAGGGCCAGTTTACTGTTCTTTAGGCTTTAGGGGGGTCGGACTGTGACCAGTGGGAGTAGAACATGCCCTGGCATCAGTGCCCCATAATTGCTTTTAATGAGCCGAATAGTACCTCATTAATGGGGTCAGTAAGGGGGAATGATACCCCATTGATGGTGTCAGTAGGGGAAATGGTATCCCATTGATGGTGTCAGTTGTGGCAATGGTGCCCCATCATTGGTGGTAGTTGGTGGAATAGTGCTCCAAGGGCCAGATAAAGGCAAACAAGGGGTCAAATATGGCTCCCGGGCCACAGTTTGGAGACTGCTGATCTAATTCAACAAATAGAAAATAAATAAATAGATTAAATAGAAAACCTTCACATACAGAATTCTATATCCACGGTTAAGGAAGGCAAAAAATCCAATCAGCATGATCAAATTTGCTCCAGTGGGGAAAAATAAATTGCATCTTTAATGCCTCAGAAGGCAATCGGATATTCCTTGGATGAAAATTTTAATATTTAATTCATCCAGCTCAATTAAATACAATCCACTGGCCAAAATTAGATCTTTTCCATAGAGTCTATTCCACATTTTCACAGCTCTAATGCCCTGTACACACGATCGGTCAAACCGATGAGAACGGTCTGATGGATTTTTCCATTGTTAACTGATGAAGCTGACTGAAAACCGATTGTGTCAGAACGCGGTGACGTAAAACACAACAACGTGCTGAGAAAAATGAAGATTAATGCTTCCAAGCATGCGTTGACTTGATTCTGAGCATGCGTTGATTTTTAACCGATGGTTGTGCCTACTAACGATCGTTTCTTTGCTATCGGCTAGGTATCCATCGGTTAAATTTAAAACAAGTTTGCTTTTTTTTAACCGATGGATAACTAACCGATGGCGCCCACACGCGATCGGTTTGGTCCGATGAAAACGGTTCATCAGACCAGGGGCCTTAAGGGGCTTTCACACGGGCGGACGTATGTCAGTTTTTCATCCATCCGTTTTCGAATAAAAAACAGACATACATGTATCCGCTGACGTCTGATGACATCAGTCTCCGCTATGCTCCATAAACTGATGTCGGAGGAAAACCCTATTTTTCCATCCGTCTGCGTTTTGGATCGGATGAAAACGGACAGACGGTCCTTTTTCATCCGATCCCCCCATAGAGGAAAGCAGAGATCTGACTGGTCCATTTCTGCACAGTGTGCACAGACGGACTAGTCATACGCCGGCTCAGCGGGGATCAACGGAGCGATCCCCACTGAGCAAGTGGATGTCCAAAAACTGATTCTCCCGGGATCAGAATGCGTGAAAGGGGCCTTACTGTGAAGAAGCCTTTCTGTTTGTGAAGGTTAAATCTTTTTTCCTCCAGGCCCAAGGAGTGCCCTATTGTCCTTTGTAGTGACTTTAAACTCAATAACTCAACACCAAGTACTCTATATGGACCGCTTACAGTATATATTTCCCTGGGGGTGGGGGGTGCTGCGGGGGAGTCACGGCATGAAAACGTTTCCTGAGTGAGCTGAAAAATTCTTAATTTTTAAACATCCTAGGCCATCCAGCAGGAAGAGAAATGCCAATGTTTGTAAAAATAGAAGGGGTTGGTGCTGCTTTAACATATTCTGTGAGCACAGTTCCACTTTAACTTCTTTTGTACCACTGTAAATTTATCAAAGCGGATTCCCACCGCTTTTTTACCCTGTGCCGTTTATGAATGGCACTGGATAAATGACCCACAGGTGGGCCGACATGCCTGGTGATCAATGTGTACCCAACTGACCCAGAGACACTGTACCCCGCCAATTTGAGGGGTTGAGTACCATGTGATCGCTGTGATTGTCCATCACAACGATCACATGGTACTGAGCCCTCCATTCATCTTATAACAAGGGAAAGATAGAGATTGTGTAATTGTCAATGGGGACAGAATGAATGGATCAGCAGCTGAAGATTTATTAATCCTGTTTCCGTGATATCAGAATCAATTTTGTTAACTCTTTCATGCCCCCTCCTCTACTATACATACTAGCTTCATACTTTCTAACGTGACCTGTATATTAACCCTTTCCCCTCCCTTAATCCTGCACATGTGACCAGTATATTAACACCTCCACTACCTCTGTGTATGACCTGTACATTAATGTTTTTTTATTTATTTTATTTAGAGTACCCTCCTCTAGCTCTGTGTTTATCCTCCTCAGTACCAGCATGCTTCTTCATTTCCAAAAAATGTTGGCAAAAAAATGAAAGCACCTTGGGTTGTCTACTTTCCAAAAAACGAATTTCTGGGGTTTTCATGCTATTCTGTCATTTTTATCCTCATAGAAAATAAGGGAATTTTTTTTTTTTTTCATTTGGGTCTTTCTCATTTTTATTAGAAAAACAAAACAAAAACTGTGGTTAGTAAATACCACCAAAAGAAAGCTCTGTTTGTCTCAAAAATAAAATAAAATATATATATATAAAAATGATCTGGATACGAATGCAGAAGTTGTCAGTCAAACTTTAACGGTGCTGAAAACTGAAAAAATGGCATGTAATAAAGGGGTATTACAGGCTGATACTTAAAGGGGTTGTAAAAGTAGATGTTTTTCCACCTTAATGCATTCTATGCATTAAGGTGAAAAAACATCCGAGCATTAGCGCCCCCCCTGAGCCCCCCTTTACTTACCTGACCCTTCGAAAGTCCCGCGCCGTGAAAACGCAGGTTTCAGGGCAGTCTTCTCGGCTCATTCATTGGTTGATTGAATATAACCCAGCCATTGGCTAGCGCTGCTGTCAATCATATCCAATGACGCGGTGCGCCGAGGGGTGGGGTCAAGTGATACAGTGAGCGGCTATGGCCACCGGCTGTATTACAGGAGCGTGGCGGATACCTGGTTTTGAAAGGTACCCGCTTCCACTTCTGGTCAGATGTGCCTCAGTGACCTGAGTCAGAAGTTCGGTCCACGCCCCTTCCCCCGCAGCCTTCTGGAACACATCACAGGTCCCAGAAGACTATGGGACCATTCACAAAGAGCACCACGACTTGTGCATGCGTAGGAGGAAACCAGCTGTGAAACTGCAAAGCTTCACTGCCTGTTTCCCTTACTTAAGATGCCGGCAACGTATGAAATCTGCTTGTGTGAGGACATTGCTTAATCCCTGGACAGGTAAGTGTCCTTATATTAAAAGTTATCAGCTACAGTATTTGTAGCTGCTTACTTTTAGTTTTATGGGAGGAGCCTGGAGCTCCTCTTTAAGTGGTAAGGCCTTCTGTTGCCAATATGCTGTACAATAGAGGAACAATTAATTGTGTCTAAAGCCCCATACACACGGTCGGACTTTTGACCAACCAACTTCAAAATCTGCAACTTTTCGAATTTGTCCGATCGTGTGTACGTTCCATCGGACCAACTTTTTTGGGTTTCATCGGACAAAAAGTTGGGTCTGCGAACGGACCAACTTTTCGGCAACAAAGAGCAAATACGCATTCTCAGAACCAATGTTAAAATCAACCAACAATAGCAGGAGTTATCCAAAGAGTGGCGGTAAGGAGCAGAAAAGAGCAGAAAAACCACGTGATGATGGAAAAGTTTTAGAAAATTTTGCAGAAAGTCTGACTATGTGTATGCTATGGGTGTGACCGGACAAATCAATTAGGACAAATATTGTTTAGACAAATATTGTTTTGTTGGATGTCCGACCGTGTGTACTAGCCTTTAGGCTGCTTTTGATAATGAAAAATAACATTACGTTGGAGGCCTTTTTTACGTTATTTTTTTTTCCTTTTTTTTTTTTTTGAGGGCTCAGATTTAGAAAGATTGTAAAGCGTCTGGAAAGAGGTATGCTGTGTCCTTTGGATATTAGCATGGAGCATTGATAAGCACTGTAGTGGTTGTAGGGAGCACTTCCACACTTGGATCGGACATTGAATTGGACTTTGCCTGCACTAAAGAAGGTACAAGAGCCTTACATTTATTTTGCTGCTGCACTATAGGCTCATTAAAGAATTACAGATATCCTATACTGACAGGTATAATCTGCAGAGATACCGAAAAATTTGACTACAGCATGATTATCTGGCCACACTATGGCTGCACCAACATCATAGCATAGTCAGACCGGGGCTGATGGGAGTAAAACTATGCAGCTGTAGGCATCTATTAAAAAAGACATTAAGAAATCCATGCTCGGTGACCCATAATAATGCAGTACCAGCTACATGTCTGAAATAGTAGGCTTTTGCAGAGAAAAAATGCTGATCTTATCATCCGTAATGGTTCAGTAGTTTTATCCTCCTGCTGGATAGTCACAGTCCATACTGTTTTGTCTTACAAAGAAATGCACTGAAATCTGTAACATAATTTTTGCTAAAGTAAGGGCTATATAAATGGCATGTACTTTAAATATGTACTGATGTATAATAAGCCGTGTACAGCATAGGCTATCATACCCTCTCAGGCAGTGCTGTTTGTTAAAACAAGATAAACCTTGTATCTTAAAGCTAAATTCTGGATACATACAAAATAATATAAATGAATGCAGCTATTTATCCAATAAAAAATCAATACATGTATTTTTTAACATTAGTGTACTCTGGATAGTTAAACATTTTTGTACTTTCCTTAGAATTATTTGATTCCATTAAGCAGTTCAGTTGTATGTGGGGTAATGTTTTGGGTATGTTTTGGCCTGGCAGCAGCCTCTTGTAATAATCTATATAGTAGAGAGAGGGTAGCACTAGGGAACGATCAGGCATGCTGTATGTGGGAAGACATGGAACCTACTGATTGAAGGACAGAGCAGCGGGATAAGCTTGTCATTCTTCTGCTGCTCTTTTAGGCCCCTTTCACATAGCGGCACTAAAAATAGCGGCACTATACCATCGGATTTGCCGCGAGTTGTGGCTGATAGCGGTGCGGTATTAACCCCCCGCTAGCGGCCGTGAAAGGGTTAATACCACCTGCAATGCGCCTCTATAGAGGCGCATTACGGGCGGTATTGCTGCGATTTCCCATTGTTTTCAATGGGAAGGAGTGGTGAAGGAGCGGTATAAACGCCGCTCCTCTCACCGCTCCAAAGATGCTGCTAACAGGAGATTTTTTTCTCTCCCGCTAGCGCATTGCCTCAGTGTGAAAGCCCTTGGGCTTTCACATTGAGGTTGCCTGGCAGGAGTTTTTGAATGAATGAATGAATGAAAAACTTATATAGCGCAGCACATGCGAACTTAATCGCCTCTGGGCGCTTGTTGTTCCTGTCTCCTTTGAGATCAAAAGAGATGAGTCTTAACCTTTCTCCTGAAGACTAAGTAGTTCTCCTCCAGCCGAATGCTGGCTGGTAAGGCGTTCCATAGTCTGGGAGTTTTTCAGGCGGTATATGTATATTTTTAGCGCTGTACCGCCTAAAAAACTCCTCACTGTGAAAGGGACCTTATTGTCCATTTGGAGAGCATGGAACAAGCTATATTGCTCTGAATGCGGTAAACAAAAGTAAAGTCACCAACATCAAACTAAAAAAATAATGTGCTGGAATAAATCATACAATTTTCTATTTTAACAGTCATTTGTGCAATTGCTTTAACCTCCCTGGCGGTATGATTCTTTCTGATTTTAGGTGCTGAAAGCGGTACCATTATTTGCAAGGAAATTTGGCGTTTTATACTGTAGGCTTGTAATTCTTAGGAATAACACACATAAATCTGACCAAACAAGAGTCTAGTAGGCATCCCGGGTATGATTTTTTTTTAAAACAAAATGATAAATTATAATATAATAAATAATTATAAATAATTATAACAAATAATAATATAATTATAAAAAAAATATTCAATAATGTAATCAACTCAAAATCACTGACATTTGCTCAGTTACAGAGTTGTCGCTGTCATTATTTTTATTTTTTTATGACGAATTTCCCCACAAATCACTATCGCTCAATTCTGCAAGTGATTATAATTTATTATCGCTGTTTTCTAGCTGATCTAAAACCATTTTTGACATAAAGGGACACTTTTGGTTGCTATGGACAATCTACATTTTGCAAGCAGAAAGAACAGTTTTTATTATATAAAAGAACATGTAGGGCATAAAAAAAGGCTCATAAAACGATAAGTACCAAAAAACAAACAAAAAAACCCCAGCATACTGCAGATGTTAGCAGTATGCTGGAACTAATGTCAGAAAGTTGATTTTTGGGTGAACCTCCGCTTTAAATAGTCAACAAAAATAAGAAATGAAAGTCCCCAAACAGGCAGTGCAATTAATTGTGCCAAAATAAATAAACAAACTTAAAGGGGTTGTAAAGGTTCGTTTTTTATTTTCTAAATAGTTTCCTTTAAGCTTGTGCATTGTTGGTTCACTTACCTTTTCCTTCCATTTCCCTTCTAAATGTTTTTTTTCTTTGTTTTCTTTTCTGAATTTCTCACTTCCTGTTCCTCCTCAGTAAGCTGTTCAGACTGACTTTCCACCGCTCAGATGATGGTGGAAAGCTTACTGAGGAGAAACAGGAAGTGAGAAATTCAGACAAAGAAAAAAACATTTAGAAGGGAACTAGAAAAAAAACAAAAGTCGGACTTTGAGGCAAAGCGGAAATATATAAAATTGATAGTTTAATACAAAAGTTGAAATAAATTACAATAGAACAATGATATAATACAGAAAAACAGCATAATCACATAGAACCGTCTAGATTAGTGAATCATGAATAGTCAATAAATCCTTTGAAGTCGCCTACGTGTTTCGCCGTGGGGCTTCTTCAGGACGAGACAAGCAGGATTTTTTCCTGAAGATGCCCCATGGCGAAACGCGTAGGCAACTTCAAAGGATTTATTCACTATTCATGATTCACTAATCTAGATGGTTCTATGTGATTATGCTATTTTTCTGTATTATATCATTGTTCTATTGTAATTTATTTCAACTTTTGTATTAAACTATTAATTTTATATACTTCCGCTTTGCCTCAAAGTCCGACTTTTACTCATTCTTTTGATTGGGTTTTTTCTAGTTCTACTATATACGGATGTGGACAATGTGGGTGTTTCCCTTGTGGGTCTTGTTATACCCTTCCCAGTCCCTTCCCTTTTTTCCCCTTCCCTCTTGTTTCTCTGTTTTAGTCCTTTCCCTTTTCCTCCACTCCTTTATTTGATTCATTTAGAAGGGAAATCAAAGGAAAAGCTTAGTGAACCAACAATGCACTAGCTTAACTACTTAAGGACCGCCTCCTGCACATTTACGTCGGCAGAATGGCACGGCTGGGCACATGCACATACAGGTACGTCCTGTGCTAGTGCCCAGCCATGGGTCGCGGGTGTGCACCCACGGTGCGCTCCCGTGACCCAGTCCGAAGCTCCGTGACCAGGACCGCAGGCCCCGCGGACCAGATCGCCGCTGGAGTCCTGCGATCGGTCCCCGGAGCTGAAGAACGGGGAGAGCCGTGTGTAAACACAGCTTCCCCTTTTATAGGGATACACAATCGATGATGTCTCACCTACAGCTACACCCCCCTAAACACATATTAGGTCACACATAACCCCTTCAGCGCCCCTTTGTGGTTAACTCCCAAACTGCAATTGTAATTTTCATAATAAACAATGCATTTTAAATGCATTTTTTGCTGTGAAAATGACAATGGTCCCAAAAATGTGTCAAAATTGTCCGAAGTGTCCGCCATAATGTCGCAGTCACGAAAAAAAAATTGCTAATCGCCGCCATTAGTAGTAAAAAAAAAAATTCATAAAAATGCAATAAAACTATCCCCTATTTTGTAAACGCTATAAATTCTGTGCAAACCAACCGTTAAACGCTAATTGCTTTTTTTTTTTTTACCAAAAATAGGTAGAAGAATACGTATCGGCCTAAACTTAGGAAAAAAAATTTTTTTAGATACATTTTTGGAGAATATTTATTACAGCAAAAAGTAAAAAATATTGCATTTTTTTTCAAAATTGTCGCTCTATTTTTGTTTATAGCGCAAAAAAAACACCCGCAGAGGTGATCAAATACCACCAAAAGAAAGCTCTATTTGTGGGAAAAAAAGGACGCCAATTTTGTTTGGGAGCCACGTCGCACGACTGTGTAATTGTCTGTTAAAGCGACGCAGTGCCGAATCGCAAAACCTGGCCAGGTTCTTTAGCTGCCTAAAGGTCCGGGTCTTAAGTGGTTAAAGGAACCTATTTAGAAAATAAAAATGAAACCTTTACAATCCCTTTAAAATCCACCTCGTGCAAATAAAGGTGTCACACTTAAAAATTCAAAATCTCAAAGTGTCCATTAATTTTCATTAATGGTAAAAAATAAGCCATAAATCTTCCAAATATCACACCAAGTGTCAGTAGGTGATTTTCACAAGCCTCCACACTCACCAAAAAGATTGGCCTCTCATTTTTCTTTTAGGGGAAGCTGATGTCACTTCCAGTTCCCCTTTGACAAAATGCATTCATGTAGGGCTCAACGGTAATTAGAAGTGACGTCAGATTCCAATTCCTAATCTGGAAGTGACGTTATCAGGGACTAGGCGAGACGCCACATTCACCGATCCTATGTTTTGGTGATCTTATATTTTAATACATTTGTGATGTTATTTTTACTCTAATCAGTTTTAATAAAAGCAGGTACAGTTTTATGCTATGGGAATTATTTTTTATCTCTGAGCCTGAGTATAGCTGTGATGAGGGAGTTGGATTGAGAAATAATAATCAAAGGAGGTATCGTCCCAGGGAGCCATTAAAGAGGATATGTACTAAAGCATTGTTTGCTGATCAGGAAAAAGAGAGGCAAGTATTTTTGGTAAATATGGAGGCTTGTGGGGGTGGCAATCACCTGCTGGCGTTTGGTGTGGTATTTGGAAGATTTATGGCTTATTTTGCAGCATTAATGAAGATTAATGGACACTTTGAGATATTGGATTGATGAACTCTAATATTTGTAAAGTTAAATGTGACTCCTTTATTTGCATAGGTGGATTTTACATTTATATATTTTGGCACAATTATTTGCTCTACCTGTTTGGGAAATAAAATTTCTTCTTTTCATTGAAAGTCACTAACATGACTGCACAGTTTATAAGGCTCTGCAAATTTCAGACAGAAAGTAAACTTATTTGACAAACAAAACAACTCATGATTTTCACCTGTGAATTTAGATTTTTTTATGAAAATTTGTTTGTTTCCTTTCCAAGTGCTGGTTCACACAGAAATCGCACAGGAACTCCCTCCGTGTTCCTGTGCGATTCAGTGTGATGCGATTTTCAGTCATTTGAATGGGCTAAAATCGCATTAGTCTACACCACAAGTAGGTGGTAAATGCACTGCTTCTAAAAACATATTGCATCCGGATCACATGGTACCATGTGATCCAGTGCAGGCAAAGGCACTGTGTTTGGGGTGTCATTGGAAATCTATTGACACCTGCAGCAGATTGCACACCCAGTGTGTTTGGAAAATGTTGCTGGGAACGTGCACGGAATTCGGCAGAGACACCATGTGAATGGGCACTAAAGCAGCCACAACTTTAATAGAAAAGGCTGTCCTTTGCCAGCCTAGAGTGATATTTTGTCTGCTTGACTTTTAGTGTAATGTTATGAAAATGTAAATTTAAATGCCACACTACTGCTAGGCCATCCAGATACAACTTTAGTGTATGTTTTGGAAGGCCCAAGCGCCCCCTTCGCCAGGATTTTTTCAGTGTGAATTATAAGCACATGCCTTATGTACCCCTGACTTTTAATAGAATAAAGATGGTTCTTGACCCCCTAGCAGTGGTGTTATGGATTTCTCCTGGCTCAACTCCAGGACACCTCCTATCCTGTCTCTGATCCAAATTCATGACAAAGTAAGTCTGTAGACTATAGACAATATTTCAGACCACAGACCTCCATGCCTTCCAACCCACAAAAAGGCCAAACTTTATTGGTATCACAGCTTTATAGACAAAGTGACATAAGCAATCATATAGGTGCATCCGATTGGCACATTCATATAGTCTTCTCTCCCTACATCCCCTCCTTGTCACGAGGCTTTACACTCAGTCGCCATATTGCTTTGGTCGGTGGAAAGAGGGAGAAGGGGGTTGAACATCTGCTTTCAGTTTTTAATTGCGGGCTGAGATTTAACTCTATAATGACTTAATTCCATATATATATATATATATATATATATATATATATATATATATATATATATATATATATATAAAACAATATAAGAAAGGAAAGCAATATTTGAGTGGTTAGGAGAAAAATAACATAAACACAAAATAATCATTTTAATTTCAATTCTCATTAGGCTATAGAGAATTTTCTACCAGAATTCTTTTTTTTTATGAATTTTGTTCGGCCAGGTGATGCACACCAAGCTCGATTTGCAGCCGATTTAACAGAAACATATGGGCCCTATATCTCTTGCATAAAGCCGTTGTTTAGTCATATATTGAAAATTAAAAGTCAGCAGCTACCAAAACTGTCGCTGCTGACTTTTTATAAACCGTCACTCACCTGTCCTAGGATCCAGCGGTGTCTTCACCCGGATGCTTTCTTCACCAGGCTTCAGTCCCCGGTGCCAGCATACTAACTATGGGCAGCCAGCTGTGACTCCTTGTCACTTCACAGCTGGCTGCTCACTGCGCTATGCTATCTGATTAGTCCTGCAGTTTTTTGGGACCTGTGACGTGTCATAGAAGGCTGCGGGAGAAGGAGGGGGCCAAATCTCTCAGATCACCAGGCCCATCTGTACTGTAGTGGGGGAGCGGGTACCAATCAAAACCCACAAAAAAAAGAGTTGTGCCAAATGTGAATGAGGAGGAGGAGGAGGGGGATGTAGGAGGAAGAGCTGAACATTTTGGATGAAATTCCGCTTTAAGAAAGGCAAAGTTAAACTATTCTTAAAATCCCTCACCCACCTATTCTGCCTAACCTGTATAAAAAAAAGAAAAGTGTGTACTTACCTATTTTTATTCTGCTCCGGGCCAGCTACATAATCCAGCATCTACGGCTCATTGTGCACTCGACAATGGCTGGGAATTACTGGAGCAGTGATGTCCCTCATAGGCTCCCATAGCCCAGTTGTTATCAGTGCTCCCTTCACCCCGCTGCAGCAGCCACCCACTGACACAGGGGAGTCAGGGCTGCAAGATCACGTGACCAGACCGAATAAAAATTGGTAAGGCTGACCATATACTATACAATTTTCTTGTTCAATATTCCTTTAGATTTACCAAAACCATATAATATAGTGCTAAAGAGCTGGAGAAACATGTAATTTCGAGTTTGTTGGACGACAATTCTTTGTAATTTGTATGCAATACAATTTCATGGCCAATGCCCTTCGGACGAAAGTCCTACGCTTTGTCCGATGGAAATCCGATCGTGTGTAGGAGCCTTAAAGTGGATGTAAACTCAAACATTCTTTTGTTGATGTCACAATGTAGAGTATAAGATTTCCTATCATCTGTGCTCAGTCTTGCCACACAGAGTTAATCCAGCTTGGAGCAATCCTCTTTTTATTGTTCAGTGAAAATTAACAGACTTCCAGATAAAAACCTGTCTACATAAAAAGTCCTTTCCTCTCTCCTTGCTTTGAGTGACAGGTTATTTACATATCTATCTTGGACATGTTTATCATATGTTATGTTATGTTTATCAGCTCGCTGGGATCCTCATTCTGCCGAGAACCTCGGCCGTGTGTACACTCTCGGCGAGCATCCCGTCGGGAAAGCCGCCGAGAGAAAATAGAGAGCAGGTTCTCTATTTTCTCGGCGGCCCGTCGGGATTAATAGCTGGTCGCCTTTCCCGACGGGATGGTCGCCGATTCTGCCGGCCTGCCAAGAACCCCGACGGGCGGAACGATGTGTTCCGCCCGTCGAAGTTCTCGTACGTGTGTATGGGGCTTCAGATTAAGGTTTTGGTCATGCTATGTAGAAAGTCAGTTTTATTTGCACTTGTTTTAGCACTAAGACACCAGGGGGGGGGGGGGGGGTATTTACTTTGCACTACAAGTGCACTTGGAAATGTAGTTGCTGTAGATCTGATGCCTCGTACACGCGATCGGTTTTCCCGGTGGTCAAAAGTCGGCCGGGAAAACCAAGGGGAAAACCGAGAACCTGCTCAGTGGTTTTTCCCCATGTACACGAAGGAAAACTGCCATGACAGCTTTGGTCGTGTGTATGCTCCACTGCAGTGTTTCCCATAGAAAAACTGCCGAGCAAAAAAACGATGAAAATCGCGGCAGGAAAAAAAAGTTCACATTTTTTTGCTCGCAGTTTTCCTGTCGGGAAAACTGCTATGAAGCATACACACGCCCGGTTTTCAAGACCAAAAGCAAACATGGCAGTTTTCCTGTCAGGAAAACCGATCGTGTGTACGAGGCATGAGGGGAAGATCTGAAATGAGGAGAAGCTCTGCTGATTTTATCATCCAATCATGTACAAGCAAAAATTCTGTTTTTTTATTTTCCTTGCATGTTCCCCTCAGATCTACAGCCATGGCTACAAGTTTTGAGAATGACACAAATACTAATTTTCACAAAGTCTGCTGCCTCAGTTTTTAAGATGGGAAATTGCATATACTGCAGAATGTTATGAAGAGTGATCAGACGAATTGCAATTAATTGAAAAGTCCCTCTTTGCCATTAAAATGAATTTAATCCCATAAAAAAAATTCCATTGCATTTGTGAAGAAGGATTCAGGGTGCCCAAGAAAGTCCAGCAAGCGCCAGGACCGTCTCCTAATGAGGATTCAGCTGCGGGATCGGAGTGCCACCAGTGCAGAGCTTGCTCAGGAATGGCAGCAGGCAGGTGTGAGAGTATCAGCACGCACAGTGAGGAGAAGACTTTTGGAAGATGGCCTGGTGTCAAAAAGTAGTGTTGCTCACGAATATTCGCATTGCGAATATTCGCTACGAATATTGCATATTCGAGTATTCGCGAATTACTCGAATATTGCGGCGAATATTCGCTATGGCGAATATTCATATTTTTTCAAATTTATTTTTAAAACAGATCACATCCTAGTGATCTCCATCGACGTCTAAAAGCATTGCTGGTATGATTAGAGAGAGACCCTGGGCCGAGTAGCTGATGCGATTCTTTTATGTTGCCGAAAATTCGCATTGCGAATTTTCGGCAACATAAAAGAATCGCATCAGCTACTCGGCCCTTCTTTTGCATCAGAGCCAATCAGAATAACTCGAATATTCGACAAACGGAATATTGCGCGATTATCTTCTCCGCCCTTCTTTTGCATCAGAGCCAATCAGAATAACTTGAATATTCGGCAAAAGGAATATTGCACGATATTCCTTTTGCCGAATATTCGAGTTATTCTGATTGGCTCTGATGCAAAAGAAGGGCGGAGAAGATAATCGCGCAATAGGAATATTGCGCGATTATCTTCTCCGCCCTTCTTTTGCCCCCTTATTCTCTTTTCTTTTAGGTAGAGTTAGTGTAGAGTTAGTGTTTAGTGCATATTAGTTTAGTAATACAGGAAATGATCTCCGTTTATGAGAATTTCGCAATCATTTTCGCATTAGCGAAGTTTCGCATTAGCGAAATTTCGCCAACATTTTTTTGGATAAAATATCACGAATATTCGATATTAGCGAATATTCGCGAATATTCTTCTATATATTCGCGCAATATCGCGAAATCGAATATGGCGTATTCCGCTCAACACTATCAAAAAGGGAAGCAAAGAAGCCATTTCTCTCCAAAAAAAACATCAGGGACAGACTGATATTCTGCAGAAAATATGGTGAATGGACTGCTGAGGACTGGGGCAAAGTCATATTCTCCGATGAAGCCTCTTTCCGATTGTTTGGGGCATCAGGAAAAAGGCTTCTCCGGAGAAGAAAAGGTGAGCGCTACCATCAGTCCTGTGTCATGCCAACAGTAAAGCATCCTGAGACCATTCATGTGTGGGGTTGCTTCTCATCCAAGGGAGTGGGGGGGGGGGCTCACTCACAATTTTGCCCAAAAACACAGCCATGAATAAAGAATGGGACAAAAACACCCTCCAACAGCAATTTCTTCCAACAATCCAACAACAGTTTGGTGAAGAAAAATGCATTTTCCAGCACGATGGAGCACCGTGCCATAAGGCAAAAGTGATAACTAAGTGGCTCGGGGACCAAAATGTTGACATTTTGGGTCCATGGCCTGGAAACTCCCCAGATCTTAATCCCATTGAGAACTTGTGGTCAATCCTCAAGAGGCGGGTGGACAAACAAAAACCCACAAATTCTGACAAACTCCAAGAAGTGATTATGAAAGAATGGGATGCTATCAGTCAGGAATTGCCCAGAAGTTGATTGAGAGCATGCCCAGTCGAATTGCAGAGGTCCTGAAAAAGAAGGGCCAACACTGCAAATACTGACTCTTTGCATAAATGTCATGTGATTGTCGATAAAAGCCTTTGAAACGTATAAAGTGTGTGTAATTATATTTCACTACATCACAGAAACAACTGAAACAAAGATCTAAAAGCAGTTTAGCAGCAAACTTTGTGAAAACTAATATTTGTGTCATTCTCAAAACTTTTGGGCCACAACTGTGCAGCGACTGCACTCCCAAGTGCACTTGTAGTTCAAAGTGGATTTGCCTTTAGTAAATAAACCCCCATAATAAAGTGACCAGATTTTTAAAATGAAATCCTGGGACACATTTTTTTTCTACTAGTATTGGCGGTAATTAGCGACTCTCTGCCCGCTGCCTGCTTCACAGCCTATCAAGTCTAATGCCGTGTACACACGGTCGTTTTTTGCGATGAAAAAAAACGACGTTTTTTAAAACGTCATTTAAATTGATCGTGTGTGGGCAAAACGTCGTTTTTTGTCTTAAAAAAAACAATAAAAAAAAATTCCAACATGCTTGAATTTTTTTTGTCGTTTTTCAAAACGACGTTTTTCAACCCGCGCATGCCCAGAAGCTAGTTATGAAGCGATCTTCAATGGAAAAGAGTGGTGAACGTAACCTCGCTTTTTGTGAAAAAAACGATGGTGTGTATGCAACATCGTCTTTGAAAAGTGACGTTTCAAAAACGTTGTTTTTTACTTCACAGAAAACGTCGTTTTTTTTCATCACAAAAAATGATCGTGTGTACGCGGCATTACTCTCCAGGCCCCGAATAGTGCTACTACTGGGTGGAGAGCAGAGGGAGATAACTCCACTAGGGAAGGCAAGGAGATAAGCAGGCAGGCGGCTGGCCAGGACTTGAGCAACGAAGAACATGCGAGCAGTGATGAATGGGTATGCACCCGAAACTGAAGAAATATTGCCTCCGCTCCGACCAGCACATGATCATCAGATAGGGGCACAGGTAATGGGAAAAAAATACAACCCCTAAGCCAGTAGGAGCAGGGGGTGGGTGTAATTCATTTTTATTTTTTTTAAGTAATTATGCACTGACTGTCCTTGGAATTTCCCCAGCCCCTGTTCAAATGAAATCCGGGGACAAAACTGAAGACAGACTTGGTCCGGGGACAGTGTCCTCAATCCAGGGAGTGTCCCCAGAAACCAGGGATGTCTGGTCACTCTACCCCAGGGATCCTCAAACTATGGCCCTTCAGCTGTTATAGAACTACACATCCCATGAGGCATTTTAACACACTAACATTCACAGACATGACTAGGCATGATGGGAATTGTAGTTCCTGAACAACTGGAGGGCCATAGTTTGAAGACCCATGCTCTACCCCATAAGCAGGGGCGATCCGCCCTATAGGCTCACTATGCAAGCCGCTTAGGGCCCCGCAAACCTGCGGAGGGCCCCCCAAATTACTAGAGGCCCCCGCCTGGTGAGAAGTCATGTTCGGCCCCTCACCCTGCTTCTCAACTCTCTGGCTGCATGGGAGAAGAGGTAAGAAGTCAGCACCCCCCCCCCACCACTTAATGTAAGATGTCATTTCCGGCAGCAGAACACCCCCCCCCCGCTTCTCAACTTTAATGTGACATGTCATTTTGCTCAGGGTCCCAGGGAGGTCAGGATCGGCACTGCCCATAAGTATCTGGCACCAAAATCTTGGGGCCACAAATCAGTGATTAATGACTGGCTTGGTACCAATGATTTAGTGTGAAACAAATGTGGTACTTATAATTAAAAAGGGATCAAGTTCTCCACCCAATGGATCGTTTTAATTCTAATTCATGCTATTTCGTTAGTCAGAGAAAAAACACACACCATATGAGCAAAGCATTTTATTCACAAACTCCAGTAAATTACCATTAACCTTTTTCTTTCCTTTCCCACTAGATTACTTCTGCAGCTTGTGATATAAAAACTACTGCCATACTTGGTATTAACGCAATTTTCCTTGTCCTTGCCAAATCAAATCAGCCCAAGACGCTGAGCTAAATGAATCAAATTTATCCAGTGAAAAAACAGGCTTTCCGGGAAAGTTGTGAAAAGCCATGCTTGAAGTCACAAATAGGGGCTAATGCAATCAGTCAGACTACTGAGAGGGAAAGAAAGGACTTTATGCTGCTGGTAGATACTGTGAATATGAAAGCCTTTGAGCTGCTGAGTGACTGAGATCAGTGAGGGAGCCTGAACATATCTACAGACAGCCTGAGCTCCTCTGTTTGATGAATGTCTGATCTCCAGCTGATACAGGCTCTATCAGAACTCTTCGATGTCTTTCTCATGCAACTTTCTTGTAGCTTTGGAATAATGCGTTTTGCGCCTGACATTAAAAACTGACTGTGATAGGGTGGGAGGAACCAGGTTTGTCTTTTACGTTGAATGTTTAAAGCAATGTGGAAATTTAAAAAAAGAAAAACAGTTTCACTCAAAATGTTTTTCTTAATTTTGGATATAGTAAGGAGGGATAAACCCTGGAGAGAAGCTAGATCATAAAACACTAGGGGCATAGGCGTGTGCACAGGGTGTGCCAGATGTGCCCGGGCACACCCTAATCACCCTGTGCAGTGAAAATTGCCCTTGCACTCCCAACTTCCTTCCTCTTCTCTCCCAAAGGCTGCTGCTGCTGGCACACACTGGAGAAGTTGAGGGAAGGGGTCGATAAATATATCAGTTACCGGCCCCTTCCCTTTGTGAATGAACACAGTAAGTAATCAGTACCATGTGTTTGAGCTGCACACCCTAATGCAATAGGCTGCGCCTATGACTAGGGGTACCCTTGCAGTGTTTCATTCAAATGTTTCAGTGTTTCAGGCAAATGTCCTGGCAACAAAATCTTGGAAAGTAAAGAACTTGGTGTGAGAAAAAAATTCTGATGCCTTTAACTTTGATGTAGTTTCTAACCAAACGCAGTTTCCCTAGAAATGAATGGTTGTGCATGTAAAATGCACTGGTGGAGAAGTGTCCTCTTATATTGGTGGTCAATGAAGAAGTGCCCCCTTACAATGGTGATCAATGAGGAAGTGCTCCTTTTCTTACTTTGGTGTTCAATAGAAAAATGTCCGCTTAGATTAGTTGACAGTGGAGAACTTACACTGGTGGTCAGTAAAGAAGTGATCCCTTACATTGGTGGTCAGTGAAGAAGTGTCCTCTTGGATGGTCTGAAGAAATTAGTCTTTAGGCTAGATTCACAATAGACCACACTGTGCATTCCGGTTGCGTCGTATCGATACCCGCAACCGTTTGTGTAGCACCCTCCAGGTTGCTAGATAGATGTCAATAGGGTTTTTGGCAGAATAGGAACATTTTGGCAGGCCTAATTTGTTTTGATCTGGATTGGGAGTGGCTTAGTGTAGAGCTGGTGATTCACAAGCAGCATCATTAAGACATCCCACTTCTTTCCTGAATGTTATGGTAATTTCTGGAAAGAGAGGTGGAGAGGAGAGGTGGAGCTGTTTGGGGTATTCTAAGGAGCCCCCTGACCAATCCCCAACATGGATTGGCAGGGGGCAGGCCTCCTTAAATACCTAGGGTTCATGAGGAAGCTGGAGATGGAGTGCTAGGCTGATGGTGGCCTTTGAGGAAGCTCCCCAGTCCGTAGGGGGTGACCTTGGGCCTGGGCTTGGATGCGGACGGGACCCTCTGAGAACATGTGGAAGTGTCCTGGACTGGAGGCAGGGAGAGAACTGTGGGAGAGAGCCCTGCCAGGCAAGTCTCCAGGGAGGAACAACAGGTGTCGCAGCAGGGAGGGCTGGTGATTTATGCACAGTCAGGAGGACTGGGAGGCATGTCTGAGAGAACTGGGAGAGAGCAGTTTGGGATGGGTGCAGAACCAAAGAAGTGGACTATGGAAGAATGGACAGGAGAGAGAGGTAGTTGCAACCATGTGGGTCGGCTGGGCCTGAAGAGGTGGTACTGGGTGCAGTAGCAACGTGAAGTACAACTAGCACCAATAAACGTCATATTTTTGCTACACTATATGGATTCTAAGTCCCTACCCGCAAAGGGAACTTTTAGGCCGCGTACACACGATCAGTTTTGTCTGATAAAAATGGCCTTAAGGCAAGTTTCATCGGTCCAAACCGAGCGTGTGTACGGCCCATTGGACCGTCGTCCGTCGGACCAAAGTTTTAAAACTTGCTTTAAAATCGGACCGATGGACCCCTGACCATCGGACCAAACCGATTGTTAGTACGCAAAAGCATCGGAACAAAAACCCGCGCATGCTCAGAATCGAGTCGACGCATGCTTGGAAGCATTGAACTTCATTTTTTCAGCACGTCGTTGTGTTCTACGTCACAGCGTTCTGACCCGATCGGATTTTGGACTGATGGTGTGTACGCACATCAGACCATCAGGCCACTTCAGCGGTGAACCGATGAAAACGGTCCGTCGGACCATTCTCATCGGGTTGGACCGATCGTGTGTACGCGGCCTTAAGGCCTGGCTGAGCCAGTGTCATGCCTAAACCTGTGCTAGTTGGTTCTGGAAGTACAAGCAAGTGATGTGCTGGAGGAATTGAGAAGGAATAGTCTGCAAGCAAGTGTTGTGCTGGAGTGAAGACTGAAATGTAGATACAAGGAGTGTATATAGTTGGTCCCATGTAAATATTCTGCAATTTAGTGGGCACCCCATATTCCCTTATCCCATCCACGTTAATTCCCCTCAATAAAAAGTGCATATGAAAGTGCATGCACTGTTTTCTGTCCACAGAGTGACTTGAAATGATTTGCCTAGCTGGGCAGGGTGACAGGTGGACTACAACACTTAGCAGTCCTCACAAGGGTACTGCTACATTTGAATAAAGAATTGTGGTCAAGTTTAGTGTCAACGCAGGTCCTGGAACTGGATGACATTAAGTTTGTTTAAACACAGCATATGATAAAGAATTGCCCTATTTAATTTTTTGGAAAATACTGTTTTCACCCTTATTTGAATTGTAGTGCTGCATGCTTCTTCTACATACATGTACTCCAGCAGAAATTGATTGTCATTGCCAAGGGTGCGTTTCCTGATGGTGACAGCCAAGGAACATGTCTGTGCAATGAGTGTTGACTTTGACACTTCTTTTTAATAAAGCTGGAGTGTGCAAAATCAGGCTCCCATCTGCCAAATTGCCACCAAATAGCATCCTCCCCCCTCCCACCCAGGCTCTCCTGGCTGGCCGGCCGGAGACCTGAAGAAAGCCAGGATCAGCTTTGATCAGGTCTCGGATGTAGTAACCCGGAAGCGATGTTGTGACATCATTTCCAGTTTTCTGGAGTCTTAACCACTAGCCTACCGTCCACCTTCAAATGACGGCTGGACGATAAGGCTCTTGTTCAGGGCGGACTTCATATGACGTCTTCGCCTATCCAAACCACTAGAGGGGCCCGCCGTTTCACCGGGGACCCGATGCGCGTGTCCGGTGGTCGCAATGTCTGCCAGGCACCCACAATTGCCCAGTAACTGAGTAGGACTGTGGATCTGTGTATGTAAACGCACAGATCCACGTCCTGTCAGGGAGAGGAAACCGATGGTGTCTCCCTTGTACATAGGGACACCGATCGGTCACCTCCCCCAGTCAGTCCCCTCCCCCCACAGTCAGAATCACTTCCTAGGGAACACATTAACCCCATTGATCACCCCATAGTGTTAACCACTTGCATGCCAGTGATATTTATACAGTAATCAATGCATTTTTATAGCACGGATCGCTGTATAAATGTGAATGGTCCCAAAAATGTTTCAAAAGTGTCCGATGTGTCCGCCACAATATCGCAGTCACGATAAAAATCACTGATCGCTGCTAGTAAAAAAAATAAAAATGCTATAAATCTAACCCCTATTTTGTAGCCGCTCTAAGTTTTGCGCAAACCAATCAATATACGCTTATTGCGATTTTTTTTTTTACCTAAAAATAAGAAGAATACGTATCGCCCAAAAAAAAGGTTTTTTTTTATATATTTTTGGGGGGATATTTATTATAGCAAAAAGTAAAAAATATTGAGTTTTTTTCCAAAATTGTCGCTCTTTTTTTTTTATAGCGCAAAAAAAACCGCAGAGGTGATCAAATACCACCAAAAGAAAGCTCTATTTGTGGGGATTTTTTTTTATAAAAATTGGGTGCAGTGTTGCATGATCGCGCAATTGTCATTCAAAATGTGACAGCGCTGAAAGCCTAAAAATGGCTTGGGCAGGAAGGGGGTGAAAGTGACCTGTATTGAGGTGGTTAAAGGCATCGGTTTAAAAAAATCTAAAGTATTCAAAAATTCTTGCAGTTTTAAATACTTTTAAGGGGAAAGGAGGGATCTGGGGTCTTGTAGACCCCCAGATCCCTCCAAAAGAATACCTGCCACGTGCCTATTACTGTCACAAGGGATGTTCACATTCCTTCTGACAGCTATAAAAGAGATAAAAACAAAAAACGAAATTAAAGCCACAGTGTAAAAATAAAAAATATAAATGAATAATGAAAAAAATAATAAATAAAGTTCTCCTGTCCTCCTGTGCATCTATCCTGAACGCATGCAAACCGCAATGGTCCCACACATGTAAGGTATCACCGCGAACATCAGATCATGGGTAGTGGCCTCCTCTGTACATCTAAAGTGGTATCCTGTAAAGCCTTTTAAAGTGTCGCCTATGGATAGTAACATTTGTGTCGTTTGTCGCCGTTGGGAGGAGTTGTGTGCAATTTTATAGCATGACATCTTTGAGTGATTCATTTACTTTTTTTAATATTTTTCTTGTGGCTCTCTGGCTGCATTTCAATCAATACAGCTGCAAAGATTACCAATATGCACAAATCTGACTAGTTGGACACTGGAATATACCAACAAGTTGCAGGGGGGGGCTTCATGATTAAGTCAACAAATCTGACTTTCAGAATGCTGTATTTTCTAACACAGATAATCTTTTCTTTATTGAAGTTTGTATTTTAAGTTTTGTGTTTCAATGACTATTGTTCTCGCTTTTATTTTATCTATTTATAGGTTTATCTTTTTAACACCCCTCTGTTCACTTCTCCTCTCTAGGAGGAAATAAGTGAAGTCTTCCTTGCAATGTGTTCTCAGTGACTAGGGAAATGTTTGTGGTTTTTAGGAAGTGAAATGTGTCCTCTCTTCGTTCTGTTCAGACGGCCGGGCGGCCATTTTTCTGAAGACCAGCATATGCTTGTGATAAATAAAGCCGCGCGCTTCCGGCTCCGGAGACAGATGTGTTAGGAGCTCTGCGTGCTCTTGTGAATGCTGAGTGCTGCTTTCAGTCTTGGTAAGTTGCAGTTTGATATTCATTGACGTTCTTCTGTTATGATTGATATATAGAGTGAGATTGTCTTTCTGCTGTACTATTGGGAAAGCTGGGATCTGCTGGATATAAGAGATGTTCACTATGGTAGTGAGCAGCCCTTATTAGTCATGTACAGACTACAGAGCCATTGCTGTTCTATCTGCCAGGACTCATAGGGCTCATTTACTCCAGATGAAGAAAATGCATTTCAACCACTTGCCTACTGGGCACTTTCACCTCCTTTCTGCCCAGGCCAAATTTCAGCTTTCAGCGCTGTCGCATTTTGAATGACTATTGCGTCATCATGCAACGCTGTGTCCATATTACATTTTTCGTTTTTTCTTTTTTTATTCATGTTTTCACGCAAATAAAGCTTTCTTTTGGTGGTATTTAATTCCCCCAGTTTTTTATTTTTATTGTGTAAACAAATGAAAAAAGACCGAAAAGTTTGAAGGGGAAAAAAGTGTCAGTTTGTTATAAAATTTTGCAAATAGGTAATTTTTTTTTCTCCTGCACTGATGGGCTCTGGTAGGCGGCACTGATGAGGACGCACTGATTGGCAGCTCTACTGTGTTCTGGTTATCAGTGTTGATGTCCCTTTAACAAAAGCTGGCTCTCCTTCTCTTCTTGCGCTTCCAACATGAGGAAAGAAAAACGAATAACTGTCTTGTGTTGATATCTGTGATCAGCTATCATTGGACCCTTTACCCCGATCTGTGATCAGCTGAGTCTGAAGGACTCATCGATCACAGAAAGCTCCGCTCACGCACCGCAGCTGGCACGAAGCGGGAAGCGCGATCATGGGACGATATCTATAGAGTAAGTAAGGCTGCGCTGTAGCCATCATTCTGGCTATAGGGCGGTAAGGGAGTTAAACGCGGTACGAATACATATTCCAAAAAAAATAAAAAATGTATTTCAGTTAGTATAGTTTAGACCATTGTGGTGCTTTCACAGACATTTATCTCCTTCCCAACCGCCCTGGCTTCCCTTTAAAAAGTTGCCGTTCTGTCAATTTGTACCCTCCATCGAAAAGTGCCCACGCATACGCAGAACAGAAGGGCACATCAGCTGATTTCCCGATCAGCTGGTGTGACTTCACCATAGCCCATGCGCACATCATAGGAGGCTTTTTAAGATGCCATTTGTAACGGAATGACCCGTGACAACCAGAGACGTTGGGGGGATACTCCTGTGTCAGCGTCACTGATAACTCTTGGGTCTGAGTCCACCCTGTGCCCCTTTGGGCATGGGGTGGCTAGTGAATCATAATTCATGTATTGAATGAGATGGGACATTAATAATAATAATTCATGTTTGCAGGATGTCTTGAGATATCACAAGTTGTTGGCTATTCAATGTGGGGACACATGCTTTTGAAAGGTGTTAATTGCATCTACTCCTAGACATTTCATTGTCCATTGTGTAAAGGTGTTAATTCAGGTCTGCTCCTAGACCTTTCCATTGTGTGATAACACGGTTTAAAGCCTATTGATGCCCAGGTGTGACTACCTGTCTGTCGGAGACAGGCTGTCTGTCTAAAGATGTGGATTGAAGGGAACTCATTGTGTGATGGTATTTTGTGTGAATTCTATTGATAAAAGTATGTGATTGAAGCCCCCATGGTGTGAAGGGGGGTGGAGATTTCATTGTCCCTTTGATTACTGTCACATGCTTGTAACTGCATAAAAAGCTGATAAGAAACCATTAAAGCATCCATTCCTTTTGAAACCAGAAGATAGAGCTGTCAGTCTCATTTTCTGGGGAATTGATATGGATCTTGTCTGCTGGATTGTGGAGTGTCGTATGAGCTGTCGTGGGTGGATGGAAGGTCGTAAACGGTGGTGACCGTTACACCATTTAACTGGCACAATTGAATGGTATGCAAACAGCGGAGGGACACCATATTTGTCATATTTTGCTTCGCTGTTGCGTCGCAGGTTTAGTGTGCTCAAAGTCCATATTTTTTTTTCTGGGTTGTGGCTGCGTTTTGCCGGTGTCTAAGGGCGGTTTGCAAAACGGACAAAACTCGCAGTTCAACACACCCCCAACGCGCCCTGCAACAGCGAGGCTCAATTTGACAAATACGGTGTCTCTCTGTTCTTTGCATAACTTTTAATTTGTGCCTGTGAAATGGTATCTTCTGTTTGAAAAAAGCCTCCTACGATGTGCGCATGCGCTCTGGTGACATTACTCCAGCTGATTGGAAAATCAGCTGGAGTCCCCTTCCATTCTGCGCATACGCCCAGTCGCTATTCGATGGAGGGCACAAAATCGATAGAACACTGGGATTGGCGGTCATAGAGATAACTGGTTACCATCCGGGCCCCTGATGGCACGGGAGAGCCCGGAGAAGCACCGGACGGAGGGGGGGACATCTCCTCCCGCTGCCTATAAGAATGGTCAAGCGGCGCAACTGCCGCTTTGATCATTTTTATCGTGCAGAGAATCGGCGGCTGAAGACTGTAGCTGCAGGCATCATTCAGATGGTTGTCAAGGGGTTAAACTTTTAAAATAACATTGTCTAAAAAAATAAATAAGAAGGAAAATCTAGTAGCCATCTTGCAATGCTGTTGTCTTGTATACCTCGTGGTTATTCTGTCTCACCGTTGGTGAGCTGTAGAATTCTCTCCTTTTACTTCTGTACCAGTGATCTTTTCCAATGGCATTCACAGCACAGCTGATGTCACACTGTGATTTCTGGATCATTAGCATAGACTTAACAAATGCTCACCTCGTGCACTCTCATCAAAGGGATAAGCATATCTAAATACCAAACCCAAGCGGGTGTATTCAGTACAGCAAAGAGCAATGTGCAGCCCAGTGAGCCCACAGCATCCAATCAGGATTTATCATTCATTGATCTGACTTTACAAAGCTGAAATCCCTGCACGGGTTATTGACTTTTCTCACCAAATCACTGAATAGTTTGCCCTATTAAATTAAGTCTGATAATGTACTGAGAGAAGTGCTTTCCTCCAAACCAATAGTGTTTGTTTTAGTGTATACTGTATTAATCGGGGTATTGCTCGCTCTGGCGTATAGCGCGCACCCCTGATGTGGACCTGTAAAAATGTGTTTTTAGTACTTACCGTTTTGGTGTCTTGTGCGGCGTCCATCGTCCGGTCCGGCGTCCATCTTCGGCTTCTGTGGTGTCCTCCCGGCTTCTCCAGTGCTCCGGCGAGTCGAATCCCCGCGTCCCACACTCAGTTTGAACGCCTCCGCCGACTTATACCGAGTGCAGTACACTCGGGTACATTCGGCCAGGCTCGGCTTCGCTCGTGCTCACGTTCTGTGACGTTTATGCGTGAGCACGAGCGAAGCCGAGCCTGGCCGAATGTACCCGAGTGTACTGCACTCGGTATATGTCGGCGGCTCAGTTCAAACTAAACGCGGGAAGCGGCTATCGGCGTATATCGCGCCCCCACGATTTTACCCTTATTTTAAGGGGAAAAAGGTGCGCGGTATACGCCGATATATATTTTTTTAAATCTTTTCTTTCAAGAATGTTTTAGCATACAGTACAAAATACATAGAAAAAAAAATTCTAACATCCCATTTACCACCCCCCCCCCCCCCCTTAAGATACGGTATTTTCGCCATTAAAACTTATTTCGATCACTTCCGTTGCTATCATGGCTGCTGTGTAGTTCTCTGTTTGCTTAAATTCATACCATTTCTTTCAAATTAATCAATGTCTTTCCTCTGTTCCCTGGTCTCTACTGCAAAGGTACTCCATCTCAGATATATAATGTACCCTCTGTATCCATTATTTTATAGATGGCTTCTCCACTTGAAGCAATTTTTCGCAGATCAGGGCCTTTGCAGCATTGAGCAGGGGAGGGACTAAAGTTTCTTGATATTGTTTCTTAGTTTTATTGTTCCAGTGAAATAACACATTCCAGGGATTTTGAGGGATCTTTTCCCCGGTTATCACTTCAATGTACCCTAAAATACTATAACCGTACTCTTTTTTTTATTTTTGGGCACTCCCACCAGATATGTATTGTTGAAAAAGGGGAGAGTAAGGGCAAGAAGAATAGTGGCTGAAGCTAGACTTGGGGACATGCCCTCCCGAAGAAATGTGGACTATCTCGGTACTGATACAAAGAATTAAGAATTGTTGAATTAAAAAGATTTATTACATAATAAGAAATACAGAACAGATATGTATTGTTGTACATAGTTTATAAAGTTAAAACTAATATTTCAGTGTTGGGTGGAGTGGCACAAGAATTGTTCTCCCTTGTTTGTTCACAATCATGGCAAGTGTGCCTCTTTAAAGTGGAATGTCACAGAAAAATAAATACAAATTAAGTCACCAGCTACAAATACTGCAGCTGCTGACTTTTAATATTAGCACACTTGCCTCTCCTGGGCGCCCGCAATGTCCTCACCCAAAGCCAATCTGTCCCATCTTCAGTAAGGGAATCGGGAAGTGAAGCCTTGCGCGAGTCACGCTGCGTGATCCGACTGGTCCAGAAAGGATAGGCAGAGCGGATAACTGCACTTTATGCGAGTAAGTAACGTGTATAGCGCTACAAATACGAACTAAATCGTCTCAGCCACTGTTGGCCTGTGTCTTCAGAAGAGGTGGGTCTTAATCATTTAGCCTTCAGGAAAAGCTTTTCTTCCAAGCGGATGTCAGTGGGTAGAGCGTTCCAAAGCCAGCGTCCTTGGAGTGCCAATCTTCGTTCTCCTTTTGATTTGTAGCAGGTCTTGGGGATGTGGAGGAAGTTTTGGTTAGTTGACCGGAGGTGGCGACTAGGGGTATAGTGCTTTATTTTTGCAGAGGTATTGCGCCGCTTTTCCTTGTGTGCATTTGTGAGTGAGGCAGGGGGTCTTGAATGTAACCCAATCCTTCAGGGCTAGCCAATGAATGGTCCTCAGGGACGGGGTGATTGATTCCCAGGTTTTTTTTTCCCGTTACTAGGCTGGCTGCTGTGTTCTGGACGACTTGTAGATGAGAAATTTGGGAAGTCGAAGATAGAGAGATGTAAAACTGCAGTTATCACCCTGTGCCTCCTTTACACGTCTGCTGATGAGCATTGCATTAAAGTGGAAGAAAAACCCAAGTCTATCTATTCCTATCTATCCTGCCTAACCTGTATAAAAAAAAAATGTGTTTACTTAGGCTCCATTCACATCTGAGCGACAAAACGCCGGTCGCCCGACGCTCTTGTCGCTCGAGATGTGAAATAACATTGCGGTCTATGGAGATGGTTCACATCTCCACGCCTGTCGGCTGAAAAAAAGTCCCGGACCCTTTTTTTCAGGCGACATTGGCATTCGCTCATAGACCGCAATGTTAAAGAAAGAAAAAAAAAAAAAAAGTTTAATCTACAGGCGGCAAGATATGCCGCATACGTGGCGTATCGTGTCGCCTAGGTGTGAATGCAGCCTTACTTATTTGTAATCCAATTTTATCCGGTCATGTGAACCTGTAGCTCTGGTTTAAAGAACGCTCCACTACAGCTGGGAATTTTAGGAGTCACCCATAGGCTCGTTGTCTGCACTTTCTCCTCTCCCTTGCAGAAGCTGTTCACTGACATAGGGGAGCCAGAACTACAGGATCAGGTGACCGGACCGGGTGGACTACAAATTGGTAGGAATTCTCAAAGTACCTAGCCACATAATGGGGGGTGATGAGAGGGGTGGGCAGCTATATGCCAGATGAGGTTTATTGTAATGTAATGCACTTGGGAGCCAAACATTTTAACACAAGCTACTCACTAAGGGGAGGATCTATAGGGGGAATCAAGGATAGAATAAGATGTGCGGGTCCTAGTATATCACTGGCTCAGCAATAGCATGCAATGGCAAGCTGCAGCAAACCAGGTCAGCAGACTATTGGCATGCATTAAAAGGGTATTGACTCAATATAGGTAAAACTATAATGCTACTATTTTACAAAGCTCTGGTTAGGCCACATCTTGAGAATGCCGTCCAGTTCTGGTCACCAATCTTTAGGAAGGATGTACTTGAACTGCATAGAGTCCAGAGAAGGCGGACAAAGCTAATAATGGGGCTTGGGGATGAGAGGACTTCAGTTATGAGGAATGACTACAAACAATAAATGTAATCTCCCTTAAGAAGACACACTTAAAAGTGGGTATGATAGCGATACACAGGAGGTTATATACGAAAGGCATATCCATTTTGAACTACAAGTGAAAACTACAAGTGCAAAGTGCACTTGGAAGTGCAGTGGCTGTAGATCCGAGGGGGACATGCAAGGAAAATAAAACCGCATTTTAGCTTGCACATGATTGGATGATAAAATCAGCAGAGCTTCCCCTCATTTCAGATCTACCCCTCAGATTTACAGCGACTGCACTTCCAAGTGCAATTTCAAGTGCACTTTGCAATTGTAGTGCAAAGTGGATTTGCCTTTTGTAAATAACCTCCTGTGTATCGCTCTCATACCCCCTTTTTATCGTCTCTTCTTCAGGGAAATTACATTTATTATTTGTACAGTGCTTTGAAAAAGTATTAATTTCCCCCTGAAACTTTCCACATTTTGTCATGTTACAACCAAAAATATAAATGTATTTTATGTGATAGACCAACACAAAGTGGCACATAATTGTAAAGTGGACAGAAAATGATAAATGGTTCTACATTTTTTACAAATATGTGAAAAGTGTGGTGTGCATTTGTATTCAGCCCCTCTGAGTCAATACTTTGTGGAACCACCTTTCACTGCTATTACAGCTGCAAGTCTATTTGGGGATGTCTCTACCAGTTCTGCACATCTAGAGAGTGACATTTTTGTACATTCTTCTTTGCAAAATAGCTCAAGCTCTATCAGATTGGATGGAGAGCGTCTGTGAACAGCAATGTTCAAGTCTTGCTACAGATTCTCAATTGGATTTAGGTCTGGACTTTGGGCCATTCTAACACACAAATAGGCTTTGATCTAAACTATTTAATTGTAGCTCTGGCTGTAAGTTTAATCATTGTCCTGCTGGAGGGTGAACCTCCACCCCAGTCTTTTGCAGACTCTAACAGATTTTCTTCTAAGATTGCCCTGTATTTGACTCCATCCATCTTCCCATCAACTCTGACCAGATTCCCTGTCCCTGCTGAAGAAAAGCATCCCCACAACATGATGATGCCACCACCATGTTTCACAGTGTGGATGGTGTTCAGGGTGATGTGCAGTGTTAGTTTTCTGCTACACATAGGGCCAGATTCAGGAACACTTGCGCTGGAGTATTTCGATATGCGCCGCGTAACTGTGCTGATGCGCCGACGTTTCTATGTGCCCGTACCCACCAAACTAGATGCGCCCAATAACGGGTCATTTGCGACCGGCGGAACGTTCCGACGCCAGAGTATCGTCAGCGTTTATTTTCGCTGGCCGCATCAGTCGCGCCCATTGATTTCCCCTGCAAATATGCAAATGAGGGAGATTTCCCAATTCACGAACGGATTAGCACCATACGCTGGCTACATGCGCCGCGCGTATCTGATCCGTCCAGCGCAAAGTTATTTCTACAAAAGGCTGCTTTATCTTTACTCCAGACGGTCACAGGTCAGCAGGAGAGCAGCTACAGCAGCGTTACCGACGATAAGAGCTAGCTGAGCACCCCCACTTGCAAGGACAACACCTCTGTGTGCCAACATGCCAGGGGCACTCGTGGTCCTAGAACTACTGATGGGTCCCCTGGAACCAAGAAGGCGGGCACGTGAGAGGATATACCGCACTCGTATGAACCTCTTTGGCATGGGGGATGAGGAGGTGTATCGCCTATTCAGATTCAGCCCAGATGCAATACTTGAACTAACCACAACCCTGCAGGATGACATCACCAGCCCAACACACCGATCACAAGCAGTGCAGCCACTGGTGAAGGTACTGGCAACACTTCATTTCCTTGCCAGTGGATCATTCCAGCGTACAAGTGGAGTGGTGGCTGGGATGTCACAGTCCTCCATAAGCAGATGTGTGCACCAGGTTGTCCCTGCAATCCTCAGACGCATGTCCAACCATTTCATCAGACCCACCACTGAGGAGCTGCGGCAGAAGGCAATGACAGATTTCTACAACATTGCCAGATTCCCACGCACTGTGGGGGCCATTGATTGCACACATGTGGCCCTACAGCCCCCCAGTGCCACAGAGCACATATACCGCAATCGGAAGCATTGGCATTCCATCAACGTACAGGTGATAGCCGATGCCCAACGCCTCATATGGCACGTCCGTGCCAAACACCCCGGGTCCAGCCATGACAGCTACATATACCGTCAGAGCCCCATCCCAGCAGAATTTAACCAGAACATGTATGGGGACAGCTGGCTGGTTGGTGAGTGACATGGGAGTCAGGCATGACTATCCCCTCCCGTCATGCACAACAGAAATCGCACATGCATGACTAACATTCTCCTGTCTTTTACCTTACAGGTGACTCTGCATATGCATTGGGACCCCATCTAATGACTCCTTTCCGGAACCCCCAAACCAGAGGAGAGAGAAGATACAATGAAGCACACATCAAAACCCGTGCAGTGGTGGAGCAAACATTTGGGCTCCTGAAGTCCCGTTTCCGATGCCTGGATAAGTCTGGGGGGGCCCTATTGTATTCCCCTACCTTTGTGTGTCAGATCATCGGTGCATGTTGCATACTACATAACTTTGCTATGAAAAAAGGCCTGCATATTGACATACGTGATGACCTGACCCCCGACCCACACAGCCCCCCCCTGCCAGAGGACACCCAGTCTGCTGATGGAAGAGCAGTCAGGAGGGTCCTCGCCGTAGGCATCTTTGGACACTAAACCAAAACATTACTAACACAGACAGTGCACGCATGTACACCACTGATGTCCCTAGATCACACACACCACATGCACATCGCATTGGATTAGCCCAAGTCCAGCATGTAGGAGTTGGGAGCAGTAACGCCGCGTCAAGGCCCCAATGATGTCACTGTCCATTCACACACCTTTCACACGTCATTCATTCAGCCGTGGGGTTCACTTCACCACCACGGCCGAGGGTGACACCCCTTACTTTCAGGAGTGCCACCCTCTCACATTCACACACCATTCACACTGTCCCCTGCACTCCTGACCGTGTGCAGTACAAAAAGAAATTATAAAGATCATATCCTGACCAATAAAAGAAAAATAATCTCATAACCTGAGAAAAAAATAAAATAAACTCATGACCTGAGTATGTCAAAAATAATAATATAAAACCAGCACCAAAAAAAAGGCCTCATCGGGGATGCCGGGGGCTTCTTCTGGGGGCCCCTCTCTGGCTCCGCAGCTGCCTGGATGGAGTGGGTGGGGGTGGGGGGGCATCTGGAGGTGGCTGATCCCCAGGTGGGCCACTCCTGGCAGGTGTGGCCTGCGTGCCCTCCAAGGCCCTGGCTATCCGTCCAAGATAACTGTTGGTCTGGGCCTGCATCCGGAGCTGACGGGTCATCTGGTAATGCTGGGCCCGCCGACTCAGCCTCCCCTGCTCACGGATGGCAGCACTGTTACCATGGATGGCAGCAGTGTTGGCCTGGACGGCTGCAGTGAGGTGCTGGATATCCCCCTGCACCTCCCCCAAAGTGGTGACCACTGCAGCGCAGTTAGAGCTGACATCCTGCACTGCGTTGCTGATGTTGGCAACGGAGCCCAGGCTGTCAGAGACTTTCTGCAAGTGGTCCGCTATGGCCCCCATTTGTTCTGTCTGTCTGGCGTGATCCCTTGCCAACTGATCCTGGACACCATCAGACACCCCCCTGGTCTTCTGGGTCGCCTTCCTGGGGCCCGAAGATGTATGTCCTCGGGTGGAAGGTGTCGCCCTTGAGGGGCTTCCAAGGATGGGGGAGGGGACGACAGACGGGCCAGGAGAAGGGGAGGAGACCGACAAGACCAAAGAAAAGTCCTGCTCTGCCACAGCAGGATCTTCCACAACCACCTCGGCAGGTGTGGTGTGGCCACTCTCCTCCTCAACAACCTCTTCACCACCCAGTGGCTCGGGCACATGATGGCGTGGGGGGGATGGGGTGGAATGCAGGCTGACAGATGATGGCCCAGCTCCGTCATCTGTGGATGACACAAAGCAGACACATGTTGGTGGTCCCACACACTTGGCACATGTACCCCCCCCCCCCAAATGCTAAACATCAAATAGGGGATTAAAAAACACTTACCTGTCCTTGTGCCTTCCTCCACGGAGTCATAGCCTGCGACCCCCTCCACCTGCTCCCTCTCCAGGCACCGAGCGACCACCTCCTCCTCTGCGGTCAGGGTGACAGGACATGGGGGACCACCACCTGTGCCCCTCTCATACCTCCTGATGGAGGCCACCTTGTCCCTCACCTTGCGCCGCAGGTCATTGATTTTCTTTTGTATGTCCCCAGCAGTCCGGGTGGAGTAGCCCAGGACATTGACCCTGGCAGCAATGGACTCCAGGATGCCCTGCTTCCTCTCCCGGCTGGTCTTGCGGCTTTTTTTGCCATGGAGAAATTCATTCTCCGTCTCCATAGCCGATATAATGACAGAGACCTCCTGGGTATTAAAATTGAGGTTCCTCCTCTCTCTGGGGGTAGCGGGAGCAGCCATCACAGAGCAAAAGTATCTTCCCTGGGGTGGGGGGAAACGGAACTACTTTTGCGCCGGAATGGCGTTTCCGCCAGCGCTTTTAAGCGCCCAGCGGAACGCATTGCGCTGACGTTTCCCAGGAAGTGGTGCCGACGGAAGTTGTGAGCATGCGCACAAGGGGGCGAGGGGAGCCGCACTCACTGCGCATGCTCCGTGGATGATGCGCTGAACGTAAGCCTCTGCGCCGGGCTCCGCCCATCATTTACATATGATCACACCCACTTCCACTTGCGTCGGGTTACGCCAGCGCATTATCGTTACTCTGGCGCAAGTTTACGCGCAACTGCTATGTGAATTACAGGACTTGCGCTGAAAGGGTCTTCAGAGTAACGTAAATGAGAAGCGTTACTCTGGAGCAAAGATGCTCTCATCTACCTGAATCTGGCCCATAGTGTTTTGCTTTTAGGCCAAAAAGTTTGATTTTGGTCTCATCTGACCAGAGCACCTTCTTCCACCTGTTTGCTGTGTCCCACACATGGCTTCTTGCAAACTGGACTTCTTATGGCTTTCTTTCAGCAATAGCTTTGTTCTTGCCACTCTTCCATAAAGTCCAGATTTGTGGAGTGCACGACTAATGCCTTGTACTCACAAGTTTTCATCGGATATTCCGACTGTGTGTATGGCCCATCGGAAATTCAAAATGACTTGGAAAGAGAACATGTTCTCTTTTTTTCCCAATGAAAAAACGGAAATTCCGTTTGTCTGTATTTTGGAACTCCGACGGAGAAAAAAACACTCATGCTCAGAATCAAGTCGACGCATAATTGGAAGCATTGAACTTAATTTTTCTCGGCTCATTGTAGTGTTGTACATCATGTGTTTTGGGCGGTCAGAATTTGGTGGGTCTTTTGGTTGCTTCTCTGATTAATGCTCTACTTGCCCGGCATGTCGGTTTAGGTGGACAGCCATGCCTTGGCTAGGTTTGCAGTTGTGCCATTCTCTTTCCATTTTTGGATGGTTTATTAAACATTGCTCCGAGAGATGTTCAAAGCTTGGCGTCTTTTTTTTTTTTTTCTTTTTTTATAGCCTAACCCCACTTTAAACTTCTCCACAACTTAATTCCTGACCTAGCTGGTGTGTTCCTTGTCCTTCATGATGCTGTTTGTTCACTAACATTCTGTAACAAACCTCCTGAGGGCTTCACAGAACAGCTGTAATTATAGTGAGATTAAATTACATACAGGTGGACTTTATTTACCAATTAGGTGACTTCTGAAGGAAATTGGTTCCACTAGATTTTAGTTAGGGGGTATCAGAGTAAAGGGGGCAGAATACAAATGCACACTTCGCTTTTCAGTTATTAACCACTTAAGACCCGGACCAAAATGCAGGTAAAGGACCTTGCCCCTTTTTGCGATTCGGCACTGCGTCGTTTTAACTGACAATTGCGCGGTCATGCGACGTGGCTCCCAAACAAAATTGGCGTAATTTTTTCCCCACAAATAGAGCTTTCCTGACACAGCATGACAGCATATACGTATGGGAAGGCTCTGCCCCCCTGCCCAATCAGGACCGGTTATACTATAAAAATAGGTCTCCTCCCCTACCCCCGCATTCTCTGTTTTTTCCTTCACTGCTACAGGCGGTTGTACTACTGCTGGAAAGCAGGAAATTTTATTTTTCCCTCACCTTGCCGGACACTTCCCGCCAAGCCGCACAGGTTCATGCCTCTCCTGTGTCGAAGCTTCCCGCTGTGCAGGCAGACCGAACGCCTATTGGGGGAGACCTCACTCTCGGCGAAAATCCAGGAAGCTGGGGTGCAGGTATCTGGTCTAGGAGAGCTGTCTCAGGAGATGTCAGGGCTGCCCACTCGCAAGATGGCGGCAGGAGAACTTCCGGGTGAAGCAAGATGGCGACCGGGGAACTTCCGGTCACGTGAGATGCCGGGACGGCTCACACGAGTTATAATGAAGAGAAAGGCTGCACACAGAGCGCAGCACAAGATTAATGTATCAACAACGATACCAGGTCACAAGCGCGCGAATTGGGACCCAGGTAGGAAAGTTGCATGAAAACTTTGTGATGACAAGTTACTAAATGGGACTATCTGTAAATTACAGAATCATGAGCTCTCTTAGGGACCAGCCACATATCTTAAGGTGAGGGCAGGTAGGTATGTGTGTCAACGTTGCATACCTTTTAAAAAAAAAAAGAGTGCATTTACTGATTGGCTGCAAATCTGCTTTCAGCCCACAGTTACCACATCATTCCTCCAAGAGCAAGGAGACACAACACAGGCATGCCTCAAGCTCTGAGAGATCAGCAGCACACTCTAAAGCCCATGATAAGAACCGGCATAGAGTAGAACATACCCAGAGGGAGGATATAAGTGATCTCTGTGTGGGATGTGGAAGAATGGCTCTCAGAGGGAAGATTTTGTGTAAAGATTGTCTGTGTGAAGCGGCAGCAGATAAAGACCGTGAAAGAGCTGAAATAATCCAACTAATAAAACGTACGGTTAAGGAATCCATACACGATTCAAAACCTACAACCAGTGAACCCAAAGGGTCAAGCAGGGGTCATACGGTAACCCAGAGACCTATAGACCCATCCCCAGAGTGGGAGTCTGAGGATGAAGGCCAAATGGATGACACAAAGTTAAGCTTTAGATATTCAGCAGTGCAACCTTTGGTAACAGCTGTGAGAGAAGCGCTTCAGTGGGAGGAAGAAGTAACTCATCCCGCAAAGGAAAGAAAGTTTTACCCTCAGTTAAAAAGAACGACACTGTAATTTCCTCTTATAGAAGAGGTAAAAGAAGTGATTCAGGAGGAGTGGGAAAAGGTGGACAGGAGAAGTGGACAGGAGAAGGTCACCTATCAATAGATTCATGCGAATGTACCCCTTTAAGGCAGAGGACATGCATAATTTGGAAACTCCTCCGTTGGTGGATGCCGCTATCATGAGGCTGGCACGTCATGTAACACTGCCAATGGACGATGCAGTGTCCTTCAAAGATCCATTAGACAGGAAAATGGACTCGGATTTGAAAATAACCTATTTAGCCGCAGGTAGTGCCTGCAGACCTGTATTAGCACTGGCAACACTGGCAAAAGCCATTACAGTGTGGGCAGAGTATATAAAAGGAGAAATACAGTCGGGTGCAGATCTGTCGTCATCCTTGGAGGTCATAGACAATATCATACAGTCTGGTGACTTTGTTGGAGAAGCAGCTATAGATTCTTTGCGTTGCTCAGCTAGAACCATGCAATCCTCTGTCATGGCGAGGAGAGCCCTATGGCTTAAGCCGTGGACGGCGGACACATCATCTAAGATTAATTGGTGTCGTATACCCTTTAATGGGACAGCATTGTTTGGAAATATGATGGTTTCGGCAATATCAAAGGTAACAGGGGGCAAGTCGGGACTGCTCCTACAAGACGTAAGGCCGAAGCAGAGACACTTTCAAGGGAGAAAGCAATATCCCAACAAGGTGAGAGAGTTCAGACCCTTCAGGCCTCTCAGAGTATAGAAGGGGCACAAAGCCACCTCAGTCAACAGTGGCTCGGATATCGAAGGTGAGCACATTATCAGAGCAGCAGAAGCCCTTTTGAAGGTTTCTCCGTCCAGACAGGGGTAGTGGGGGCCAGACTACGCAAGTTTGCTCATGTCTGGACGGAACAAGTCAAAGAACCTTGGACAGCGGGGGTTGTTCAAAGAGGGTATCAATGGAAATTTCTAGTGACTCATGTGAACCCACATTTTTGCCCCACACGTTTACCTCAGGACAGAGAGAGACGTCAGCTGATTATCAAGTATGTACAAACCTTACTTTGCAAGGGAGCAGTAGAACCAGTGCCAAGGCGAGAACAAGGGCAAGGTTTCTATTCGCCACTTTTCTTAATTCGGAAAAAGACAGGCGACTTAAGACCCGTACTAGACCTGAGAGAACTGAACAAGATTATATTAGTCCAGAGCTTCAAGATGGAATGCTTGCAATCAGTAACCCAAGCCCTCATGAGAGGCGAGTGGATGTTATCTCTGGACCTGAAAGATGCATACTTGCACGTCCCAGTCCATGCACAATTACACAAATATCTAAGGTTTGCAGTGGTGGATCTGCATTTCCAGTTCACATGCCTACCAAATGGCTACCTAGCTACATCACCCAGAACCTTCTCAAAGGTTCTGCTACCGATTATAGCCATTCTACGCAGGAAGGGCCTTCAAGCGTTCCATTACTTGGACGACATCTTACTAGCAGCAAAGGACCCACAAGTCCTTTTGAGTCATCGGCGCATATTAATAAGTACACTACAAGAGTTTGGATGGATGATCAATTGGGAGAAGGGCCAGTTGGACCCATCACAAAGAATTCTGTTCTTAGGGGCGATCTTGGATACCCACAAGAACACAGTAGAACTTCCCAAACAAAGAAGGATAACCTTACAGAACAGGCTGGAGGAGGTATCCAGGAAGCAATACCTGTCGGCATCGAAATGCCTCAGTATTTTGGGAGCACTATCCTCAACCATCCCGATGGTAAAGTGGGCACATTGGGAGGATGAGAACGTTTCAGAGGGGTCTGCTCAAGCAGTGGCAGGGACGATCAACCAAACAGAAGATTCATGTAACAGGGAAGATGAAGAGATCTCTGGAGTGGTGGAAAGACCCGGTGAACCTCCAGACCTGTCACCAGTTAGTAACAGACCCACCTTTTGTGATAACGTCAGATGCATCAGCATCAGGATGGGGAGCACACCACGAGGGGCTGTTAGCCCAAGGCAAATGGAAGTACAGAACGAAAGAGGTCTCCAATGTCATAGAATTGAGAGCAACCTTGTGTGCGTTAGAAGCGTTCCAGATGCAAATATGGAACAAGAGGGTGGTAATTCAGATGGACAACAAGGTAGCAGTCACATATATAAGAAGACAGGGTGGAACACGAAGCCAGGCATTACTGAAGGAAGTGACGCCCATAATGGAATGGGCACAACAAAACCTACTCGACCTGACAGCAGTCTATATACCAGCCCCACAGAACTTTCTGGCAGACAGATTGAGCAGACGGACCCTAGATCCCAACGAGTGGGAACTAAATCAGTCAGTTTTCCATTGGGTTTGCAAGCAATGGGGGTATCCAGACCTAGATTTGATGGCGACGGCAACCAATGCGAAGTGCAGGCGCTTCTTAGCCAGAGCAAAGTTCCAGGAAGCAGAAGCAACAGATGCTCTCAGCGCCAAGTGGATCTGCAGGCTTGCGTATGTATTCCCTCCGATCCCTTTAATCTTCAAGTTACTCAACAGAGTAAGAACTTACCCAGGGACAGTCATAGCGATAATCCCAATGTGGTCACGCAGACCGTGGTTCCCACTACTCCAATCATTGGCAGTGGACCAGCCCATGCCACTTCCGAACATCCCGGACCTATTACAGCAAGGAAACAATTACAGCAAGGAAACAAATCCAGGAATTCTACATTTAGCTGCCTGGAAGCTGAGGGGAGAAGATTGTCAGACGCAGGACTTACCACAGAAGTGGTGGAGACGTTATTGAAGGCTAGAGCATCCACCACTAACCAGACATATTCAAAGATTTGGGAAATATTCAAATCCTTCGCAGAAGCACAACGGTTCGATCCAAGAACACCTTCAGAGCCACAAATTCTAAATTTTCTCCAGACAGGTCTAGACAAAGGTCTCAGTGTCAGCACACTGAGAGTACAAGTCTCAGCTTTATCAGCGCTATCAGGTATAAGATGGGCGTCGCAGACCTTAATCCGTCAATTCCTAAGAGCATGCACGAAGATTCGTCCCGTGAGGAGATCATACGTCCCACCTTGGGACCTTCAAGTAGTATTAGACTTTCTTTTTTTTTTCATTCAAGTTTACGTTTATTTTCTGAATAAAGTCAGTACAATTTAAAGAACATATCAGGAAATCAATACATGTTGTTACATATCCTTAAATATTGAGACATAGTTTGCTGAAGTCATCACTACGTCATTTCTCAACCATACCTAAATAACATTCTATCTGCGATGAAAGCAAGACAGGTTCAACAAGGGAGTAAATTCTGACCATTATCCATATAGTCTAACCGGGGTAGCTCCCTACCCTCCCCCAAATCCTGCAGTTCCTATCAATCCATCTAGGGTCCCTAGTCTACAGCAGTTGGGATAAATCAAAACCTTATTAGTCCAACATATATAGAAATGAGATGGGAAGGGCACCCTCCACCCCCACTGACACCCCCAATGGGATCACTCTGTGCCCGGGGAGGTAGAGTAATTCCCCCAAACCATCCCGCCCCCTTCTATCTCAAGAAATCTCCAGCATGTCACAGACTACAACATTGAAAGATATTTCAGAAAAAGCTGTGTTCCTCACGGCAATAACCTTCGGCAGGAGGGTATCGGACTTACAAGCCCTAGGTTGCAAACCACCATACTTTTGTCTTATGACAGAGTAGTGTTACGGACTTTACCACACTATAGACCAAAGGTCAATGCTGCGTTTCATATAAACCAAGAAATGGTACTTCCAACTTACCAGACAGGTACAACAGGGACACCCCATAACTTGGACGTGGGATCCGTCCTGGAAACCTACATTGAAATGACGGCAACATTTAGAAAATCAGAAAATCTGTTTGTGGTATATGAAGGTCACAGAAAAGGGCTAGCGGCATCTAAAAGGACGCTGGCGTCGTGGCTAATCAAGGTCATAAGGAGAGCTTATGTGGCAAAACTAGAGCCTCCAGCAGAACTCGGAGCGCACTCCACGCGTGCAATGGCGACATCATGGGCGAATTTCAGGGGAGTCACCCCCGAAATCATTTGCAGGGGCCGCAACTTGGACGACCTTTAATACATTCTTAAACCACTATAAAGTGGATCTGGCGGCTTTAACGACAATACAGTTTGGTCGCGCGGTATTACAAGGAGTGACATGAAGTAATGTCACAGTGAAATATATATACATATATAAAATAAACAAATACAGCATGACCCACCCGTCTAGTCTAGTAATTTTGTACATCCCATACGTATATGCTGTCATGTTGTGTCAGGAAAAGGGAACATTTTATACTTGCCTGCGGTAATTTTCCTTTCCTGATGCAAGCATGATAGCATATAGGTCCCTCCCATAAAAAAAAATAAAAAAATAATAATACAAGGGCCTTCCGCAGCGATAATAAATTACGAGAATGCGGGGGTAGGGGAGGAGACCTATTTTTATAGTATAACCGGTCCTGATTGGGCAGGGGGGCGGAGACTTCCCATACGTATATGCTGTCATGCTTGCATCAGGAAAGGAAAATTACCGCAGGTAAGTATAACATTTTCCCTTTTTCTTTTGGTGGTATTTGATCACCTCTGCGGTTTTTATTTTTTGCGCTATATACAAAAATAGAGCGACAATTTAAAAAAAAATTCAATATTTTTAACTTTTTGCTATAATAAATATCCCCCAAAAATATATAGAAAAACATTTTTTTTCCTCAGTTTAGGCTGATACGTATTCTTCTACCTATTTTTGGTAAAAAAAATCGCAATAAGCATTTATCGGTTGTTTTTTTGCAAAATTTATAGCGTTTACAAAATAAGGGATAGTTTTATTGCATTTTTATTAATTGTTTTTTTTTTTTACTACTAATTTTTTTTCGTGCCTGCGACATTATGGCGGACACTTCGGACAATTTTGACACATTTTTGGGACAATTGTCATTTTCACAGCAAAAAATACATTTAAATTGCATTGTTTACTGTGAAAATGACCGTTGCAGTTTGGGAGTTAACCACAGGGGGCGCTGTGACTTTGTTCCCTGTGTGTGTGTGTTTACAACTGTAGGGGGGTGTGGCTGTAGGTGTGACGTCATCGATCGCGTCCCCCTATAACAGGGATGACACAATCGATGCTGCGGCCACAGTGAAGCACGGGGAAGCCGTGTTTACACACGGCTCTCCCCGTTTTTCAGCTCCAGGGACGGATCGCTGCACTGCAGCGGCGATCGGGTCCGCGAGTCCCGGTCCTGGAGCTTCGGACCGGGTCACAGGAGCGCGCCGCGGGCGCGCGCTCATGACCCACGGCTGGGTACTAAAACCAACGTATATATACGTTGATGTGCCATTCTGCCGACGTATATGTGCAGTAGGCGGTCCTTAAGTGGTTAAATTCTAAAAAAATAAATAAAATTAAAATCATTTTCCTTCCACCGCACAATTATGTGCCACTTTGTGTTGGTCTATCATGTGAAATCCCAATAAAATACGTTTACATTTTTGGTTGTAACATGGAAAAAAATTGGGAAAATGTCAAGGGGTATGAATACTTTTTTCAAGACACCGTGCAAATCTTTAAAGGATACTTTTACCTTACTGAACATGTTACACCCATATTTAGGGTGTAACATATGTGGTTACATAGTAGGCACGGTTGAAAAAAGTCCAACCTGTAATGTAATATGTTCAGCATCTGACCCTTCTCCCCTCATACCTGGGGAAAAAAATAGAATTTTTAAATAGTTTTTAATGGCATGGTTCACACCAGTGTTTTCAGTTCCATTTACAGAAAAATGGCCGGCGCTCACCAGGGGGCCGACCATCTGAATAGTGGGCGGCAGCGACAATATATAGATTCATGCAATGCATGAATCTGAGTATTGTATTGTATTCTGTGGCAGTGCAGGAGCGAGAGGGGACGATGCTCCTGCGCCCTCTATGGACGCACCACCACTGCATAATGGGCTAATATGCAATTCTTACTAGCCCATTATGCTTATAATTTGCAGGGAGCAAAACCCATCAGGGTTTACTTCCTTTTTAAGAGCTGTTAGAAATGAACTCCTTTAATTGTATTAAGTTTGAATCTATTCATAGAGATGTAATTATGTTGGTAAAGTATTGATGTGCTCCGGGGTTACCAGAGACAGATCTTGGACTGCGTCATGTTAAGAACACATGATGCATAGTCACATGAATTGTTTAGGAAATATCACATTGGTCTAATTTCCTTTTGTGCCATTTAAAAGCTTACTCCCTAATGGGAGACGGAACGCTCTTAAATTCATGCAACAGAAGTTGCGGTTTGCAGCTAATGAGTTCTTATTACAATCAGGTGGCACAAATTCATTTTGAGAGCAATAATCATAATAGAGTCTCTGTAGTAAAACCAGTTTCAGACAAAATTTAGAGAACAATTTGGCAGATGAGCTAAAATGTAGTCCTTAGAGCTCTTTTTTGTCTATTGTCAATTATGCAATTAGGTTTAAGATCCCATCCACTTTTTTTTTTTTTTTTCACTCGAGCTTGAAGATCTCCGAAGCGATACAGCATCTGAGTGTTTCATGTGTGCGGAAATTTCAAGAGTTGGCGAAGATAATCGGGGTTAATATCCAGGCGGAGAGAGAATTTTATGTTACTTCTAGTACATAAAACAAAATTCCCAGCACTCTACCCCACTAGCCAGCAACGGGGTCCTAATTAAAACTTCCTTCTAACATTTTTCTAGAAAGAAAGGTCTCATTTGCATACATTTGCAAATATGTTAAAGCCACGCGACGTTATCAAAGTGCTTTTGCAAGTGTTGATCCCACACTAGTCTGCAAGGACACCGACAATGGGGCACTTACAACATGCACTAAATTATTAGCAAGCCACCTATTTTTTTTATAACCAGGTAAATTTCAATCTCCACATCCCTATTATTATATAGGAAGGAGGCGTATTGAAAATTATAGAAAGGAGCTTGAAAAGCTGATAACATTGTTTTGAGATTTTCAGTTCAATACACGGGAAGTTACAAGGATTTCTATCAGGTTCAACAGGTGTTTTTCTTTTCTTAGCATTAAAAAGAAAACTAATGCAGCCACCACATCTGAGGATTGGAAAGCTGCAATTTTTGGGTTTAGATGGACTTTAGACCCCTTTCACACTGAGGGCGTATTGCAGGTGCTATAGTGTTAAAAATAGTGCCTGCAATCCGCCCTTAACCGATTAACTCCTGGACCATTTTGGTGGTTAAAGACCAGACCACCTTTTGCGATTCGGCACTGCGTCGCTTTAACTGATAATTGTGCGACGTGGCTCCCAAACAAAATTTACATTTTTTTTCCACAAATAGAGCTTTCTTTTGGTGGTATTTGATCACCTCTTGCAATTGCATTTTTTTTTTTTTTTGCGCTATAAACAAAAAAAGAGCGACAATTAAAAAAAAAAAAAAAATGCAATACTTTTTGCTATACTATCCCCCAAAAATATATACATTTTTTTTTTTTTCCCACAGTTTAGTCCGATATGTATTCTTCTACATATTTTCGGTAAAAAAACGTAATAAACATTTATTAATTGGTTTGCACAAAAGTTATAGCTTTTACAAAATAGGGGACTGTTTTATGGCAAAAATTACACTGGTAGTGAAGGGGTTAACCACTAGGTGGCGCTGCAGGGGTTAAGTGTTCCCTAAGAAGTGATTCTAATTGTTTAGGGGTGTGGCTACACGTGACACATCTCTGATGACTGTTCCCGATCATGGGGAACGGTCATTAGTGACAGTGTCACTAGGCAGAATGGGGGAATGCCTTGTTTACAAAGGCATTCCCCCGTTTTGCTCTTGCCAACCACAATCGCTGGACTCCCGGGAACATTGAGTTCCTGGGACCCGTGGACGCACTCAAGCGGCACACAGTGGACGTGCGCCCGCTGGGTGCGGCAGATTCAAATGGACGTACCTGTATGCCAATCTGCCTGCCTGTGCCATTCTGTCGACGTACCTCGGCGGTCGGCAAGTGGTTAAAAAGCTGCTCCATTGTCTCCAGTGTGAAAGCCCAAGGACACTGGAGCGTTGCGCTAGCAGGACGGTATTAGCCGCATCTTTGGAGCGGTGAAACAGCGGTGTGTATACCGCTCCTCCATTGAAATCAATGGGACAGTGCAGCTATACCACCGGCAAACGTTCTGACATTGGGAGCTCATGTCACATGACGTGTGAAAATCAATGTTTGCCTATGAGAACCGTCTTAACTGGTCTGACACAAGTTGGTCTGACTTTGAAAATGCTCCCTGTACTACTTTGATCCTACTTCAGACCATCGAATATCATTGAAGTCGGATCAAAGTAGGATCCTTGTCCTTACCATCCAACTTTTGACATGACACGATTACAGCAGCAGTAAGAGAAATTGATCTCACACTGGGATTGTTTTGATTGGTCTAAGGACAAGTCAGACTATCGCAAAGTTGGATCAAAGTAGTATCCTGTTCATACAAGTCGGATGGATGTAGGACTAATGTAGGACTGATGTCGCAGAGCAAATTAGGATGAAAGTCGTATGACTGTCGTGTAGTATCAGTGTGACCCCAGCCTAAAGCCTAAGTATAGTCAAAATGAATCCACCAAAACAGAAGGTGGTGATGAATACAGTGTTCCTCCAATACATGTAGTCATATGACACTCAAAAGCATAGCCAAGGGCTCCCATAGAACCAGGGCTTTTTTTCAGCGGGGGAACACAGTTCCGGCAACTCCTGGACTGACTGTATGAAATGGCAAGGGGTGCTGGTGTCTGCTGCAGGGTATTGATGCTTACTTCTGGGGGATTTATTTTTTCAGGGGGTCTATTGTTGCTGGTGAGGGACATATTGTTGTTGGGGTGGGTCTTGTGTTGCTGGGGGGGGCAGTTTTTGCTGCAAGAGATCTAATGTTGGAGGAGAGGTCTATTGTTGATGGCTGCAGGTGAGTCTATTGTTACTGGGGGGTTTTGTTGTCGCTGGTCCATTGTTGTTAGAGGGATCTATTGTTGCTGGCTGCAGGGGATCTATTTTACTGATTTTCTTGATTATCATTACCAAATTCCATACAAATTTCTTAGCACCGAAAAAATGATGCTTGGTTCTGTATTGTCTAAAATTGGCTGTACTGGGAGTTGGGTATAGGATAGAACCAATGGACGGTGCTCGGAGGTGGGTAGGGGCAAGGAAGAGGGATGACTCAGAAAGGGGGAGTTCCTGCACCTATTGTCTGAGAAAAAAAGCCCTGCATAGAACTATAGGTTTGCTAAAGACTTGGCACAGTGGAAGCTGCCTGCTATTAAATATTTGGATAGAGCTGTCCAATAAGTACACACGACCGTTTTCCTCGGCAGAATCCATCAAACTTGGTGGGAGAGCTTTTTTGCCGAGGAAACCGGTCGTGTGTATGTTTTTCATCGAGGAAACTGTCGAGGAACTCGACGAGCAAAAAAGAGAGCAAGTTCTCTTTTTATCCTCGACGGGAGTCCAAATTGGACGTGTTCCTCGTCGGGCGGCTTTTCGATGAGAAACTCGAGCGTGTGTATGCTTAGAAACCCGCACACCTTCGGTAAAAGTAGTATTTGTAATGGAAATGGCAACATTTGTCACGCTGTAACAGACTGAAAAGTGAAAATGTCTCTTACCAAACTTTAACCGAACACGCAGTAACATGAGATTGGCAAAAGCAGCCCCAAGGGTTGTATGTGTTGAAGTCACCACGTTTGAGAACGAGGAGATTTGGTTTTGACCGTGTGTACGCAAAGACAGCTTGTCAAGTTCCTCTCTGTTACCAGTGCTGGGGGTCTTGCTAATACTCCCGCAGCAATCTTCTGTGTACTGGCCAATAACCAGAATACAGATCCCAGGTCCGCCCCTGTGCAACTCTTCTCCCTCCCAGGAGAGGCAGGGATGACGCAGTTCATGCAATCGCGATGCAGCTTTTCTCTGCATCATTTCAAGGCTGCACCGCGATTAGAGGTCGACCGATATATTGGCTGGCCGATCTATAATGGGGGATTTTTGGCACTTTTTAATTAATCGGTATCGGCTGATTGTTTTAAAAAAAAAAGAAAAAGCCGATTTACTCTTCAGCACGACTTGCATTGACTTCTATGATACAGAAGTCATTGCAAGTTGCCTGCAGTTTCCTGTGGAGCAGGACTTGTCTCTGGGCAGCCTGCCAAGTTTTGAGAAAAGTTACAATGTTGCTACTTATCAATGAACTGAACTGTGTGTGAAGAAGTTCTTAGTTTATCCATTTGAAGACTAAATCTTTTCTGACACTTGGAAAAAAAGGTTGTAGTTGCGCTGTTAGGGCTCTTTCACACGGAGCGGTCCGTTTTTCGGTCCGCTCCGTGTGTCCGTCGGCTCAGCGGGGGGTCTCCGCTGAGCTGTCGGGCGGACAGGGCGGTCCCCGCACACTGTGCAGGGACCGCCCTGTCTCTCCTCCGCTATCCCCTATGGGGAATCGGATGGAAACGGACCGTCTGTCCGTTTGCATCCGATCCGTTTGGCCGGACGAAAGAAAAATAGGACATTCTTCCGTCCGAAAAAACGGATGCGGATCTGGCGGACGTTAGCGGATGCATCATCCGCTAACTGATCCGCTCCCATAGGGGCCCATTACAAGTCCGTTTACGGACTTGTAATTAGTGGACCGTTCGTCTGCTAGTGTGAAAGGGCCCTTACAGTGATTGATCAAAATGTATATAAATAAATATATATATATATATAAATAAGAATAATAAAAAAAAAAAAAAATAGTGATTAACCACTTGTCCTCTGCCCACCGTCAAATGACGGCGGGCGGAGGACTCCATTATCCTGACATCACGTCATATGACGTGATGTCCCTTTAAAGCCGGGGGCGCGCGCGCGCACCCTCCGCTCTGCGGGGATCCCGTGCGAGTGCCGGGCGGCAACGATCGCCGCCGGGCACACGTGATTGCTCAGTAACTGAGCGGGGACGTGGAGCTCTGTATGTAAACACAGAGCTCCACGTCCTGTCAGGGAGAGAGGAGATCGATTGTGTCCCTTGTACATAGGGACACAATCGGTCACCTCCCCCAGTCACCCCCCCCTCCCCCCACAGTTAGAACACTCATAGGACACACATTTAACCCCTTCCCCGCCCCCTAGTGGTTAACCCCTTCACTGCCAGTCACATTTATACAGTAATCAATGCATATTTATAGCATTGTTCGCTGTATAAATGTAAATGGTCCCAAAAATGTCAGAAAAGTGTCCGAAGTGTCCGCCATAACGTCGCAGTCACAATAAAAAAAATCGCAGATCGCCGCCATTAATAGTAAAAAAAAAAAAAAAAATGCCATAAACTATCCCCTATTTTGTAAACACTATAAATTTTGCGCAAACCAATCGATAAACGTTTATTGCATTTTTTTTTTTTACCAAAAATATGTAGAAGAATACGTATCGGTCTAAACTGAGGAAAAAAATATTTTTTTTATATATTTTTTGGGTTATTTATTGTAGCAAAAAGTAAAAAATATTGCATTTTTTTAAAAATTTACGCTCTATTTTTGTTTATAGCGCACAAAATGAAAACCGCAGAGGTGATCAAATACCACCACCAAAAGAAAGCTCTATTTGTGGGAAAAAAAGGACGCCAATTTTGTTTGGGAGCCACGTCGCACGACCGCGCAATTGTCAGTTAAAGCGACGCAGTGCCGGAAGCTTAAATTTTGTCTGGGCAGGAAGGGGGTGTAGGTGCACAGTAGGCAAGTGGTTAAGTGATCAGATTTGACAAAACCAAATTAAAAGTCCACAAAGTCAAAAATCTTCAGATGACTTGGATGATAAAGTGATGATAATTAATGGTAACCGCCACCAGTAGTGAATTAATAAAAGATGTACGCTTACCAAAAGGCAAGCGTATAGTGCTTGCGGCTGATCCCCAGCCAGGGCCTTTAAATGAAATCCACCATAGACACCAGGGATGATAATCTCCAAGATATGGTATGAGAATCCAAAAAAGGAAAAAAAACTCACAATAGTGATGTACCGCAATGATGCATTATTGGTATACTAAAAAGAGGAAAACTGCCACCGATAGAAAGCACCCTATAGAATACACGCTTACCAGACAGGGTCTTTAAAACGAACTGCCTCCAACTTTGCAATCGCAGGGTGTTCACAATATCCTCAGCAAAGGTGCCACCAAAAAGAGAATTGAATCCACAATAGTGATGTACCGTAAAAATATTTAATAAGAAGATAAAAATTGCACTTACAGAAATAGCGTATCAACAAGTAAAAAAGATAGCCGGCCGGCTTCTACGAACGCCTGTCCACAGGGACCGTAACGCTACACGTCAAAGCGTCTCCTACATATACATATATATTATATATTTTGGTCGGAACTCCGCTGCTTTCACACTGTGGGTAGGCGCTATTCAGCTGCTAGCGGGGCGCTTATAACCCAGCTAGCGGCAGATGAAGATGTTAAAGGTGCCCGTGTAGCACCGCTGCAGAAGCGTTTTTTTTTTTTTTTTTTTACGAAAAATATGTAGAAGAATAGGTATCGGCCTAAACTGAGGATTTTTTTTTTTTGATATGTATTTTTGGGGGATATTTATTATAGCAAAAAGTAAAAAATATTGTTTTTTTTTTCAAAATTGTCGCTCTATTTTTGTTTATAGCGCAAAAAATAAAAACTGAAGAGGTGATCAAATACCACCAAAAGAAAGCTCTATTTGTGGGAAAAAAAGGACGCCAATTTTGGTAGGGAGCCACGTCGCACAACCCCACAATTGTCAGTTAAAGTGACGCAGTGCCGAATCGCAAAAAGTGCCCCGGTCATTGACCAGCAATATGGTCCGGGGCTTAAGTGGTTAACTGAGCACATTAAAAAGACCTGTGTGCAGAATGACAATCTACAGTAAAAAAAAAAAAAAAAGAGATGTGAATTAGTGGATGTAGAAAACGCTGCAATCTCTGATATGCTGGATAAGTTGTCAATGTAAATGATTGGACTGATGTAATGTGAAGAAAAGATCCCGTGCCAATCACACCAATAAGGCAAAGATCTATAGTAAACTCAATGGAATTACATCCACAATTTAGTGTCGGCATTTAAAGAAGTACTAGTACTAGCACTGCATTTTAACTCAATAGATGAAGTGAGCCTGCAGGCTAAGGCGGCGTACACACGACCGAGGTTCTCGCTAGAAACCAGCGAGAACCTCGCTGGAAGCTGCATTCCAGCGAGAACCTCGGCCGTGTGTACGCTCTCGGCGAGCATCCCGTCGGGAATGCCGTCGAGCAGAAATAGAGAGCATGTTCTCTATTTGCTCGACGGCCCATCTGGATGAATGGCTGGTTGCCATTCCCGACGGACGGGTCGCCAAATCTGACGGCCGGCAGAACGATGTGTTCTGCCCGTCGAGGTTCTCTGCCGGCCGTCAGAACGATGTGTTCTGCCCGTCGAGGTTCTCTGCCGGCCGTCAGAACGATGTGTTCTGCCCGTCGAGGTTCTCTGCCGTGTGTACGCGGCTTAAGCCTCGTAATATATTAATAGTTCCTTATCAAAACACCGTTGAATTCTTCAACACATGACAGCAAAGTCTTGCGAAAGTATTCGGCCCCCTTGAACTTTGCGACCTTATGCCACATTTCAGGCTTCAAACATAAAGATATAAAACTGTAATTTTTTGTGAAGAATCAACAAGTGGGACACAATCATGAAGTGGAACAAAATTTATTGGATATTTTTAACTTTTTTAACAAATAAAAAACTAAAAAATTGGGCGTGCAAAATTATTCAGCCCCCTTAAGTTAATACAGCTGTAATCGCAGCAAAAGGTGGCGCTACAAAGTAAGTCACTTGGGGTATGTCGCTATCAGTTTTGCACATCGAGAGACTGACATTTTTGCCCATCCCTCCTTGCAAAACAGCTGGAGCTCAGTGAGGTTGGATGGAGAGCGTTTGTGAACAGCAGTTTACAGTTCTTTCCACAGATTCTCGATTTGATTCAGGTCTGGACTTTGACTTGGCCATTCTAACACCTGGATATGTTTATTTGTGAACCATTCCATTGTAGATTTTGCTTTATGTTTTGGATCATTGTCTTGTTGGAAGACAAATCTCCGTCCCAGTCTTAGGTCTTTTGCAGACTCCATCAGGTTTTCTTCCAGAATGGTCCTGTATTTGGCTCCATCCATCTTCCCATCAATTTTAACCATCTTCCCTGTCCCTGCTGAAGAAAAGCAGGCCCAAACCATGATGCTGCCACCACCACGTTTCACAGTGGGGAGGGTGTGTTCAGGGTGATGAGCTGTGTTGCTTTTACGCCAAACATAATGTTTTGCATTGTTGCCAAAAAGTTGGATTTTGGTTTCATCTGACCAGATCACCTTCTTCCACATGTTTGGTGTGTCTCCCAGGTGGCTTATGGCAAACTTTAAACAACACTTTTTATGGATATCTTTAAGAAATGTTTTTTTTCGTGCCACTCTTCCATAAAGGCCAGATTTGTGCAGTATACGACTGATTGATGTCCTATGGACAGAGTCTCCCACCTCAGCTGTAGATCTCTGCAGTTCATCCAGAGTGATCATGGGCCTTTTGGCTGCATCTCTGATCAGTCTTCTCCTTGTATGAGCTGAAAGTTTAGAGGGACGGCCAGGTCTTCGTAGATTTGAAGTGGTCTGAATCTCCTTCCATTTCAATATTATCGCTTGCACAGTGCTCCTTGGGATGTTTAAAGCTTGGGAAATCTTTTTGTATCCAAATCCGGCTTTAAACTTCTCCACAACAGTATCTCGGACCTGCCTGGTGTGTTCCTTGTGCTTGTTCTGCGCTTTAAACAGACCTCTGAGACTATCACAGTGCAGGTGCATTTATACGGAGACTTGATTACACACAGGTGGATTCTATTTATCATCATTAGACATTTAGGTCAACATTGGATCATTCAGAGATCCTCACTGAACTTCTGGAGAGAGTTTGCTGCACTGAAAGTAAAGGGGCTGAATAATTTTGCACGCCCAATTTTTTTAGTCTTTTATTTGTTAAAGTTTGAAATATCCAATACATTTCGTTCCACTTCATGATTGTGTCCCACTTTGTTGTTGTTCCTTAACAAAAAAATACAGTTTTATATCTTTGTTTGAAGCCTGAAATGTGGCAAAAGTTCGCAAAGTTCAAGGGGGCCGAATACTTTCGCAAGGCACTGTATTTTGTAGTGCATCTGCGCCGTCCAGTATAGAGGCAAAAAATAAAAATAAAGTTTGCAGACTCACAAAAATTTTAAATCAGTATACAGTTGGCATGTCTTGGCATTTATGACCACTCTGACAGTTCAGAGTACAGGTAGCTATTTCCAAGACTAGGCAAAGGTCCAACTCTCTCATCTGTGTGTGCCTTAACTGCATAATTATTTAAAGGGGTGTTTCAGCCTTTTTTTATGTTAAGTCAGCAGCTGCAAAAAGTGTAGCTTCTGGCTTTTAATAAACATACACTTACGTTCTCCATGGTTCCAGCGACGCGCCGGCCGGGGCTCCGCTGCTCTCCCCCACCCCCCCTCCCCGGCCGGCATCTTCATTCCAAGTCTGGGCACCCGGCCGTGACAGCTTTCGGCTTCACGGCCGGGCACCCACTGCGCATGCGCGAGCGGCGCTGCGCCGTCCCATTGGACAGGCGATTGCCTGGGACCTGTGACGTGTCCCAGGTGATCGCCTACAGGGAGGGGCTGCAGTAAGGCGATTAAGCTAATCGCCTTACCAGCCCCTCGGCGGAAGGAGGAAGTGGGACAGGAAGTCCCACTCCTTTTGAAGCCCCCACTCCCCCCCCCCAAAAAAAAAATTACATGCCATTTTTGGGTGGAACTCCGCTTTAATTGCTTTATTTACATTTGGCTGACAACCTTTGACATTTTTTTTGCATCTATGTCCTGACTTGATCCCCAAAATATTTTGACAGTGCCTTGCCACCCATAGTTGATTGCTTCAGTTGCACTAGCAGGAAATAAAATGCTCCAGGAAAGCTATTTTTTAATGCTGAGCAGAAAGTGCCATTGAAAAAGTGATGGCATAGGGGCCGGTGGAAGGAACCACAATACAGGAGACCAGGAATCTGAGATTCTTTAGTAATCACTTAGGGCCAGATTCAGGTAGAAGTTACGCGGCTTATCTGTAGATAAGCCGCGTAACTTCTAACCTACGCCGTCGTATCTGTTTTCTCTATTCAGAAAACAAGATATGCCGGGATTAAGTTCAGATACGAGCGGCGTAATTGTATTTTGCCGTCGTATCGGAACTGCAATTTTAAAATGGCCGCTCGGGGCGTTCCCGCTGATTTACGCAGATAATATGTAAATCAGCGAGATACGGCAGTTCACGATCGTACGCGGGCCCGACGCAGTGACTTTCGGACGTTTCCGTAAGCGATACGCGGCGTAAAGAAAAACATGCCCCCTAGGTGGCGTATCCTATGTTAAGTATGGCCGTCGTGATCGTGTCAAATTGAAAAAGTTTAACGTCGTTTGCGTAACCCGTCCGTGAATGGGGTTTGACGTCATTGACGTTCACGACGAAAACACTGACACAATTTGGAGCATGCGCACTGGGATACATTGACAGTCGACTCATGCGCAGTACGCTCGCCACAGGATCGCGCCTAGTTTAAATACTACACGCCCCCTACCCGCCCAATTTGAATTCTGCCGGCTCATTTTCGCTACGTCGTCGCAACTTTAGGAGCAAGTTCTTTGTGAATACAGTACTTGCTCCTAAAGTTTCGGTGGAGTAACGTAAATGACGAACGTTACGCAAGAATAAAGATCCACTCTCCTACCTGAATCTGGTCCTTAGTCATGTTTCCACCTGCGGCATTATCTACTGCCTCTCTGAAAAGTGATCCACCGCATTATAGAAGTTGCTTCCAAGCATTCGGGAGGCCATGCTTGCCACCTTCTCTTATATAATTTTTTTGTCTGTTTTTGCGAAAGGAGGATTTTGAATGTAAGTACCGTGCTGCAAATCAAGTGGCAAGCATTTGGCTGGCTGTTGTGGCACAGTTCCATTGTCTTCAATGGGCAAGCTTGACAGGCGCCCGTCAAACTAGACATGCTGAGTTAAATTTGCCTTTGCCATGAAGCAAAGCGTTGTGCACACTGCATGTGTATGACCCCTCTGGCTGCATGTTAAGTTTTAGGTGGGCAGGTAAGACCTTGGCTCATCTGCCTGCTTTTAGTGGCCCTATGCAAATCAGGTGAGTATTTGTGACTTTCTTTGCACTTTTATTTTTAGTCAGGAGCAGTGCCGATCCTGACCTCCCCTGGGGCCCTGTCGGAAATTAATGTAAGATGTAAAGTGAGAAGCAGGGGGGTGCAAACTTCTTACCTCTTCTCCCATGCAGCCAGCGAGTTGATAAGCGGGGTGAGGGGCCAAAATGACTAGGCGGGGCCTCTAGTAGTTTGGGGGGCCCTCCACAGCTTTGTGGGGCCCTAAGCGGCTTGCATAGTAAGCCTATAGGGCGGATCAGCCCTGGTTAGGAGCCTGTGTAAAGTAGATCAGCAGATCGGCACCCCTGTAGTTCATAGAGAACTACAAGCCCCCTGGTGCGTTATCGAACATGCAGCAATCCTCGCATGTGTGTTTCAAAAACTCATAGCAAATGCACATCACGCTTGTGTGGCTAATAATGCTGCGTTTGCATCTGACTGTTTCTGAACACGCGGCAATCCGCACATAAAACGTAGGTTGCGCTTGCGTTGCCAATTAGGCTGCATTCGTATCTGTGTGGCAAGTGCGCATCACAATTGTGTTGCCATCTAGGTTGTGTTCGCATGTGCTTGTTTCAGAATGCATGACAACCCGCACAGAAGATGCATGCTTTGCCTGCATTTCGAAAGGCATTGCGATGTGCGGCATGCTTGTGTTGACATTTGGGCTACGTTTTGTATCTGCATGTTTCTGACCGCATGACAACCTGCACAGAAAATGCACGCTTTGACGCATGTAATGAAAATGTGCATTGTGCTTGTCTCGCCATTAGGCCCCTTTCACATTGGCGCTGGAGTTGCGGCCGCTAGCGGTGCGGTATCAACCCCCGCTAGCAGCCGTGAAAGGGTTAATACCGCCCGCTAGGGTTGTCCAGATACCGATACTAGTATCGGTATCGGGACCGATAGCGAGTATTTGCGGGAGTACTTGTACTCGCTTAAATGCTCCCGATGCCTAAATAGAATACTTTTTTTGTATTTATCAACATGTTCTGTGAAAATTCTTTGAGTTTTTTACTACTGCGTGACAAGCAAATAAAACATTTTTACTCATTTTTATTCTTTTATAATGTCTTGAGTTAGAGTTCTTCATAATTCTAAAGAAAATATCCTTAGTCTGTATTGTGGTTTGAAAACAGTCACATGACATTTAAAAAAAGTATCGGTATTCGGTATCAGCGAGTACCTGAAAAAAGTATCGGTACTTGTACTCTGTCCTAAAAAAGTGGTATCGGGACAACCCTACCGCCCGCAATGCGCCTCTATAGAGGCGAATTACAGGTGGTATTGCCGCGGTTTCCCATTGTTTTCAATGTATACACACCGCTCCAAAGATTATTATGATTGTACAGGATTTATATAGCATAGGAAAGGTAACTGTCAGCGCAGATACAAAATACATGTAGGGTTATGGTGATTAGTCCATTAGAAGTAATAGTAACAGGCAGTTCAATGGTTAAAAAAATGCAGGTGATTTGGTTATTTAATGGCTGCTGCTGTCCTCAGAGAGCTGACTCTGTGGTAAACAAAAGAGGGGTAGAGAAAGGAAGCGCCACCTAAGTGCAGTATTACCCAGTATTGCAGTACTGCACTTAGGTGGCGCTTGCTTTCTCTACCCCTCTTTAGGATTTATATAGCGCCAACAGTTCAAAGATGCCGCTGACAGGAGATTTTTTTTTTTCTCCCGCCAGCGCATCGCCTCAGTGTGAAAGCCCTCCGGCATTCACATTGAGGTTGCTTGGCAGGAGTTTTTCAGGCGGTATAGCAGCGCTATTTATAGCGCTGTACCGCCTGAAAAACTCCTCAATGTGAAAGGGGCCTTATAGGGATGCAAGCATTATGAGCATTTGCAGTGCATTTCCAAAATACGTGTAAATGTACAGATGTGGATGCAGTCTAATTGGTAATGACACCCCAATCACGGTAAGCAGGCGTGTGTTTTGCTGCGTGACAAAGCGCACACTGAAAATTCATGTGACGCTCCACAACCAAAAATGTTTTTGGCTACTTTGGGGCGTTTGTCACGCATAGAGCAAGTAAAAGGGCTGTCCTATGTGCTTTGCATGTTTACGCTTGAAAAATATGCAAAACAGTTTAAAAAGGAACAAGCGTTTCTGCTACTATCAGGTGTAATATACTAGGGAGGAAGTTTTTAAGCAGCAAGGATGACCAGGGAGAAGTGAGAGTTGAAATGATTAAAAAATAAATAAATAACGATCGTGTGTCGGCTCCAGAGCATGTTTCTAGACTAGAAAAATAGTTATTAAAAATTTAGAACATGCTCTATTTTTTTCTCGTCGTTTTTCACCTCGTATTTTTGCACACTTTGCCAGGGAGAGCTAAGCCCAGGTGTATCTGGATGGGCCCAGTTTGTTTATAAAGCTGTACAAGTCCTCTTTAGTAAAGGTACAAGTCCTCTTTTCAGTCATGTGTTACACTGATTTAGGCTTTAGGTTTCATGCTTCGTAAGGAATTAAGTGAGCAAGGAGAAGTGTCTCAGCAAAAAACGTATATACTTTGACCGTTCCAGCTGCCTGGAGTGGACTTTGGATGCCGCACTTCATCATTCTATGAAGACCGTGCTGGAGCGGCTCTTGGTGAGTACAGAGATACACAAAATCAGGCTTTTTTTTATGGAACAGGAAGCTTCTGATTGCTTTTAGGGCTCATCTACATTTGCGGCAAAGACTGTCGCTCTTTAGAAGAAAGATCCAGGCTTGGATCACTTGTGAAAGGCGATGAGGAAGATATATGTATTAGGCAATTTTTCGGGGCAATGGCTGGTGTTAGAGCTTCAATCATTCCAACACCATGGTTAAATATGGTGTCGGGTAATTTGAAGCACATTATTATTACTTTGTAGTATACAATGAAATGGTTCAACCCACCATAATGCAGAATCAGTGGGAGCCCCAAGTGTGTCACTTGCCACCAGCCGTAGTTTGTTTTTTACCTGTCACCTGCTAGGGCCACTAGATGTAGATTGTCACATCACCTGCCACCAGATATGGATTGTCACATGCCACGTCACCTGCCACCAGATATGGATTGTCACATGCCACGTCACCTGCCACCAGATATGGATTGTCACATGCCACGTCACCTGCCACCAGATATGGATTGTCGCATGCCACATCACCTGCCACCAGATATGGATTGTCGCATGCCACATCACCTGCCACCAGATATGGATTGTCACATGCCACATCACCTGCCACCAGATATGGATTGTCACATGCCACGTCTCCTGCTAGTGACACCAGATGTGGATTGTCACTTGCAATGTCCCCTGCCAGTGCCACCAGCTATGAATTGTTACTTGCCACGCCACCTGCCAGTGCCACCAGATGTCACCTCTCTGCTCCCCGCTGCACCTCCTAACATTGAAGAGGCCAGGCTATGAGGGCAAAAGAGCGGTGATATGGAGAGCGATGATGTCATCGCTCGCTGCCTGCTTCTCTAATCCCTCCCATCTGGCTTTTTTACGCCGCCCGTCCGCCTGCCTCTTTCACGCCGCCCGGCTCATTGATCAATCAACTTGTGTACAACCAGCCTGCCATATTTTACATGCAATTATTGCAAACCAATGTTATAGCCACTAGCAATAATTACTGTCTTCTCCCACCTTAGGCTTCCTCCTCTTGGGAGAACACAATTGCTTGGTGGGAGGAGATTTCATGATAGCAGGGAAGAAATTTGCTCGGTCTGTGGCTGGCCTTGAATTCAGCATGGGACAGATGCAGCCGGGATCGGTGCTGCAGATATCTAGGTGAGTATGTTTTTTTTTTTTTTTTAAAAGCCATACTTCTCTTTTAACTTCAAGGGGTGTCTACATAATTTTGGGCATTACAGTATTTTCCTAATACTAGGGTTGTCATGATACCGATACTAGTATCGGTACCAAGCATTTGCCCGATTTCAATAAATCTGACAGCTGCTTCTCCTTCTCTCCCTCCTGAGGCTGTCAGATCATTTATTGAAATCTATACAGGGGGATCTGTGCTTGTAACTCCCCCACCACCACCACACCGATCTCCCCTGACTGTCCCCGTGTCCTTCTCCAGCCCCCCTCTGTGTCCTCTTCGGTGCTGCTGTCCCCCCCCCCCCCTCCATGCTCTGCTCCAGTGCCCCCTTTCTCCTCTGTCAGGATGGAGAGCAGAGGAAGGAGTCTGTAAATCTGTCATTTACCGACTCCTTCTTCTTCTTATTCTGAATTAACAGTCAGCGATCACTGACTCTTTCCATTCATAACTGAGCACCGTAAACGGAGCCTCTGTCGCCTCTTAATTTTCAGTGCAGCTGAGGCTACAGGGAACGGGACTGGGGAAGTGGTATCGGGACAACCCTACCTAATACACTTATACACTTTTATTTATTAAATACACTTTTTATTTATTTTTTATACAGACTTGCAGTTTGGTAATAGCCAGTTTATGGCAAAACTGCGAGTCTGGCTATGCAGGGATTATGGGAGAATCCCATGCAAACATAGACCATACATACCCAATGTAAGTAATATCTATTGTTAAAGAAATGTTGGAGCCTAGAGAAGAAGCTTAGGACTATTTCAAGAGTTAGGTGATGTACACACGACAGAGTTTCTCGGCAGAATCCAGCAAGAACCTCTATGGGAGACGCATTCTGCCGAGAAAACCGGTCGTGTGTACACTTTTCGCTGAGCAACCAGTCGAGGAACTCGTCGAGCCAAAAAGAGAGCAGGTTCTCTATTTCCTCGTTGTTCAATGGGAAAATTTGGCTCAACAAGCTTTTTGACTGCCGAACTAGGAACTCGATGGGTGGAACAATGAGTTTCGCCCGACGAGTTTCTCGGTTGTGTGTACGCCACCATACTGTAAGAATATTCATGGCTGTCAGTTGCTTAATTAGTGGAGGTGTCATGTAAGATAATGTGCTCAACTACTGTTAACTCTTTACAATCTATTGCAGTGGTCTCTAGCTTATAGCTTTCATTGCGTGCACCCTGCTAGTCCTTTATGTCAAACTCAAGTGCCTTATTCTTAGTCTCTAGTAATGTTTTGCTTTTCACATTCTTGGAGAGCTCGCAGCTTTAGAATTTCTTATTAACCTTCGTAAGTGTAGAGTACAAAAAAGAAATTGCGTCTAACACAGCGAACAAGAAATCCGATGGCTGAATACACAGGCGGATGAGTCCTCGTCATATGTCAAGATAGCAGTCTAGGTGTATAATAATTTAAAGGTTAACATCAAAAGAAAGGGTCTGTAGTAAGAAGAGAGAGGCAGAATGTGCACTATGCCCTAACATAAAGTCAGTGGCCACTTCAGATGCCTGATCTATTATCAGGAAGGACCATTTATGTCTTCAAATCTAGAGCAGTGCCGGTCAATTTTGAAATGATATCAACTTCAATGTAGCTGCTGACATGTGCAGAGAGCTGTACATTATCTTAAAGGGGTTGTACACCACATATACTCAGTGAGGTGATACACAGAGATGAAACCAAGTTGTGCCTGTTTATCTGCATGTTTCTCTTGTGTACAGCCATTTAAAATACAGAATATATAAAGCTTGCCTGAGCTTTCAGAAAACAGGCGAGGAGCTGAAATTACAGGCCCGGATTTATGTAGCACTTACGCCGACGTATCTCGCTATACGCCGCGTAAGTGTAAATATGCGCCGTCGTATCTATGCGCCGTACCCATAGAACTAAGATACGCCAAAAAACTGACTTTATCCGACCGACGTAACTTGCCTATGCCGGTGTATAGTGGTCGCATAGTTATGCTGGACGCATTTGGTACTCCCATTGATTTGGGATGCAAGGTTTATATAGCACAGAACCCTTTGTGCAGAACTTTATGAAATGAAGATGAACATTACAGTTACATTACAGTTACATTACAATTTAAAAAGCCCCCCCTCCCCCAACTGCCAGGCTGCAAATTACCATAACCAGCAACCATGTTATTAAACATTGCCACAGTCATAGCGCGGTAAAATGTATAAAACATGTCACATTTGGCAGGTGAAACCAATATGACCCATTCAAATGAATGTAACCATGCTGCACTCACGCTGCAACTACATGTAATGCTGGCAGGCTTCCAATGGCTAAGAGGTGTTCAGATGGCGACCACATCGCTGCTAAGCCGCCTTTCAACTGCCTCTGAAAAGTGATCCACTTTTCACAGGATCAGTGACTAACAATTAACAGCAGCATTGTCGACCACTTCAGGTAGCCATTAGACTAGGGTGACCAGACATCCCTGGTTTCCGGGGACAATCCCCGGATTGAGGACACTGTCCCCCCCGGACCAAGTCTGTCCCTGGTTTTGTCCCCGGATGGGATTTGAACAGGGGCTGGGGAAATTTCAAAGACAGTCAGTGCAGAATAATAAAAATAATAATCTGAATTGCACCCCCCCCCCCCCGCTCCATCGCTCCTAGTTTAAGTGGTGTAGTTTTTTTCCATTATCTGTGCCCCTTTCTGATGATCATGTGCTGGTCGGAGTGGAGGGACCAGTTCTTCAGTTTCGATGGCCACAGGTACCTGCTGATCTTTATGTACAAAGGCAGAACGGTGGTCTGCCTATGTAAACAAGGCAGATAGTAGCCATTCTGCCAGTATGGAAGACATTGATCCCATGTTCCTTCAAGGCAGGTACAGGGATCTATGCCTCCCCATAGTGAAAAAACACTTGTTAGGCACACATTTAACCCTTTTATTGCCCTAGATGTTATCCCTGTCCCAGCCAAAGTCATTAGTGCAGTGATGGTGCATATTTTTAGCACTGATCACTATCACTGTATTAGTGTCAACCGTTCCCACAAAGCGTCACTTAGTGTCCGATTTGTCCGCCGCAATATCGCAGTCTCGATATGGATCGCCGTCATTACTACAAAAAAAATATGTCCCCTGATTTCATTTTAAAAAATCTGGTTACCTTACATTAGACTAGGGCTGCAACTAACGATTATTTTCATAATCGATTAGTTGGTCGATTATTGTTTTGATTAATCGACTAATCGGATAATCTTAAAAAAAAAAGTGTGGTGTACAATTTAGTTAATATGTAAATAAAAAAAAGGCAATTTATTCTTAAATATCCATATGCAGTGGTAAATATAAATAACCAACTACAGTAATTGTAATGCCTTCTATTACCTACACTTTCTCTGGGTTCAGATGCTGATCTTCCCTGCACAGAGTCTTTAAAGTGATTTTTTTTTTTAAACAAACTTGTTATACTTACCTGCTCTGTGTCATGGTTTTGCACAGAGCAGCCCAGATCCTCCACTTCTGGGGTCCCTCACCAATGCTTCTGGCTCCTCCTGCCTTCAGAGTGCCTCAATGGCAAGCTGCAAAGTATAGTATAGAGCGCCCGCTATAGCAAGGTTTAAAATAAAAAAAAATAAAAAAATTCTGCCTTTTAGAATCACTTGCTTCTTTCCCAGGACTACATGTCCCATGAGGCATTGCTCCTCACACTTTCACATTCACTAATACACAAGCACTTAGTGACATGGATGGTGTACTGGGCTGTATGTGTGCTGCACTGTATTTCCTGATATGTGCCCATTTCTTAAGTTATCTTTGGGAGTTTTATTAGCCCTCCTGGTTCTTGTCTTGAATTACTGAATAATTTGTAACTATGTTGTAAAGAATAGGATAGAGGGAGGGTTCGGGTAGACAACTGGGCAGGGCTGACACCTCTCAGTCCACAAAAATGTGTTTTGTCAGCTCACAACAGTGAATTTCTGGCAGATTAACAGGTAATGGTCTCTAGTTGGAAAGTCCTTTAAAGAGATGGAAAACATGAAAAAATGTGCAGGTGTTGCGGTGATGTAATTAATTAGTTTTTTACATAAAAATAAAATAAAAATAACAAATATGTTATACTTGCCTACTATAGAAAACTGCTCCTGAGTTAGCCGTTCCCGCCCCCTCCCCAACATGGCGCTCGAGTGAGCTCTCGGGGGAGGGGGGGGGGGTGGAGCACAGAGTGGTGATTGAGTCCCCACTCTTTGCACATAGTGGACCCGAGAACTGAGTAATCAGTGGTCTTTGATCACTCAGTGTAGAGGCGGTCGGGACAGATGCAGATTGCTGCAGCTACCTACAGTAGGTGAGTATGAATGTTTGTTTATTTTATTTTTTAATCCCGCACTTTCCTTTTAACTACTTGCCGACTGTATAACCTGCATATATGGCGGCAAATTGGCACTGCTGTGCCAGATTGCGTACTTAGTATGCAATCGGACACTTGCAGGTAGGGGACACGCATGCAATTATACACAGCAGGCGTTGATGGTCAGGTACCGCAGACTCGATGTCCACTAGCAGCCCCTGATACTTCGGTAAAGAGGGAGAATGGTTGTAAACAAGGCAGATCGCCGTTCTGCCAGTAGGGAAGGCATGGATCCTGTGTTCCTGCAAAGCTAACTAGTTACCTAGTAAAAGCACCTCCCACACAGTACGCAAATCACTAGCTAGGCAAACAGTTAACCCTTTGATCACTCCTGATGTTAACCCCATCCCAGCCAGTGACAGTGCATATTTTTAACACTGATCACTGTATTGGGTGTCACTGGTCCCCAAAAAGTGTCGTGGTCAGAATGTCCGCCACAATATCACAGTTATGCTATAAGTCACTGATCGCCGCCATTACTAGCATAAATAAAAATATCCCATAGTTTGGAGACGCTACTATAACTTTTGCGCAAACCAATCAAAATACATATTAGCCTACATAGGACAGCCACCCACCTAGTTCTTTTTGTATATCTTTTATAACCTCATGCCGTGCACTAGGTTTTAGTGTACGGAAGTAGTTTTTATTTTTAATAAAACAGTGTTGCTTTTTTCAAATGGAGGGCACTATGTGTTTCTTTTATACCTTTTTACATGATCCAATTTTTATATACGAGTGAATTTGGTGACCATCCATCGATGGGGGAGTCTGAGTGAAGGACCTTATGTGAAGACCGTACCTTTCATCCTTATTACCCTATCCAAGGGACAGCGTTTACGACCTTCTGTTTGTTCAGAGGTTCATACGTTCAGGTGAGCGGTTTGTACTTCCGGGGGAGGAGACACGCTTCTTTGGATCCACATGATTGATTCAAGCACCTTATTCACTATCTAAGAAGTCTTATGCCGCGTACACATGATCATTTTTCGGCAAGTAAAAAACGTTTTAAAAAAAATGCCTTGTTCAAAAAAAGTTGTCGTTTTTCAGAACATGCTGCATTTGTTGACGTTGTTTTTCGGGTTTTTGCGCTGTCTGATTTTCTTTTTATGTTCAGCTACATGTGTAGCGCCCCCTTACTTTCAGTATGGGCACTATACAAAAAAATTGTCAGAATAGGAGAGTTACTTTGCTCCCGTTCACAATTTTGTCTAAATTGTGACCCCTGTCATTCCGGAAATGTCCACTGGGCCGGTCTGTATTCTAGGGATGTGATATCATCTCTGGACGGCAGCTGGTGCCAAAGGGGATCTGGCAGAGTAAGTTGTTCCCCAGCAGCCAATTGGAGGAGTTTTTCCCTCGCGGGGCATGCTGGGAGGGATATATCTGTGACGGGTGTCATGTGTTCTACAGGTCTTCGCGGGGTCCCAGTTACAGGTGCGGCATCCACCTTCAGGGTGCGCGCATCCATGGACCCCGCCAGCGTGGCCCACCTGGCCAGAATTGCAGGCTATGCCAAACCTCAGCCGGAGGAAAAAGGGGATCCCAGTGTCTTGCTGGGTCCCCGGTTCTATTGAGAGGATCCCAGGCTGGGTGCCGTGCGATTGGGGGATCGGCTTGAGGGGAACCGGGAGGCAGGTTGTCCAACAGGGCTTGAACGAACCAATCGGGGATCTGGTGACCGGAATGCTGACAGGTACACTTGTCATCCGGTGACCTATGCTAAAGAATTCTACTGGGAGGATTCGCTCCGTTCATCTATCTAATCCATTTAAAGTACTTGGTCTGTGGCAGAGGCCCTAGAGCCAGATCTAAGCGAGAGATCTGTTCCTCCCAGAGATCCGAAGTGGCGACTCGGCTGCCAAGCAGGAGTGGCGACGAGTCTCAACAATTGATACTACTGAGGGTGAAACTGCCCTGTTCATATCCAGGCCTGATACTGAAAGGGTTCTCTCTTTTTTTTTTTTTCTTTCCGTCAGCTTTTTCTCTTCCCTAACCGATGTTGATGTTAGCCTTGTTTGTGTGGGAATAAAGCATTGAAGAAAACCTTTGACTGTCTGGACCTCCGCTCACTACTTTCATCCTGTCACCACACCTCTAGACAACATCAGGGTAACTTAGTAGGCCGATCCCAACAACTATCGGCGGCTCCTTCGGGGGTGAGCGCTACACATGACTTCACAATTGTCAGTTAAAGTAATGCAGTGCCGTAACGCAAAAAATGTCCTGGTCATAAAGGTGGGGTAAATCTTCTGGAAAGCAAGTGGTTATACAGCAGTTTAATGACTGCATCCATTCACATCAGTATCTGTCCTGTAAAGGAGCTCATAATGTGTATATCACATCCATGCCTATAATAAGTTCATTTGGGAGGAAGCCAGTCGACTTACCACTATGTTTTGGAATCTTGAGGTAAAAGCAGAGCACCCTAAAAAAAAAAAAAAAATTACAGCTACTCGAACACTGTTGGAACAGACATATTCTCTATAGATCGTATCTATACAAGGCGACAGTGCCAACCACACAGCCCCTGTACTTAACTATTCATGCTTAGAACTGTGCGTGCTGCTCAGTGGATGAGTATATTAAACGAAAAACTCTTTTATTAATCATGTAGAAATAATTTCATTTGTGTGAATTGTGTCTCTCCTAATATATGAGAATTGCTTTGTTCTGTATATTCCAGCCAATCAGAAAAGAAAGGTGACAGTGAAGTAGATTTATACTGTAGACTGGAATAGCAGATCTCGCCTTGTAATATCTTTCTTGCCAAACTTTATTACTTCTGAGGCCCCTTTCTTCTTGGTTCTCTTCTGTTCTAGGACCCCATGTACTTTAAGGGAATTCAGTGCATGCAGGCGTTTATCTGCATTTCTTCAGCAGAGCCGCCTGCCAGTAAACTTGTGTTGCCGTACATGCTTTTGTTTCATTGACATCTCATTTTGTAATTTTAGTCTTCACTCTGGGTTCATATCTTACTAGCACAGACTCAAAGGTTGACAGCTGCTAAATTCCCACGTAAAGACAGTAACCCAATTTCTGTGGGAAACAATAAAACAAATAGCTCTTTTGGGAGCAGCACAGTAATGGAAGGATTACATTTAATATCCAAACGTTTGTTTCCAACTAGACCTAAGGCTGGTTCACTGCACTTAGAGTTACATTAGCACTGCAGTTTGTATTTTTAATGGTAAAATGATAATGGCTTGAATAACAAAATATAAACGCCCAACTTGGTTTCCAATTCCTTCCTCTTCCCTTTTTTTTTTTTAAAAAGGCTAAGAAATCGGTACTCGCCCCTCTATTTAAGTGTTGCACCTCTTGTCCAAACCTTGTCCTCCTCCAGTTTTTTCCTCCTTTTTTTTTTTTTTTGAGGTTAAATGATGATGATTTACGAATCAGTACAATGCCATACATGAGTAACAGTTGAAGGCAAGGCTACAAGCCCCAACTTTACAATGCCATGATGTAATATGCCTTGAAAATAAAAAAATTCCATATCTTGTTGCAACAAAAAACGTAAAATGTCTTTTATTGGGATTTTGTGTAATAGACCAACGCAAAGTGGCACATAATTGTGAAGTGAAAGGAAAATGATAAATGCTTTTCAATTTTTTTTTTTTACAAATAAATATGTGAAAAGTGTGGCGTTCATTTGTATTCAGCCCCCCTTTGTAGAACCGCCTTTCACTGCCATTACAGCTGCAAGTCTTTTTGGGGATGTCTCTACCACAGGGGTCTCAAACTGGCCGCCCTCCAGCTGTTGTGAAACTACAAGTCCCATGACGAATTGCAAGGCTGATGGTTACAAGCATGACTCCCTCAGGCAGAGGCATGATGGGACTTGTAGTTTTGCAACAGCTGGAGGGCTGTCAGTTTGAGACCCCTGCTCTACCAGCTTTTCACATCCTAGAGTGACATTTTTGCCCATTCTTCTTTGCAAAATAGCTCAAAGTCTGTCAGATTGGATGAATAGCGTCTCTATACAGCAATTTTTAATTTCCCCCTCTATATTGTAATTCAGGGATGCAGATGTGTGGCTTGAGTGGACTTTAATCGCCCATACGTGTTCATTGACGGTCAGCCATGCATTTTTATGGGATGAAAGTGTAGGCTCGTTCAAACAGTATACTTCATCTGAAGTCCCAAACTCCCCTCTCTCTATATTGCAATTTTTAAGTCTTGCCACAGATTCTCAATTGGATTTGAGGACCATGAGGAGAGTGTGATGTAATCAGGGATACGCACCATGTCTGGATGATATAGCCCAGCCCTCAAAAAATCCACTCGCCTGCTCGCATTTTGTGAGTGGATTTTGAGGGCTGACGAGGAAGGGCTGCCTGGGAGCCAGGGGGCGAGCACTGCCGGCAGCCTGTGTGGAATGGGAGGCCTTCTCCTAGTGATGAGAGGGAGAGACTGATGTTTAGAGCGCAGCACGGGGAACACAGGATAACAGTTTTTATTTTAATTGCTGTGTTCCCTGCTGCTCGCTGTCAGAGCCAGCCCCGCATCCTGGTCCTGGAACTTTAATAAACAGATCACCAGTCGCGCGATGTCTCGGCTGATACAGCAAATTATTGTAATTAGGGAGCTCTGACAAAAGCCCCCAACATGCATAGCGAGAGACAGGAAGAAGCAAAAACCAGAGGAAAACCCGACCACCAGCAAAACCGGATGCCTCGGTGTTTATTAGGTATTCTAACGCCGATTTTTTTTTTTATAATAGCCGATTAGGGATTTTTTAGCAGCGGGGTTATTATTAAAGTAAAGTCATTTTAAGGGTGGAGCTCCGCTTTAAGCTCAGTGTGCATGAGAACTAAAGGTTTTTACTGATGTATGCTTGATTTATTCTAGGTAAACTAGAGCTTTTAAATGGGAGCCACACCACAAACTATCAGTTTTACCACCATGGAGTCTATCTGGCTCTTTTAAATTGAGAATATTATCCCATTATTGAGTAATCGCAGGGACATTCTGCTTTCATTGTAATTATTTTCTTTTCCTTTTGTACTGGGATTACACATTGTTAAAGTAATCATATTGACAGAGTACGAGATATAAGTCTAGAAAAAGGAAGCAATTTGCTGTCCTGTAGACATTGGTTGCAGTAAATGGAGGTCACATTTTGAAATAACGTAATTTCATAGCATTGATGTCACATTTATTACATTATGCCTAGAATAATGGATAGAAGTGACAGTCATCCTAAGATAGTTTCAAGTGTATGTACATAATTCCATGATCCTTATGATCTTGGGCCTTTTCAACTAGTGTCATGGCTCTAATTGTAAATCAAGATTGTTTTCTGCATCCACAGAAATTTGAATATTAAAATGGACACTTAAATACTAAAGATATTTTTTTTTTTTGTCATTTGTCAACGTGAAGTTTGAAAAGAAAAGTAAAAATATCTAACAGAGAAGACACAAAATTGTCAATTGCTTGGGATACTGAAATATCTAACTGAACAGTGTATATAAAAAGTGTCGGTTAATAATATAATCTGGCACTGTACTTAACAAAGTCCTACAAAGTGCACGGCTCTCTATAACTAAAGGTAATAAAATTATTTTCAGCACTTTGGAGAATATTTATTTGCAACCAATCCAATGCTTCTTCACACCACATTTAGACAATCAATTTGTGCTATATCACCTTTCGTCCTTGTGAGAGATTTACTGATCTACGTCCACTTCTGTCACGAGAAGGAATTATAAGAGTGTCATTGAGTAGATGCTTATGAGACCTCAAATGCTGATACTGTCTAAGAGATGCACTGAGAAGAGGTGCTGTGAAACTGAAGTAATAAATGATGTTCCAATAGCAGGAAGGCCCCAGTAATACTTCCAGTAGGATCCAGGGCTGTTGTTTTCTGGATCCTAATGGAAGTATTACATACTGGGGTCTTCCTGCTATTGGAACATCACCTGGATACACTTGCTACATGCTCCTTTTCATCCTCTACCTTGTAAGCAGGGGCGGACTGACCATTGAGGAACTCGAGCACTGCCTGAGGGCCCCATCCCAGTAGGGGGCCCCATCAGGGTTGCCAGACTCATTAAAACCAGGGACAGTATGGAAATATTTGTTTTACATCTGTCCCTGATATGTCCAAAACCTACATGCTTTTGATGTGAAAATACAGAGATTTTAGCTGCCCCGCCTCTGTACTGCCACCTGGCTTGGTGGCCATCTGTTAGCCTGGGGGCCCCATAATCTACTATTGCCCGGGGGCCCCATGAGTTGTCAGTCCGCCCCTGCTTGTAATTGTTTTTTTAATCCTCCTTGGGGTTATTAAAAAGTTTTTATTTCTGCACTTAGAGGCGCTTTTGTTTGTTTTTAGGATTTATTTATGTTTTATGTTAATCTTCTATTACCAAGTTAATTTGTTTTCTGATGCTGAATGCACAGAAAAGCTGGCAGTGCAGGGATGAGGCGGCAATAAATAGGAAGTGCAGACCCTAACATTACCAAAGGACCACACAAAGTATGGTGTATGTTGTGCTACAGAAAATGGTCAGAGCAAGCTAAAGTAGATGGCCAGGGACTATAGGCATGCTACTGGTGTGGTTGGAGACTAGCAGGGACCGGGGTCATGCTCGCAAAGAACAGCATTAAGCAAACCTGGATGATTTGTTCTAATCGGAGGCTACATTATTCTTGTTCATGATGCCGTTAAATAGATATCACATTTCGATATAAATATTTTCATCACGTTTAATTTCTCATCCACTCCTAGGATTAATTACCGCTCCACCACTTCATCCGGTAATCTCCAAAGCGTAGGAGTATACTAAAACCCCTGAATTTTGAAAGCACCTGTATTCTGACACCGTGAGAGTCATCTGTTCACAGCGAGGAAGATTATGAAATGGGTTTTCTTCTCATTTACAGTCTCGGCAAGGAGCTGCTGTGATAATATGTCCTAAAGTACGCAGACACGTTTTATCTATAAACGGGACCAAAGATACACTTTTTATAATATGTCTGTAAATAATAGGCAAAATCACTTTAAATACTGAACACTGATATTCTAATGGCTGGATATTCTACAGCCAAAAACAGCCCCAGTAACCACATACAGTGTCTCTGCTGAAATTTTCTATGATGCTACCTACGACAGATGCAGAAGCTTGTGAAGGTTTTTAATGCTGTTTAATTTCTATGGAAAGAGGAAATACTGAAAAAAAAGGCTTCAAAAAACAAATGAATTATAATCTCCTCCTTATTTTTGGGGACTGCTCATTTGGGGACCAACTCCCACAGCCTTAAAGACTAGATGAACTATTTGGAGCTGTTACATGTGTAGCAGGGCGGTATCCTGCCAGGATCCAGGTCTCATAGGCTGCCAGTTCAAATGTGTCGGCTGTGTTCTGGGCTTTAAGTAATCACCAGACCAAGGTTTTAGGCTCCCAGTTGGAGACGACTCAACCCTGCAGACAGGAGGTCTGGGCATGGGAGTCAGGAGGGCTTCAGAGGTGAGAGCCAGTGTAGCACGAGGTTACTAGCTGTACGCACTGAGGTGCTGAACGTCCGGTCTGTGGGAGACAGACCAAGGCCCTAAAGCATAAGGCCTGAGCTGGAGGGCTGCATTTACAAGCCAGGAGGGCTGAAAATCATTTATTTTGGTAGCAGGATTAAAATACTAAATACCCCTGCAAGGGAACCTTCTGTTTTTGTTTTTTAATTTTTCTTTTAAATAAAAGTGGGAAAAACCAGCCCTAAAACTGAGAAAAGCGAGCAGTGGTGTCCTTAAAGCGCTACACTTGGAGTGAACCCCTGACACATGTTACACCCGTATTTGGGGCACTTCATTATAGAGACAGTCTTTTGTGGCCTGGAATTTTTTAATTTTTTTTTACCTGATTTTGCAGTTGTGCTGCTAGTCTACAGGAATTCCTTGTAGCATGCTTATAGTCTGACATCTACTTTATCTATCATATCCACGCTCTGACCATTTTCTGCAGCACAACATACACTGTGCATTTTGTGTTGTCTTTCGGTAAAGTTAGGTTCTGCACTTCTTCAGGCTTCATATATCAAGTAAATTAACCAAAACTTTTTATCAAAGTGTACCATGAAAGGGCCAGTTGGCATCTTAAATACAGGTGTATCATATACCCTTGTGTTTTTTCACCTTAATGCATTCTCCGCAATAAAGGTGAAAAAACGCCTTGCTGTGCCTGGCCCCCCCGAGCCCCTGTTTTACTTACCTGAGCCCCGAATTTCCGTGGGCACGATCCCACGTCACTTTCCCCACGTCTTGTCGGGTCTTCATTGGATAGATTGATGGCAGTGCAGCCATTGGCTCACACTGCTGTCAATAAAATTCAATGACCCGGGGGGGGGGGGATGAGTCATACACTCAGCGGCTATGTATGCCGAGTGTATGACACTGGAGCGCGCCCGCAGGGTAACCCCCTCGCACTCTGTGCAAAACAAACTGCACAGTGGAAGTAAGTACAGTTGTATTCAACATTATTCAACCCCCACTGAAATTGATTGTTTTGGCCAGTTTGACATTGATTTAGATCATTCAGTCATCCTGCTTACAATTAAATCAAGGAGACACATGTAGGTCAGACAAATGTAACATAACATTTATAATGAAGTAACCACAAATGTATTTTCTGTGCTCACATCATTATCAGTTTTGTTCAACCCCCAAGTGACATTCAATCTTACTACTTAGTACAACATCCTTTTACAGTTATAACAGCTTTTAAATGTGAAGCATAGCTTGAAACATGTGTCTTGCAGCGATCTACAGGTATCTTCGCCCATTCGTCATGGGCAAAAGCCTCCAGTTCAGTCACATTCTTAGGCTTGCGCACTGCAACTGCTTTAAGTCTCACCATAGGTTCTCAATCGGATTTTAGTCTGGTGACTGCCTTTAATCTGCAACCATGCTCTATTGCAGTGTTTCTCAACCTTTTTCCAGTCGGGGCGCCCTTGAAAAGTATTTTCAGTCTTGATGCACCCCTGTCCAAGACTTGGTTCACGTCGATGTGTGTTGCAGAACACGCGCAAAATCGCGCTCGTTCTTGACACAGACAAATGCTCTGTTCTTTAGGGGTGCCATTAATTGTTAATTATGCCCCATCCATTGGCAAACATGGGTTGCTTTTGTTGTGGCACAATTAAAAAAAAAAAAGGGTCGGGGACTTCTTTCCCCACATTACTGCGGGTAGGGAAATGAATAGGCTGCCCTACACGCAGCACGCATCCACACAGAGCTTGTTCACATGTCAGGCTGGAGGGGCAGTAAAACCACATGGTTGAGCTGTTTTTACCACCCCCAACTTTTGCCCCTTTAGCTACAGAGGCAACAGCTGGGGGTGTAAACATGCTGTGGCTGCAGCTGGAGGTATACCCAGGGATAATGGGGCTGCACTGCAACTACCCTGCAACTGTGTGCATTGCATTTACGGGCTTAAAACAGGTGGTGAGGAGGCAAGATATGCCTCTTTACTGGCTGACAAATGCCCCTGAAAAGCGATATGAACACAAATTGCTTTTCAGAGGAGCAGCAGTCCTTGCTATCTCTAACCCTACAAACGTAGGAATAGGGGGGTCAGGATTAAAAGTAACATACAAACAGACACACGTACAAACACACACAGTGTGTGTGTTTGTACGTGTGTCTGTTTGTGTGCGTGCACACCTGTCTGTATGTATGTTTGTATGTTACTTTTAATCCTGACCCCCTTATTCCTGTACCATCAGAACTACGTTTGTCACACACACACTAACAGACATGTGTACACATACACTGAAAGAACTGTCAGAGCTGCACAACAACCAATCAGATCAAGAGTGCTGTAGCCATGAATGGAGGATGTGGGGTGTCTGTGACCTCACCACCTTACCCTTGGCCTCGCAGTCAGCGCAGTACTTGTTGTCCTCCTCCCTCAGCATACGAGACAGGATAGCCTGGTGCTGCTCATTCAGCTTTAGGGCCTTCTCCCTCTCTGAGCGGGTGGCAATGTCTGCGGGCAGGGGAGCAGTGTTGGTCACGGTGACTCTACTCTTTCTTCTTCCCCCCTCAAGAAAAAGCGTGCCAGGCAGAGTTCAGGACGGTACCCGCGGCTCTCACGTCACAGAAGCAGTGCGTGCCTCCGACCCTCTCATAGCAACCGATGATATATTCGGTTGGCATGACTTGAGTGCCGGGAAATGAGTTTTACACGGCGGACCGACACCGCTGTAAAGTCAAATGATAACGAAGTGCCCATCAGTAGTGTTACATTAGATAGCAGCCATAGCTGCCAATATTTGGGGTCATTTTGCTGCGACACACTGGTTGAAAAACGTTGCTCTAGTGGACTTGGAGGTATGCTTGGGATCATTGTCCTGTTGAAAGGTCCAACGTCTCCCAAGCCTCAGGTTTGTGACGGACTGCATCACATTGTCATCCAATATCTCCTGGTACTGAAGAGAATTCATGGTACCTTGCACACGTTGAAGCTTCCCTGTACCTGCAGAAGCAAAACAGCCCCAAAGCATGATTGACCCCCCGCCATGCCTTATAGTAGGCAAGGTGTTCTTTTCTTCATAGGCCTTGTTCTTCCTCCTCCAAACATAGCGTTGATCCATGGGCCCAAACAGTTCTAATTTTGTTTCATCAGTCCACAGAACACAATTCCAAAACTTCTGTGGTTTGTCCACATGACTTTTGGCATACTGCAGTCGACTCTTCTTATTCTTTGAAGACAGCAAGGGGGTGCGCCTAGGAGTTCTGGCATGGAGGCCTTCATTACGCAGTGTGCGCCGTATTGTCTGAGCAGAAACTTCAGTACCTACATCTGATAAATCTTTTCTCTGTTCCTCCGCAGTCACACAGGGACTTTTCTCCACTCTACGCTTCAGGTAGCGCACAGCAGTCGAAGTCAGCATCTTCTTTCTGCCCAGACCAGGTAGCGTTTCAACAGTGCCCTTTGCCTTGAATTTGCGAATGATGCTTCCTATGGTGTCTCTTGGTATGTTTAACATCTCTGCAATCTTCATATAGCCATTACCCTTCCTGTGAAGAGTAATCACCTCTTCTCTTGTCTTCCTGGACGATTCTCTTGACTTCACCATGTTTGTAACCACACCAGTAAATGTCTAGAAGGAGCTGAGTATCAGTCATTTTAAAGCTGCCTAATTGGTGCTTATTAGGCTTTATTGCTGCTCCCTGACATCCACAGGTGTTTTCAATACCTGTTGAAAACACTTTAATGAACCTCTGTTCTTCAGAGTGGTAGTCTTTAAGAGTCCTTTCACACGGAGCGGACCGTTTTTCGGTCCGCTCCGTGTGTGTCCGTCGGCTCAGCGGGGATGCCCTCTGAGCTGTCGGCGGACAGGGCGGTCCCCGCACACTGTGCAGGGACCGCCCTGTCTCTCCTCCGCTCTCCCCTATGGGGAATCGGATGAATACGGACCGTGTGTCCGTATTCATCTGATCAGCTTGACGGAAGGAAAATAGGGTTTTCTTCCGTCCGAAAAACCGGATCCAGACGGATGCGGATCTTTGCGGACGTTAGCGGATGCATCATCCGCTAACGGACGCGATCCCATAGGGGCCCATTACAAGTCCGTTTACGGACTTGTAAAAACGGACGAACGGAGGCGGACGTCTGAAAAGGGGCCTTAGGGGTTGAATAATTGTGTAAATGAAAAATTCACAAAATAAACATTTACTACTGTATTACAAAACCAATTGACGTCATTTTAGTTGCATATGGTTCTTTAAGTAGTCCTTGTAGGATTTCATTTGGAATACAATTACAATTGTACACTAAATTCCCATAAAACCCTTTACAGCATTTTGGGGTTGAATAATTTTGAATACAACTGTATGTTATTTAAGAAAAAAAAAAAACTAAACCTTTAATTCACAGCCATACAATTGAAAGCATCATATAGGTATTTACCATAGTGCATGTTAGCTCATGGAATAAATACGGATGGCTGATTGAGTGCCTTGATGTGATCTTATTATCAGTAAAGAGCACCACAGACAGATATTATTAAATCCCTGCTCTAATCTACATCAACAAATTGTATTCTTTACTGGACAACGTACAGAGGCAAATCTCTTCATTTCTGAAAGCACATAAATCTTCCTTAAGCTGCGAAAGTGAGGCCAGAATTATAAATACGTGGTGTTTATATGGATCTTTATAAAATATGTAATCTTCTCAATAGATTGCTGCCTTTTCTGATTGATATGTTTATTTGTAAGGTTCAGTGGGGCTGTAGATTGGAATTAGTGCGTTCCTTTACACAAGAAAAAAATCTCTGGATATTCGTGGAATGAATTGATCCTATTAGTCAAGTGATCCTGAATGTACATTACTTTTTAATTAATGTTACGTTTGAAGGGTCAGTACATCTTAGGCCGCGTACACACGATCAAATTTATCTGCTGAAACTGGTCTGACGGATCGTTTCAGCAGACATCTCTGATCGCGTGTACGGGCTAGCGGACATGTTTTCCCATCGGACAAATTTCAAAGCATGCTTTGAAATTTGTCCGCCGGAGACATGTCCGTCGGATATGTCTGCTGGTTAGTACACTAACCAGCGGAGATAAATCTCTACGCATGCGTCAAATGGATTCGACGCATGCGTGGAAGTATTTTACTTCCTGGAGTGGTGACGTGGCGGCGTCAACATCACCGCCACGTCACCGCATCCTCAGCCCGAGGGGATTTTCGTCCGATGGTGTGTACATGCCATCGGACCAAAATACGATGAGACATGTCCGGTGCAAACGGGTCAAATTGAGGCTTACAATATGGAGTACACATTATTATAACAAAATACACAGACAAAAAATAGCTACATGGTACAGCGACGTAGCTAAGGTGGTGAAGCATTCAAAGGTTGAGTACAAAACGCAGACTAATGGGGAGGGGATTGCTCTTCACTGGCAATGGTGAGTGCCTCAGTGAGTAGAAAAGGTAGGGATTCAACAGTTTTGAAAGACTGCCAAAGGAATAAGGGAAGAGCAAGATGTAGATATGACCCACTACTGTAGAGGGCTAAAGAAAACTAGAAATAGGGGGGGGGGGATCTTGCCTGGGAAAGAAAAATGAAAAATGACAGGGGGAAGGGATCTCTCTTGTCCAGGAGTTCATAATTGCATGTAGCTGGGAGTATTTGCACCAAGAGCAGGGTGCGATTAAGTTCACCTAGGCGTTCTAGTCAATCCAGAGAGTTCAAACTTTAAGGAAATGTAGTTGTGTGTGTGTGTGTGTCTCATCTAAAATGGATATGAGCATCTCATGCACCATACTTTCCATGAGTCTGTTTGACGCGAGAAAAGTTGAAAAAGGGCTGCCTCCATGCCAATAGTGGCTGGTGCTCAATACGCAGGCAACCAAAACTCCCAAAAGTGTCAGTTTTATGTTGAGGCGTTCAGTGGTGCAGGCAGTAGGAGAGGTAAGTATTTATTTAATTTTTTTCTGTGGGCACAGTTCTTGGTAGTTTTAAATCTTTTATTAGGTTTAACTCATTGTGATTTCCAATAGTGGTTTTCCTTTTTTTATTTTATTTTTTACATTTGCAAATGTAGGTCCCTATTCAGAAACGTACTTTTATGAAGTGACAACTGTCTTCTAATTGACATCTGTGTTGCCACCCTATCACATGTGATCCTTGAGGAGATGGTTGTACCGACACACATTGCACAGCCATGGTTCACGGTTACCACCAGGAAGCCATTTCAGAGCAATCATGTGCAGCCAATGCTAGGAGTGCATGCAAACAGGAGGTGATTAAAAGGGGATGGATATCGGAGATGCCTATCTGCAGCAGCTCGTCTCTATCTCGTAGTGGGAGCCAAGCCTGTGAGGAGGGAGCAGGCAGGGCCGAGCCATGTTGTGACTATAAATGCGCACAAAAAATGTGAAAAGACAATACCGCGCTGTCCAAATAGTGAAAACTTACAGCAGCTAACACCGCAAAATTGATCAAAAATGTTGCAAATAAAATAATGTACAAAGAAAAGTGTAGCGCTAAATAAATATGAGAAGGATATCCTAAATGGATATCGTAATTAGTATTACAAAATTAGTGATTAACACCATATGTGACCACCATGCTAGAAAATAATGTCTGAACAAACTAAAGTGCCAATCACTTAATGCTGCTAGGATGTGTATACCGGTACATTGGCGATCGTCATCCCCACCCTCTATGGCTGAATGGGCTTCTCGAATAGACCGTGTCGCTGAGATGGAGGAACTGATCTACTCGGCTTCGGATAATATCTCTAAATTGGCTGCTATATGGGAACCATGGACAACCTTTAAAAGCTCTCAGTCATACAAAGATCTCCTTAATACTGCAGACTGATCCCGCACTATGGGACTATTGCCCGTAGTTTGGGATGCAGACTCAGACTTATACTACTGACCTGGTGCGCAGTAGCGCTTTGACCACTAGATGCTGGAGAGGGTAGTTGGTAACTTTTGTACCCCCTCTCCTAATTTAGCTGCATTCGCCCTCACCTCCCCCCCCTTCCTATGATGTATCCCCTCCCTCACCAACCTTCCGATCTCCTCCCCCATGCCCCCCCCCCTTTTTTTTTTCTTCTCTCCTTCCCCCCCCCTTTTTTCTCTTTCTTTCTTCCTCTTCCTCCTCTTTTCTATTCTCTCTCGCTCTTTAATCCTCTCTGTGTCTAAACTCTTCTAGGATACGCTCGCCCAAACAAATCACCTTACCCGGGAAGCTATTTGATGTGTAAACTTACTCGGAAATATTGTATCTGTGTTTTGCCGAAATGTGCCTATACGAAAAGGATTGTTTTTTTTTTTTGTTTGTTTTGTTTTTATTTATATTACTTTTTGTGTTTGGGCTCATGGAGCCGCTCCATTCTTTGTTAAATGCAAATCTTCACAATAAAATCTTTATGGTTTAATAAAGTGCCAATCACATATGAAAGTCCAATAAATTTGGTGACTGAAGAAATTGATAAAGGATCCACCACCAAATGTCTGAAGGCTTACCGGAGAGTAGTCCTTTCTGATGCGTTTCATTCTAGGGAACATCATCTGGGGATGTTCCCTAGAACCGAAACGTGTTTGAACTACTGATGCCACTGTTTGTGATTTTTTTGAGCGCTCTTTACATCACTGCAATTGTGAGTGTATTTCTTCCTTTTAATAAATAATATTGAATAATTCGCAGAATTGCGCTATGTGCGCCCCTTTTTTCTTCTTTTTCCTCCTTCCTTCAATATGTGCTGAATGGATACTCTGACATGATACTTTAAATTTGGAGCCTCTTTATTGAACCTCCTGCATCCTTTGAGCTGAGTTTTATGCTAAGCTCCAGGACCCATGATACATCAAGATATCTAAGATATTGTGGCTGCGTGACCTCTAACGAGCTAGATTGAACTCAGATGAGCATATACCCACTAGATCAATCTCTCCGGTAAGCCTTCAGACATTTGGTGGTGGATCCTTTATCAATTTCTTCAGTCACCAAATTCATTGGACTTTCATATGTGATTGGCACTTTAGTTTGTTCAGTCATTATTTTCTAGCACGGTGGTCACATATGAGTGAGTGAGTGAGTGAGTGAGTAACTTGTATAGCGCAACAAATGCGAACTTAATCGCCTCAAGGCGCTTTGCGTCCAGTGTTGTCCTGATCCTTAGAGGTGCGTCTTCAGTTTTTTCTTAAAGGCCCGATGGTTTTCTTCCATGCGGATGTTCGAGGGTAGGGCATTTCAAAGCCTGGGTCCTTGGACTGCAAATCTGCGTTCTCCCTTAGATTTGTAGCGAGATTTAGGGATTTGGAGAAGGTTTTGGTTGGTTGACCGGAGCACGCGCTTGGTGACTTAGGGTTTTATTTTCTCGCTTAAGTATTGCAGAGCGATTCCTTGTGTACATTTGTGTGTGATGCAGAGTGTCTTGAATGTCACCCGGTCCTGTACTGGCAGCAAGTGGAGGGACCTCAAGACCGGGGAGATTGATTTCCATGTTTTTTTTCCCTGTTACCAGTCTGGCCGCCGTGTTCTGGATGACTTGTAGACGTGACATCTGGTATTTCGGTAGTCCTAAGAAGAGGGAGTTTGCTTTGTCGAGTCGTGAGTTGATTGTTCCAACCACTACTGCTGTGTCCTTTTCCGAAATGAAGGGGATGAGTCTACGTAGCATGCAGAGAAGGTGATGAGAGCCGCTGTCGACTGATCCTATTTGTGCGTTCAAAGACCTGTCTGATTTAAAGATGACTCCGAGGCTTTTGACTTGCTTGGGGCGATGGTCTGTCTGAGGATGGTGGGTGGTGTCCATGTGGTCCTAGACTTGGATATTCTATTTGCGTGAAGGCTAAGGAGTCCAGTTTTGGATCCGTTCAGTTTAAGGGAGCTTTCAGTCATCCAATTTTCGATCAGAGTGAGGCATTTTCCTAGTTCATGATTATTGGTCCTGTTTGTTAGTGATTCAAAGGTAAAGCTGCATGTCATCAGCATAAGAGTGGTAGCGCAGGTCCTGTTTGCTGATGATTCTAAGGAGCGGGTGGATGTAAATGTTGAAGAGTAGAGGTGAAAGGGGTGATCCTTGAGGGACTCCGCATGTAATGATCCGTGTTGCTGACATGAAGCCTCCAAGTTTCACGGTCTGAGTGCGCTTTTTTTTTTTTTAGAAGATGCAAACTACGGTAGGGCCATATCAGAAACTCTGGCTACTTCTTTTGAGTCTGGAGCAATGTGTTGTGGTGTACCGTGCCATGACATATGGTGTTAATCACTAATTTTGTAATACTAATTACGATATCCATTTAGGATATCCTTCTCATATTTATTTAGCACTACACTTTTCTTTATAAATCTGTACAGCTTGGCTCACGAACAAGCCTGAAATTCTAGCCCCAAAGCTAGCAGGTTGCTATGGGGACAGTCGGAGAGGGTAAATTGGACAGCGTCGGGGGAACCCAGAAGAGGAAGTTCAGGGCCACTCTGGGCAAAACCATTGTACAGAGCAGGTATGACATGCTTGTTGTTAACCGTTTCCCGACAGGCTCACGCATATATACTACGGCAGAATGGCTTCCCTGGGTAAAATCCCATATGGCTACGTCCTTCCCTTTTTCGTCCACCGTTGGAGGCACGTCCCCGCTGCATGGCGGGGGACCTAATGAGCATGGCCGACAGGCACGATCACCGCTGGCCACGCGTGATCGCATGCCAGCCCGTTTGTCTGAACACACAAATCCCTATGCTGTCAGAAAAGAGGAAATGCAGTATATTGTTTGTTCCTACTAAGTTGGAAAAATTATATGTCTCCTCTCCTAGTCACAAAGGATTTCTGCTGATTGTAAATCTTTTTTGGCTAGATGATTTGAAACCCAATATACAGGGAGTGCAGAATTATTAGGCAAATTAGTTATTTGACCACATCATCCTCTTTATGCATGTTGTCTTACTCCAAGCTGTATAGGCTCGAAAGCCTACTACCAATTAAGCATATTAGGTGATGTGCATCTCTGTAATGAAAAGGGGTGTGGTCTAATGACATCAACACCCTATATCAGGTGTGCATAATTATTAGGCAACTTCCTTTCCTTTGGCAAAATGGGTCAAAAGAAGGACTTGACAGGCTCAGAAAAGTCAAAAATAGTGAGATATCTTGCAGAGGGATGCAGCACTCTTAAAATTGCAAAGCTTCTGAAGCGTGATCATCGAACAATCAAGCGTTTCATTCAAAATAGTCAACATGGTCACAAGAAGCGCGTGGAAAAACCAAGGCGCAAAATAACTGCCCATGAACTGAGAAAAGTCAAGCATGCAGCTGCCAAGATGCCACTTGCCACCAGTTTGGCCATATTTCAGAGCTGCAACATCACTGGAGTGCCCAAAAGCACAAGGTGTGCAATACTCAGAGACATGGCCAAGGTAAGAAAGGCTGAAAGATGACCACCACTGAACAAGACACACAAGCTGAAACGTCAAGACTGGGCCAAGAAATATCTCAAGACTGATTTTTCTAAGGTTTTATGGACTGATGAAATGAGTGAGTCTTGATGGGCCAGATGGATGGGCCCGTGGCTGGATTGGTAAAGGGCAGAGAGCTCCAGTCCGACTCAGACGCCAGCAAGGTGGAGGTGGAGTACTGGTTTGGGCTGGTATCATCAAAGATGAGCTTGTGGGGCCTTTTCGGGTTGAGGATGGAATCAAGCTCAACTCCCAGTCCTACTGCCAGTTTCTGGAAGACACCTTCTTCAAGCAGTGGTACTTGAAGAAGTCTGCATCCTTCAAGAAAAACATGATTTTCATGCAGGACAATGCTCCATCACACGCGTCCAAGTACTCCACAGCGTGGCTGGCAAGAAAGGGTATAAAAGAAGAAAAACTAATGACATGGCCTCCTTGTTCACCTGATCTGAACCCCATTGAGAACCTGTGGTCCATCATCAAATGTGAGATTTACAAGGAGGGAAAACGGTACACCTCTCTGAACAGTGTCTGGGAGGCTGTGGTTGCTGCTGCACGCAATGTTGATGGTGAACAGATCAAAACACTGACAGAATCCATGGATGGCAGGCTTTTGAGTGTCCTTGCAAAGAAAGGTGGCTATATCGGTCACTGATTTGTTTTTGTTTTGTTTTTGAATGTCAGAAATGTATATTTGTGAATGTTGAGATGTTATATTGGTTTCACTGGTAAAAATAAATAATTGAAATGGGTATATATTTGTTTTTTGTTAAGTTGCCTAATAATTATGCACAGTAATAGTCACCTGCACACACAGATATCCCCCTAAAATAGCTAAAACTAAAAACAAACTAAAAACTACTTCCAAAAATATTCAGCTTTGATATTAATGAGTTTTTTGGGTTCATTGAGAACATGGTTGTTGTTCAATAATAAAATTAATCCTCAAAAATACAACTTGCCTAATAATTCTGCACTCCCTGTAGGAGTCCTTTAGGTATTCGGTTATTTTTTTGATTCTGCTATTGCCATGGTCTGTTGAATTCATGCCAATTCACACTTGCGTGTGCAAAGGGATCCAATTAAATAATTTTTAAGCGATTTATTCAATTTAAAAGGACGTGCACTATAGAAAAAGAATAATACAACCGAGATGACCAGATCAGATACATTCATAGAGGAGAGTGGACATGTTTTATCTTCCTGGAATGAAGTGTTATTATGATGATAGTAGACATTATTTTCAGCTAGAAAAAAGAAATTGTGTTCTTGTTATTCTTTGATGTATTCAGCAGAGGCTTTCATTGTTACCTGGAGCAATGACCCTGCGTGCCGCATCTCGCAGTTTATAATCAAATGATATCTTCCGTACCTAGAGGCTCCAGTCTGCAGTACACCAATGTTCTCATCTGACCCTGCCAAACCTTCCAGCTAATTCCAGGATATATATCCTGTATTTTCAGTAAATTGTCAGCATGTAACCTCGGTTTTCCTCTACAGTTATGATTTTCATGATATGTGTTTCTAATTATTTAACATCGTGTTGGATCAAGGTTTGATGAGAGCTGTGAAGTGTTTTACGTTTTCTCACGTTTTGAGTCAATTCAATGCAAATTCTTCATGTTACATGCAGAATTATATATTCCAAGACCGTTTGAAATGCTCAAACTAATTGCATGCAGCTCCTATGGTCTAAAGTGTGAACTGTCTGGGTGGTCTCATTACAACCAAATTGATTACAGACTTTTTTCCAGGGCCATTGAAAATGTAAGGCATAATCTGGCTGTTATAGGAAAACTCAGAGATTGAATTGTACACCGTCTGATAAAAAGGGGTTTGTTTTTTGCCTTGGAAAAAATGTTTTTAAAGTTATACAGTACAGTGGAACCTTGGATTATGAGCATAATCCGTTCGGAAGCACTCGCATAACAAAACAAGCTTCCCCATAGAAGTCAATGGAAACAAAATAATTTTGTTCTGCATTGACTGTTATGGCGCGTACACACGATCACTTTTCGGCATTAAAAAGAAATGTCATTTTTCAGCATGTCCAAAAAACAAAGTTTTTCCAACTTTATCATTAAAAACGATGTTGCCCACACACCATCGTTTTTGAAAAATGATGAATAAAGCGCGGTGCTGTACGACACCACTCTAAAGGGGAAGTTCTATTCGCCTTTGGGCTGCTTTTAGCTGATTCCTTGTTGTTGGTAAAAGACGATTTGCGCTTTTTTATCTGTAAGACCTCGTACACACGAGGCAATCTATCTGTTCAAATCGGTCGGAATGACCGATTTGAACAGATCTGTCTGCTTGGATTTTGGTTTGCTCACGTGTACACACGAGCAAACCAAAATCCCCGCCAGCAGACAGCGCGCTGACGTGTCGGTGACGTGGCGGTGACGTTGACGCCGCCAAGTCAACGCACCAGGAAGTAAAACACTTCCGCGCATGCGTCAAAATCATTCGGCGCGTGTGCGAGAAGACATGTCTGCTGGTTGGCATACTAACCAGCAGACATGTCGGGCGGACGGGTTCCCAGCCGACAAATTGGTAAGCATGCTTTGAAATCTGTCGGGTGGCCAAATCCGTCGGCTCGCCCGTACACACGGTTGAATCTGTTTGCTGGGACGGTCGGGCCGACCGTTTCCAGCAGACAGATTTGATCGTGTGTATGAGGCCTTACAGCGTGATGAATGTGCGATTTTCTTTATGAATGGTAGTTTTACCAGAACGAACGATCCCGTATCATAACTTGCTTCTGAGCATGCGCGGGTTTAAAACGTCGTTTTAGCCCACGCACAACCATTTTTTACAACCCAAAAAACGACAGTTTCAAAAACGACATAAAAAATTAAAGCATGTTCGAATTTTAATTTTTTTTTTCGTTTTTCAGAAGACAAACTGTGAAGCCCACATACGATCATTTTAAATGACGTTTTTTAAAATGTCATTTTATTTCATCACAAAAAAAGACCGTGTGTACGCGGCATTATTGCATGCGATACCACATGTGGCCAGAGGTGGGGGGGGGGCGCCTGGAGAGCCTCGGAAATACTCGGAAATACTCGGAAAGGCCTGGACAGCTTGGCTGAACTTGGGAACTGAGCATTTCTGAACACCTCCGTCGTCCCCCATACCTCTGGCAAAATGTGTGGTGCTGCACAACGCTGTGGCTTGAATCATGCTCGTTTTGTGAGACAACACTCACAAAGTTGGGATTTCCCCCCCAAAAAAAACTCATATTGCGAAACGCTCGTTAATCGCGTTACTCGCAACCCGAGGTTTCCCTGTATAACTTTTTTTTTTGCCTTTTACAGTTTAAGTTTAAGAACTAAAATCTGTTCCGTAAAATAAACAAGACTGAATATAACTGATTGTTATGATTTAATACAGACTGTTCATATTTCAGATTCTTATAGGAGGTTCTAGGCTTCGACAACTAAAACTGTTGAAGCAATTGTGTTGGAATGCAGGCTCTCCTTTATGCCACGATGGCCTTGGCCAGACCTCTGTCAAGTACTGTATTGTTAAATACTTAAGTATTGATTTTACGAGACTCCTTTTGCAAACGCTTACCTTGGTCCCTTCTTCTTTCCACAGGAATTAATTAACCCAAAGAAGTGAAAGCCTCACAATGAGGACCTTTCTGAAGGCAAGTGTCCTCACGATTTATATGCTGCACTTGTGTTTATTAATTGAAAGTCAGAAGGGAGTCAGTTCACGAAAATTGGAGCGTATTAAAGAAGAAGTGGCTGGCTATAAAGATGTGGCCAAATCTATTATCAATCTGGCCATTTACGGCAGTGCACAAAACCGGTCCTATGAAAGACTAGCACTATTTGTTGACACTATAGGTAATAGGGTTAGCGGTTCAGACAATCTGAAGAAGGCCATTAAGTACATGTACAATGCACTGCAGCAAGACCAATTGCAGAATGTGTCTTTGGAGCCTGTGAAGGTGCCTCACTGGGAACGTGGAAAAGAGTCTGCCATGATGATACAGCCAAGAAAAAAGAATTTTGCCATCCTTGGACTCGGCGGCAGTGTTGGAACTCCACCTGAAGGTATAGTATGGTTCTTTAATGCATATTTCTACTTTTGCAGTGAAATTTGAGAAAACCCCACTATGCTGTATGTTATGTGTTCCTATTCGCACAGCATACCTAAACAAAGACATTCTTACCTTGTTTTAGCGGTTTCTCAGGAGAAGGTGTCATGCCTGATTGCAGGGACTTTTCAACAATGAGTTGAGCCTCATACACATGATCGAACTTCCATCGGGCTTTTACGTGGATTTTTGTCCAAAGGGGCATTGGCCGTTGTAACGGGAATCACTTTTGGGCACAGATTGAGCCAGGAAATAAGGAACATATGTTGGATTGTTTTAGCATGGAACAGTATATTCCTTAATGTCTAGAAGAACTAATTACAACCGGTCAATAGAGTGACTCATTCATGTGGGAACACAGGCTGTTAAGGTGGTAAATATGTAAACGAGCCTTGCTGGCTTCTACAGACCTTTTCGTTGTGTGATGCTATTTGTTTTGTCTGAAAATACTATTGATGATAATATGTGATGTGCATTAGCACCCTCTAAAGGTCAGACGTCTGACTTATGTTTACCAAAGGAATGTGTATTTTGTATCAGGTGAGAATAGCTTGTCGCGGAGTCAGAATGTCTGGGTAATGACTAGTAATTACCTCATGTGGATTATCTGAATGTCATTATCTAAAGGAATGTGTATTGAAGTTTCTTGTGTCATGTTGTGGGTGGAGTTGCGTCATTGTCCATATTTGGTTGCTAACTGTATAAGAGCTGAGTTTACCATTAAAGTATTAATTAGTTTGGAACCAGAGAACAGAGCTTGTTTATCGTTTTTTTGGGGGAAAATCCAATGGATCGTGTCTGCTGGATTGTTGGAGTGTAGGATAAGCTGTCGTGGGTTGGTGGAATGGAATATCGTAAACGGCGTTAACCCCTGACCGTTACAGCCTTGAACTTGGTATGCATACACAGGCCAGATTTTTTTCAGACAACATTCACCATACCACATGGTTTTTCAGCTCTTTTTCGCCACCTTTTGGGCAACTTCTGCTATTGTTGTCTGATGTTTGGTTCTGAGCATGCATGTTTGAACTTTAGAATGTCTTCTTTACAAAAAGGGGTCATTTAGGGGGTATTTGTACTTTTCTGGCATGTTAGGGTCTCAAGAAATGAGATAGGGCGGCAGTACTTCAGGTGTGATCAATTTTCAGATATTGGCATCATAGCTTGTGGACTCTAAAACTTTCACAAAGACCAAATAATATACACCAATTTGTACTTATTTTTACCAAAGATATGTAGCAGTATACATTTTGGGCAAAATTTATGAAGAAAAATTACTGATTTGTTTAATTTTAGAAACAAAGAAAAATTCATTTTTTTTTTTTTTTTTTTTTTTTTTTTTTTTTTACAAAAATCTCGGTCTTTTTCCATTTATAGCACAAAAACCCAGAGGTGATTAAATACCACCAAAAGAAAGCACAAAAAAGGACAAAAATGTCATATGGGTACAGTGTTGTATGACTGAGTAATTGTAATTCAAAATGTGAGCGCACCGAAAGCTGAAAATTGGGCTTTGGTATTAAGTGCCCAGTGGTGAAGTGGTTAAGCTATCCATAAATGGGTCAAACTAATTCCTCCATCCACACAAGTGAGTTGGATGAACAAATCTCCCTTGCTGAGACATTGTATTCTGACAGTGGAATTTGAACCATCAACTTTGAACAGGGATACCCACACATGGATTGAAATTTGTCTGGTCCCTGCTGAACCAACGAAATTTCCATTCATCTATGGCCAATTTTAGCAGTGTTCTACATACAAGGCGGAACATGGGGGTACATCCTGATAGTTTTTCGGCCAGTCTTCAGTGTGACCTGCACCTATAGCAGGGGCATTGTTCAAATGTATTAAAACCTGCACAGTTGGTTTTCATCTACAGGTGCCCTTGCCTGCATAGGAGGATTTTTGGATCAATTAACACTTTAGGATCAGCAAATATCATAGGTTTGTGTCCACACTAGTGTAATAGCAGGCATCTGGTTGCAATTTATCCAAAAGGGGGCCTTTTACTTTACTTAAAATGACTGATGGGTTCACCTTAAACTGTAACTCAAGACAAATGCGTTTTATATATATATGTGTGTGTGTGTGTATATACAGTATATTTAAAGAGTACAACTCTTTCTATGACAGAAAAATTATAATTTCTATGCTGTTCTCCAGTTACAAAGTACATGTCTTAGATTTTTTTTTTTTTGTGATGCAAGTAACGCTTCCCTGCTGTGCTCCTGCATTATCAGCACCATGTAGAGCAGAGAACAAGCGCTGAGTAGGGAACAGACAAGAAGTTGATTATTTGAACATTAGCTATCCTTCCATTTCTAGAACAGGGGTGTAAAGTGTCAAATTGCTACATTTAGTGGTTTGTACGTTAATGATTTGTAGAGGTATCTTACCTTTTTAACCACTTCCCTACGGCCGTACGACTATATACGACCGCAGGGTGGTTCTAATTCTCTGGGGCGCCGCGTTTTCACGGCAGCCCCTTTCGTCGTTCCCAGCGCGCGCTCCAGAGCGCGCAGCGGGGAACTTCTGTGCTGGCCGTGTCCCTTGGACACAGCCAATCACAGATCGCCGTGAACGGCCAATCAGAGTGGCCGTTTGCGTTGCGATCTGTGCAGCGAATGAGAGATGATCTCATATGTAAAGATATGAGATAATTTCTCATTGCCGGCTCTCACAATGACAGCGTCCTGTCAGGGAGAGAGGAGACCGATCTGTGTCTCTTGTACATAGGGACACAGATCGGTCACCCCCCAGTCACCCCCCCTCCCCCCACAGTTAGAACACTATACAGGATACACATTTAACCACTTCCTCACCCCCTAGTGTTAACCCCTTCCCTGCCAGTCACATTTATGCAGTAATTAGTGCATATTTATAGCACTGATTTCAGTATAAATGTGAATGGTGCCAAAAATGTATCAAAAGTGTCCGATGTGTCCGCCATGATGTCGCAGTCGCAATAAAAATCGCAGATCGCCGCCATTACTAGTAAAAAAATAAAATAATAAAAAATAATAATTCTGTCCCTTATTTTGTAGGCGCTATAACTTTTGCGCAAACCAGTCGCTTATTGCGTTTTTTTTTTACCAAAAATATGTAGAAGAATACGTATCGGCCTAGACTGATTTTTTTTTTTTTTTAAATTGGGCTATTTTTTTATAGCAACAAGTAAAAAATATTGTATTTTTTTTCAAAATTGTCGTCCTTTTTTGTTTATAGCGCAAAAAGAATTATAGTGACCAAATACCACCAAAAGAAAGCTCTATTTGTGGGGAAAAAAGGACGCCAATTTTGTTTGGGAGCCATATCGCACGTCCGCGCAATTGTCAGTTAAAGCGACGCAGTGCCGCAAGCTGAAATTTCACCTGGTCAGGAAGGGGGTATACATGCCCAGTAAAGAAGTGTTAATCAGACTGGAGCCATTTATTACAGACTCCATGAAGAATACATTTAAGTGCTATGCATTGTGCATTAAGGTGCCTTTTTAAAACTGAGGCTCCATTACTTCTCCAACACTTCAGGGCACATGCCTGCAAGCCTTTTCATTTTAGTTGTCGCCTAAAGTGGACCTAGCATCAGATGTATTTTCTTATGTAAACTAGACTATATTGTCAAAAGTATTGGGCTGCCTGCGTTTACATGCAAATTAACTTTAATGGCATCCCGGTCTTAGTCCGTAGAGTTCAATATTCAGTTGGCCCCCCCTTTGCAGCTATACCAGCTTCAACTCTTCTGGGAAGGTTGTCTACAAGATTTAAGAGTGTGTCTATGGGAATGTTTGACCATTCTTCCAGAAGTGCATTTGTGAGGTAAGGCACTGATGTTAGATGAGAAGGCCTGTCGCGTTGAGGTCTGGACTCTGTTCAGACCAGTCAAGTTCCTCCACCCCAAACTCACTCATCAATGCCTTTTTATGGACCTTGCTTTGTGCACTGGTCCAAATTCTTTGGTATAGGAGGAATTATGGTGTGGGGTAGTTTTTCAGGGGTGGTCCCTTAGTTCCAGTGAAGGGAACTCTTAAGGTGTCAGTATACCGAGACAGACATTTTGGAAAAATTCATGCTCCCAACTTTGTGGGAACAGTTTGGGGGTGGCTCCTTCCCTCCTTTTTTTCATTCAATAGATTTTTATTAGTAAAAGAGATCAGTAGAACATAAGTACAGAAACATTACAAGATACAGTATAAAACCAACTCGCATGTAATGTAATAAACAATTACATGTGATGCAATATAATATAACAAAGTGATACAGTAGGTGGGAATTACAACATATACATGTATTACAACATATATATGTATATGTGATTTATGTATCTCACCAATAAACCACAACTCTGTGTATTGCTATCTTCAATCTAAACAGCATTAATATAGTGTTACTAATGACATATCAATCTCAGGACGCTCATAACCATAGCGTGTCAACCAGTTCAATCAACCTAGAGATTCACTAATTATCTAGTGGAGGTTTTAGAGGCCCCCGCGAAAGGGGAGCGCCCACCCGAGAGCCCCGAAAGGGAACACACTGCTCCCAGAGAGCCATCCCCCACCCGGCCGACCCCCACCGCCCCCACAGCTTTTGCTTATCATTTTCAAAATAAACATAGCAGAAGCACATACTCCCACTTCTAGAACCTATTCCTTAAAACATAACCGTATCTTTAAAAGAAAAAGGGGAGAAGAGTAGAAGAATAATAAACAGCTAGTGCATATAGATAGATGAAGAAGAAAAAAGAGAAAGAGTAGAAAAAGGGAAAGGGGAGAGAGGGGAATCCTGAGAAAGTATGATAATCCAAGAGAGAATGTACACCAGAACATCAAGGGTTGTCTGCACATCTTTTATACCAGTCAAACCATGGTTTCCAGGTCTGCCACCTACCACCAAAGTTGTTCTGCGACGCCATAAACATTGATTCGTATGTAATATGAAGATTAGTGGTTTTGATTACCTCCTTAAGGGAAGGCAGCTCATTAGATCTCCATCTCCTCACTATTTCCAGTCTTGCACTCAGTAGTACGTGCGAGATTATGCACCTACGATTGCTAGGGATCCTATCTATTCCTAGGGAAAGTGTTGCAAGACCCAAGTCGAAAGCCAGTCGTGAACCTGTCGGGTGGCCCAAAAGGCCAAACACCTCCCCTCAGAAATGTTCTATTTTGGGGCATTTACCCAGTATGTGCAACAGGGTCCCTCTGGCCCCACACTCCCTCCAACAAAGAGGGGAGTATGACTTACTAAACCCTGCTAGTCTTGCCGGGGTTAGATACCAACGAAGCAATATTTTTTGTGACTGTCCCCATAAATTTACGTTCCTTGTGGCCTTGTAGGTGGACGCCACCACACTTTTCCATTGGGGTAGTGCATACGTGCATCCTAAGTCTAGCTTCCATGTTCTCATAGGTGGTGTTTTTTCCATGGTATTTTTTTCCCCAAGCAAATTGTAAAAAAGAGATATGCCTTTGATAGAGGTATGAGCATTAGATAAGTATAAATATACCCGCCAAGGGACTTCAATGTGGGTCATTAAGGGGGTTGCTAAGAGGTGTGAGATCTGATGGTAGGTATAGTGGTCCCCACCCGTTAGTCCGAATTCAATCTGAAGGGACCAAAAGGTTTTGAGCGCCGGGCCCACCCGTAGGTCCTCAAGCACCGAAACTCCTCCAGTTATCCACGTACGTATGTTTAAATTAGGAATAATTAGATGCAAACTAGAGATAGGAAGATGGAGAGTCTTATGGTCGGGGTCTACTGTGATTTCATCCAAAAAAAATTTCCACATTTGGAAGGTTACCATAATGGTAGGTGACAGACCTTGAACCCTCTAATATCCGGATGGGACCTCACAAGTATAGCGAAAGGTTCCATTACTAAATTGAATATAAGGGGTGACAAGGGGCATCCTTGCCTCGTTCCATTAGATATAGTGAACGGAGTGGATAGGATGCCCGATGTAAGAACTCTGGCGGAGGGTTTGGAATACAAAGCCAGAATAGCGGACAATATATTACCACCAAATCCAAAAGATTCTAATGCTTTTTTCATGTACGACCAATGCACCCGGTCAAAGGCCTTCTCTGCGTCCAAAGAAAGGAGCAGAGAAGGCCTTCGCTGTACTTGTGCCAAGTGGATGATTTTAATCATCCTACGGGTAGCATCCGATGTTTGCCTGTGTTTCGTGAAACCAGTTTGGTCTGGGTGGATCAACAATTGCAAAATATCCACTAAACGTAGAGCTATAAGTTTCGCGTATATCTTAACGTTGATATTCAATAACGAGATCGGTCTAAAATTAGAGGGTTGGGTGGGCTCCTTTCCCGGCTTAGGCAGGGTGATAATTAATGCTTCTAACATTTCTGGTGGAAAAGAGGCAGATGCAGCAGCAGCGTGGTATACTTTCAACAAATGAGGGGAAAGAATCGAGTTAAATGCCTTGAAATATTCACCACTGAAACCACCTGGACCTGGTAAATATTTATTTATAGGAAGGGATTCAATAATTTTGGTCAGTTCTTGATCAGTAAATGGTGAGTTCAGAAAGGCGAGGTGTTCTGGTGATTAATTTAGGGATATCTAGTCTGCTCAGAAATGTTTCAATACCCTCTGTGGTGGGTTCAGCAGTGGAGGGATCATCCTTCAAATTGTATAAAGAGCTATAGTACTCACTAAAGGCATCTGCCATTTCTTGGGGGTGGTATAGTTTCTGATTTGACCTATGGTGAAAAAGAAAAGGGATCTTGGACTTATCTGTGGCCTTTAAGAGTATTTGCTAATAATTAACTCGCCTTGTTGCCAGTAGAATAATAGGACATCTTAAGTTTTTTGGTCATTCATTCGAAATCATCTAAAAGTAGGATTCTAAGGTCATATCTGAGTTTACTCAATTGTTCAGAAACTATTGGGGTAGTGATAGACTTATTACGCACTTCCAATTTGACGATTTGATCAGTTAGTTCAGTTACCCGCTGCTACCTCTGCCTTTTAAGTCTTGCCCCCAACTGAATGCCTATACCACGCATATACGCCTTATGGGCGTTCCACAGTACATAAGGGTTTTGGACCGAACCTACGTTGTCAGCAAAAAAATTTACCAATTGTGATTTAATCTGTTCCCTTGTATCAGCGTGCTGTAAAAGAAAATTGTTAAACCTCCATACAGGGCTGCGGTTGGAAGGAATAGGGTCTTCCACCGTCAAAACCAGTGACGCATGATCAGACCACGTTATAGTGTTAATCTCAACCGACTTAGTTTTCAACAAGACCTGTTGGTCTACCAGGAAAAGGTCTATTCGGGTATATACCCCATGCGGTGGAGAAAAATAGGTGAAGTCCTTTTCGTTGCTGTGCAAACAGCGCCAGGCATCGTAGACACCCCGGCGGTGTAATAGTAGCAATAGAGAAGGTTGATGGCGAGTAGATTTAGAGGTAGAGTCTATTCCAGGGTCAGGAACGATGTTGAAGTCCCCGCAGAGTATAAGGTGACCCTTTCAGACTGCAGAAATTTTCCTGGCAACTTTGTTGAAAAAGCGGATTTGGTGGGTGTTGGAAGCGTATGCGGTAGCTATTGTATAAATGACAGAGTTCACTTCGCAGATTAATATAAGAAATCTTCCAGTGGGTCTTGGATCTGAGCATGCAAAGAGAAGGCAACCGAGTCTCGTATGGCAATCAATACCCCTTTGGTTTTGGTGTCCGCGTTGGCCGAAAATACGTGGGGGAAGCACTTATGCAAGCACTTTGGAAGTGCTTTACTACTGAAATTAGTTTCTTGAATGCAGAGGATATCTCCATCGTGCAATAAGGCTTCCCTCCACATAGATTTCCGTTTCACTGGGTGATTCAGCCCTTAAACATTCATAGATAAAACTTTCAGCGGCATTATAGAGATGCAGAATATATGCTATGAAGGCAGATCCATTCACGGGACCAGCGCGCAGCATGATCCATGTCCACAGTGGTAAGGTGGCAACAGGTAACATTAATGTACTCCACATTTTGAGAGCCGAGGTGATGGGTGTTCAGTGAGGGTCAAGTCCAGCCGAATGTCCTCTTTCGACTGTCTATGATGAGGTGGTGATATTTGTGTACTCATCTTCTCAGGTAGAAGTGGTGAAGAAAGGATAAAGTGTGAATAAAGCAGGACTAAAGAAAAACAAAAAGTAAAAAATTGAGAAAAAATATTCAAACAACAAAACAATGCTGCTACGATTAGAACAGCAGCTAGAGTGTATGACAAGTCAAACCGGGCAGCAAGCAGCTGCAACATTAATGGGGTATAAAGGTCAATGACGACCAGTCAAGGGTAGGCAAGGGATACAATATCATCTCCAGAGTTCCCTCCTTATTATATTAAGCATGGGAGTTTGCATTTTTCAGCGTCACCTGCTTCCAGCCGGAGTCTACCGGATGTGGAGTGCTGGTCATGGCCTGTGCATCATCTTCATCGGGGAGGATGTTCCATTCCTTAAGGAGGTCAAGACCTTTCTCCAAAGAAAAAATTGTATAGTTCCTGTTGTCCTTGGTAACTGATAGCTTAGTGGGATAACCCCAGCGGTATATTATTTTATGGTTGCAAAGAATTTTCGTTACAGAGTTGAGGTTCCTTCTTTTCATCAATGTGTATTGAGATAGGTCAGCGAAAAATTGCACGTTTCGACATTGCTCCGGTATCTGTTCCCGCTTCCGCATAACGGTCATAAGTGGTTCTTTAACGTGAAAAAAATGGAGGCGAAGCAGCACGTCTCTCGGAACCTGATCCGACAGATGAGGTGGCTTTGGTAAACGGTGGATGCGGTCTATAGTGACGTCCAGATCAGTGAGGTCTGGCAGTAAGGCCTTAAACATAGATATAGTATGGTGTTGTAGGTCAGACTGCAGAACAGATTCGGGTATTCCCCTAATTTTTAGGTTATTCCTTCTGGCCCTGTCCTCGATGTCGGCCAGCTTGGCCTTAATCCATTCCGCATCTGTCTCTCTCTCCTCATTAGCATCCACTAAATCATTTATTGTAGTGGCGTACTCATCCATTTTGGATTCTATGTGGTGTACTCTATGTCCCATCTCTTGTATGTCCCCAGATAGGCGGTGCATGCATGATGCCATGTCAGCCTGTAAGGTGCTTCTCAGTGAAATCGTCATGTCCTTGAGGACAGTGTCCATCACAGGCTGATTTTGTGTGGGGAACGATACTATGGACTCAGGCAGATCCCTGGTGTCCTCCCCTGAATCTGAGGCCTGGCTAGCTGACGGGCTGGTAGGCCTGTTATTCGCCTGTCCTTCCATGCAGGGTTTTGATTTGGCTACAGGAGGAAGGTGTAGGTGGGGGAGAGGAGAGTGACCCACACAGCGGTTTGGGATGGGAGCGAGTAACTTTCGTAGCTGCCTGGGATCTGGAGGAGTCCTGCTGAGGCGAGTAGGCCTCGGCGCCATCTTGTCCCATGCGACCTCCGGACGGAGCGAAAAAGTCCGTTAAGCGGTGCGGTTTCTTTACCGATCTCCGCTTCCCCGGCATGGCGGAGGTGCTGCAGGTATTATTGGCTCGAAACGAGGGTGAAAATCCGCAGGTGGAGGATCGATACGAGCCGCTGGTATCCCCGTTGTGCCGGAGCTCCATGTTTACACGTCCATCCGGCACTCGCGCCAGGCCACGCCCCCCTTCCCCCCTTTTTTAAATAACCAAATGTTGTTATTTTTTTGCCTGAAATGAAGTTGTACAGGTTTTTTTTTGTATCCAGCTGTATTTACTCTGTGTAACTTGTTATATCTTGAAAAAGAGACAGACTTGTGGGTGGAGAGATGCAGCTGCACACCCCGATATAATGAAAAAGAAATTGTCCCAGTGGGGCTTTAAAACAGCAAAAGTAGAAAAAATATGAAAATGCAACGTGTAAAATACAACGTTTTATTGGAAAAAGTTATGACATAAAAATAAAGAATGAGTTGCGACATAATGCACCATATAAAATGAAATCCATACACAGATCATATTGTAACAATACAATACATAGCCTGTATTAGTAACAGGTCTTTGTAGTTCCTAACGCGTTTCGACCAAAAGGTCTTCAGAGGATTTGTGCTGGTTGCTGCTGAAAAAGAGTAATTTCATAAGTCATACTGTACATAGTTTATTTCTTCTATCCACTCCCTCAGGATTGTACCCCGCCCAGTCAGGGGACATGGATGGTCCCAGACTATGGGGAAGGGGAAAGCCTATGAGGGACGGAGAGAAGAGGAGTTAATTAAAATATTAGAGTTGAAAAAACAGCGCATTTACCAGGATGAAGAGGTATGGAAAGTTCCAAAAGACAGAGCTCTCGTATGGTGATGAAGGGGAAGGATATCCCAGCCTGCAAATCTCCCAGGTGTGGGTCCTCGATCACTGCCACATCTCAAGCAGGGTGCCATCTGAGGGTGGCTACATTGAAACCAAACGGAGAAGCACCCGGAAAGGGTACCACACCCAAAGAGGAGAAGGGAGTAAGTAGAGAGGTTTGTCCTGAAATGGATACAATGTATTGGCTTAGAGGGAACTGATAGGAATATAGGGGTATGAGGAGATCTGTATGATACTGTGGGCCTATATTGGGAGTACACTGTAAATTATATTCCAAAAATGGGAAATAAAAGACCCAGAGCAAGAGGCCCAAAGTACGGTGAGAAAGAAAGGGTGTGGTGGGACATCCAGAAAGGTGAAAAAATGTGTGAATAAAATAAATATAAATTAAAAATAAAGATAATGAAGATAATAAAAATAATAAAATTGGAAATGAAAGAGGGGGGGGAAAGGGGGGAGGGGAGGAGGAAAAGAAAAATCTTATAATGGTGAAATGAATGGGAGAAGGTGGGGAAAAGGGGAAAATAAGGGAAGGGAGAAGAGAGGGGGGGGGGGAGGGGAGGAAACTTGATGCAGGTGAGGAGAGAGGGAGGGGGAGACAGAGAAGAGGGGATAATGAGGAATTAAGTGAGAAGGGAGATGTAACCGGGAAGAATGGGTGAGAAAAGGGGAAAGCAGAGTGGGGGGGAGGGGATGATGGAGTGATGAAAAAGAAAAAGAAAAAACATGGCCAGGAAAAGTAAGTGAGAGAAGGGGGAAACAAGGTGGGGGGGGGATGATTGAGGAATTGAGTAGTAAAGTGAATTGTAGCCGGGAAAAATGTGTGAGAAAAGCGAGACAGTATAGAGGTGTAGATATATGTATACTTGTGTAAGATATATATTTGCTACTCACCCCAGGTCTGCCTGTTAGCATTGATACTGCAACCCCACATGTTTTAAAGAGGAAATTGCTGGTGAAAACTCCTGTTTCTTAGGAAGCCCATGGGGACAGCTTCCTCTCTCTGTGCACTACAATAAGATTAGTGCTTACCTGGTGTCTGTTGGTGCTGCCTGGCGCTGGTCCATGTTTTTTCCTCTGCTCTGCTTCCTCCATGTTGTTTTCAGCGTGGGGGGGTGCGCGCGCGCGCGTGCGCGCGCGTGCACGCCGCCTTTTATAGCGTCGGCGTGCGTTGGGGGGGGGGGGGGGCCAGCAGCGTCAGGGTCTGTTTAAAAGTAAAACTTTTTCTCTGGCTGGTCTTTCCCTCCTAGAGGCAGAGGAAGAAGGACACAGAGCACGCAGCTGGGTCTTTGGGCCACAGTGACACCCAGTGGCGGTTTGTGGATCTTCAGGTCTAGGACTTGGTTCCACTATTGACCAAAAAAAAAAAAAGAAAGAGTTTTTTTGCTTAAAGGGACTCAGCCTTAGATCCAGCAGTATCTGAGTCAACCTTGGACTCCGGCTAACGGGCATTGGTGTTGCAATACTCACAGGTTTTCCTCAGTATTGCCACCTCCCAGGCGTGGAAAAAAAAAAATATATATATATATACAAAATTTTTCATTTTCCTCAGCCTGTTCTCATATTAATTACTCCTAGCTACAACAGTCAGGTGTTGGCTAGAGGGGTGACTCAAGGTTGTGCAATGGCTCCAAAGGCATCAGGACCAGCCAAGGCTGCAAAAGGTGCCAAGAAACAAAAGGGGTCTCCATCGGGGTCAGAGGATTTGGGCCAGGCTTCAACGGCCCCACCCTCACCAGTTAGACCACCGAGTAGCATAGTACAAGAGCCATTGGGGGTGCTGGGGGCAGAGGCGGCCCCCGATCCACCCATTCCCGTTTACGTAACGGAAGAAATGCTAGCGACCACCCTGGGTGGGCTAGAGAAAAGGTTAACTGCTTTGTTTGCCCGCCCTTTGCCAAGTAGCAAACGGGCTAGATCCCCCTCACCTAGTTTGGTGTTTTCAGATGCGGAGGTCTCCTCTTCGGAGGAACGGGACCCACAAGGGGATCAAGCAGACCCAAGTCCCGAAGGTTCAGACATGGAGGGTTCCACTGTAGATGAATATTTTCGGCCTCTCAAGCGGAGAGCCTGTGGATCCAGTCTTTGACCGATATAGTTCGCACTGCTTTTAAACTTCCAGTGCCAGAACTAGTAGCCCCTGTGGTATCCTCATTGGGTTCTTTAAAGGCTCCATTAACTTGTGTGTCTTTTCCGATTCACCCCCTTCTGCGGAGCGTGATTTACCAGGATTGGGCTCGACCTGATAGGATCTTTATCCCTCCTAAGAGGTTCTCTATTCTCTATCCTATGGAAGAGGAATTTTTAAAGAAATGGGCACTCCCCACAGGGGACGCGGCCATTTCCTGCGTGAATAAATCCCTGACCTGTCCGGTTGAAAATGTCCAGTTGTTCAAGGATCCGGTCGACAAAAAATTAGAGACCCTACTGAAGGCTTCTTTCACCACAGTAGGTGCCATGGTTCAGCCAGTGGTGGCAGCCATTGGCGTTTGTCAGGCCTTAAAGGATCAGGAAAAACAAATATTAAAGGACATGCCGGCTCAGCAAACTCGTGAATTAGCAGATTTCCCTAGGGCTCTCTGCTTTGCAGTAGATGCTATTAAGGACTCCAGCCAACAGGCATCCCGGTTATCTCTGCTGGTGGTTCACATGCGTCGTCTTTCGTGGCTAAAGAACTGGTCAGCAGAGGCACCCTGCAAAAAGCTTTTAGCAGGGTTTCCCTTTCATGGGGGAAGACTATTCGGTGAAGACCTAGATAAAGATATCCAAACCATATCAAGTGGTAAAAGTTCTTCCTTACCGGTCAAGGAAAGACCGCGTGGGCCCGCGTTTAAACGACAGGCCTTTCCAGGCTCGGCCCCTTCGACTTCCCGTCAGTATCGACGGCCTCCCGGGCGTTCAGCAGTTAATAGCCGCCCACAGGGACAAGCCGCGGCAAACAAGAGGCCCTGGTCTCGCAAGCCGGCTAAACCAGTCATCAAGTCAGATTCATGAAGGGGCGCCCCCACTCTCTTGGGTGGGGGGAAGACTTCAGTTTTTCTCCGAAGTCTGGAAGGCCAGAATTCCCGACTCTTGGGTTCGGTCCGTGGTAGCCACAGGCTACAAACTAGAGTTTCGAGAAATCCCCCCTCCTCATTTTTAGGGGTCCAGTCTTCCAAGCGACCCGTTAAAGAGGGCCTCTCTCGTAAAGGCGTTGGATCGCCTCTTGCTCCAAGGAGTAATTGTAGTACCATCCCAAGAAAGGGGTCTGGGACTCTACTCCAACCTTTTTTTTATACCAAAACCCAATGGCGACGTCAGGCCTATCCTAGACCTCAAACGCCTAAATCGCTTTCTAAAGATTCAGACCTTTCGTATGGATTCCATACGTTCAGTGACAGCCAGCCTGCATCAAGGCGACTTTCTAGCATCTATAGACATAAAGGATGCATATCTGCATGTGCCGATCTACCCAGCACATCACAGGTTTCTTCGTTTTATGATAGATCAAAGTCATTTCCAGTTCGTAGCCCTCCCTTTCGGGTTGGCAACAGCTCCACGGGTATTCACAAAGGTGTTAGCCCCGGTGCTAGCCGTCCTAAGGACAGAAGGCATTTTGGTCCTGGCATACCTGGACGATCTCCTGGTTATCGACAGATCAGCTTCCAACCTCAATCATGCAGTAGTCCGCACAGTTCGGCATCTACAAGAATTCGGGTGGGTTGTGAACCAAGGAAAATCGAGGTGGCAACCCACAAGACAGTTGGAATATCTAGGCCTTCGGTGAGATACAGAATGCCAGAGGATATGTTTACCTCAAGAAAAGATCAGGTCATTGACTCAAACAATTCAAATAGTCCTAGGCAAAAAAGAGGCCGACTATTCGCCTATGCATGCGACTGCTGGGAAAGATGGTAGCCGCCTTCGAAGCAGTGCCCTATGCCCAGATCCATACCAGAGTTCTCCAGGCAGCTATTCTCTCTGCTTGGAACAGGTCCATACAGGCATTAGACCGTCCATTAGGTCTTTCCCCAGGAGTCAGGCGCAGCCTGTACTGGTGGCTGGTCCCTCAAAAATTGTCAAAAGGGAAAACCTTTTGCCCCATCACGTGGAAAATAGTAACCACAGATTCCAGCCTAACAGGTTGGGGGGCAATCTTAGGAAAACGGACCCAGCAGGGACAGTGGTCAGAGGCAGAAAGTCTGCTTCCCATCAATGTCCTAGAGATCAGAGCTGCTCGGTTGGCCCTGGTCGCCTGGACTCTCCCCCTGCAGGGTCTGCCAGTAAGGATACAGTCCGACAATGCCACAGCGGTGGCATACATAAACCACCAGGGGGGCACAAGGAGCCTAGCGGCTCAAAGGGAAGTAAACCTGATTTTCTCATGGGCCGAAGCCCATGTACCCTGCATCTCAGCAGTGTTCATCCCAGGGATAGACAATTCTCAAGCAGATTTTTTGAGTCGTCAACAGTTACTCCCGGGAGAGTGGTCTCTTCACCCCCAGGTATTCCAAGAGATTTGCCAAAGATTCGGAGTTCCCGATGTGGACATCATGGCAACAAGATTCAACAAGAAATTGGACAAATTCGTATCCCGAGCCAGGGACCCCTCGGCCTACGGGACCGATGCGTTGGTTTGCCCCTGGCACCAGTTTTCTCTCCTGTATGCGTTCCCTCCATTACAGATGATTCCCCGCCTTCTACGAAGGATCAGCGTGGAGCGCAGGCCGGTGATCCTGGTGGCCCCAGCCTGGCCCAGAAGGGCTTGGTACGCACTCATCGTGAGGATGTCAGTAGGGGCACCGTGGCCACTCCCCCTGCGCCCAGATCTGCTGTCTCAGGGCCCGATCTACCACCCTGCTTCACAGCAGCTAAATTTGATGGCTTGGCGGCTGAATCCCTAATTCTTAAGGGCAGAGGCCTCTCAGCCCAGGTCATATCTACGTTAATTCAGGCTAGAAAGCCAGTCTCTAGAAATATCTATTACAGAGTCTGGAGGACCTATGTGGAGTGGTGCGAGTCTCAAGGAGGGCATCCTCGCAAGTTTTTTATTGACAGGATCTTGCGATTCCTCCAGGTTGGCGTTGACAAGGGGTTGGCTCTTAGTACTCTAAAGGGGCAGGTGTCTGCCTTATCGATATGGTTTCAAAGGCCTTTGGCCACGCATTCGCTTGTGAAAACCTTCTTGCAGGGGGTCTTGCATGTGAATCCCCCTATTAGAGCTCCCCTCTGCCCCTGGAATTTAAATCTGGTCTTGTCAGCTTTACAAAAGCAGCCGTTTGAACCTCTGACAGAAATCCCTCTTGTGCTGCTAACCCGAAGGTTGGTTTTCTTGGTGGCTATGGCTTCGGCCAGAAGGGTCTCCGAGCTGGCAGCCTTGTCTTGCAGGGAACCGTACCTGATTCTGCATAAGGACAGAGTGGTTCTGCGGCCTCAACCTTCTTTCCTTCCTAAGGTCATATCCAGTTTTCACTTGAATCAGGACCTAGTCCTACCATCCTTCTTTCCTACGCCCCAGGCCAGAGAGGAAAGACTGCTTCATACTTTGGACGTGGTTCGAGCCATGAGGGTTTATCTCAAGGCTACAGAGAAGATTCGGAAAACAGATGTGCTTTTCATTCTTCCGGATGGCCCCAAGAAGGGTCAGCCGGCTGCCAAGTCTTCCTTGGCTAGGTGGATTAAGCAGCTGATTTTTCAGGCCTATGGTCTGAAGCGCGTTCCACCTCCCTTATCAGTTAAAGCCCATTCTACGAGGGCCATGAGTGCCTCTTGGGCGGCACACTATCAGATCTCTATGGCACAGGTTTGCAAAGCGGCAACCTGGTCTTCCGTACATACGTTTACTAAATTTTATAGGTTGGACGTCGCAAAGGCTACGGATGCAGCATTTGGGCAGGCGGTCCTACGGGCAGCAGTATAGAATCCTCTGGCCCGGTTCACGCCCACTTTTTTCTGTTGGTGGAGCTATTTTACCTCCTGATAATGTTTTTGTTTGGCTATTTTTGGCCTTACGGTCTCCCTCCCTTCATGGAGCATTGCTTTGGGACATCCCATATGTAATGACTATGCGCTCTGTGTCCCGTGATGTACGATAAAGAAAAAAGGATTTTTAATAACAGCTTACCTGTAAAATCCTTTTCTTGAAGTACATCACGGGACACAGAGCTCCCACCCCTCTTTTGGGGAACATTGTGTAACCTCGGAGAAATTGCTTGCTACAAAACTAAAGCACTCTCAGTGGGAGGGGGTTATATAGGGAGGAACTTCCTGTGAAGTTGATTACACCAGTGTCCACACCTGAAGGTACCCATATAACCCATATGTAATGACTATGCGCTCTGTGTCCCGTGATGTACTTCAAGAAAAGGATTTTACAGGTAAGCTGTTATTAAAAATCCTTTTTTTTCAGCAGCAACCAGCACAAATCCTCTGAAGACCTTTTGGTCGAAACGCGTTAGGAACTACAAAGACCTGTTACTAATACAGGCTATGTATTGTATTGTTACAATATGATCTGTGTATGGATTTCATTTTATATGGTGCATTATGTCGCAACTCATTCTTTATTTTTATGTCATAACTTTTTCCAATAAAATGTATTTTACACGTTGCATTTTCATATTTTTTCTACTTTTGCTGTTTTAAAGCCCCACTGGGACAATTTCTTTTTCACTTGTTATATCTTTCACTTGGATATTATAAGTTACACAGACATATTGGGGAAAAAAAACTCAAACGAAATCACTGAGTTGGAAAATGCATCACCCCCCTCCTAAAAATGAACACTCAATCAGGTGTAGCTAATAACCTTTAATAACCTTCTCAATGGCAGACAAAGCCATTTGACTTTAAACTGTGATCAAAAGAGCTTTCCTGGAGCATTTCAGTCCCTGATAGCGCAGCTGAAGCAATCAATCAACTATGGGTGGCAAGGCACTGTCAAAAGATCTCCTGGTCAAAGTTGTGGACAGGCACAGGAGACGGATACAGAACAATTACAAAGGCTTTATCAATGCCTTGAAGCACAGTAAAGTCTCTTAACCACTTGCTTACTGGGCACATATACCCCCCTCCTGCCCAGGTGAAATTTCAGCTTCCGGCACTGCGTCGCTTTAACTGACATTTGCGCGGTCGTGTGACATGGCTCCCAAACAAAATTGACGTCCTTTTTTCCCCACAAGTAGAGCTTTCTTTTGGTGGTATATGATCGCCTGTGCGGTTTTTATTTTTTGTGCTATAAACAAAAAAGAGCGACAATTTTGAAAAAAAATACAATATTTTTTACTTGTTGCTATAATAAATATCCCAATTAAAAAAAAAAAAAACACTTTTTTTTTTCCCCTCAGTTTAGGGCAATACGTATTCTTCTACATATTTTTGGTAAAAAAAAAAATAATTTAGCAATAAGCGTCTGGTTTTTCGCAAAAGTTATAGCGCTTACAAAATAGGGGACAGAATTATTTTTTTTTTTACTAGAAATGGACTGCGACGTTATGGCGGACACATCGGACACTTTTGACACATTTTTGGCGCCATTCACATTTATACTGCGATCAGTGCTATAAATATGCACTAATTACTGTATAAATGTGACTGGCATTAAAGGGGTGAGGAAGGGGTTAAATGTATTCCCTACATAGTGTTCTAACTGTGGTGGGAGGGGGGGTGACTGGAAGAGGTGACCGATGCTGTGTCCCTATGTACAAGAGACACAGATCGGTCTCCTCCTCTCCAGAGACAGGACGCTGTCTCTGTGTAAAACGGCAATGAGAGATGATCTCATATGTTTACATATGAGATCATCTCTCATTGGCCGCGCAGATCGCATAGCAAACGGACACTCTGATTGGCCGTTCGCCGCGATCTGTGATTGGCTGTGTCCAAGGGACACAGCCAACACGGAGCTTCCCCGCTGCACGCTCTGGAGCGCACGCGGGGAAACGCTCAAAAGATGGCGGCTTGGATTTTCAGGTCCGCGCTGTAGCCGTCATTCGGCTATAGCGCGGGCCTCAAGTGGTTAAGAAGTGGAAGGTATTTGGTACAACACAGACCCTCCCTGAATCGGGACTTCACTCCAAACTGGATGGCAGAGCCAGGAGGAAACTCGTCTGAGAGGCTACTAAGAGGCCTACAACAATTCTGAAGCAGTTGCAGGAATTTATGTAAAAAAAAAAAAAAAAAAAATACTCAAAGATCACATACAGTCATGACTGAACTTTGCCAAAACGCACCTTGAAGATTCTGAAGCCTCATGGAACTCAGGTGTTATGGTCAGATGAGAATAAACTGAATTATTTGGCTTCAACACCAAACGATATGTCTGGTGGAAATCCAATACAGCTCACTTAAAGTAAAGCATTGAGCTGGTAATATACAGTAGTGTTATGGGAATGTTTCTCTGCAGCAGGGACTGGAGCACTTGTCAGGAGTAATTGTAAGGAAAAATTGATGAGGCAAAATACCATCAAATTATTTATGAAAATCTGCTGCCTTCTGCACGAAAGTTGTCAATGGGAAGGTGGTTTCCCTTCCAACATAACAATGACCCAAAGCACACATCAAAAATGACAACACATTGGTTGAAGTAGAAAAAGGTGAATGTCCTTGCATGGCCTAGTCAGAGCCCAGACCCCTTTGAAAATGTGTGGAATGACTGCAGTCCACAAAATGGTCACCTTCGAATTTAACTGAATTTGAGCAGTTCTGCAAAGAGTGGGCAAATATTGCAAAGTCTAGATGTGCAAAGTGAGTAGACCTATCCCAACAGACTAAAGGCTGCAATTAAAGCCAAAGTGGTTCAACAAAATACTGACGGGTGGTCCTTGTTCCAACTCGGTAATTCTGTTTTTGAATTTTTTTATTTATTTTTTCTGACATGTTATATCTTTTACTTGGATGTTATAAGTTGCACTGAGTAAATACAGTTGGATAAAATAAAAACGGTGTCCGTCTTCATTTCAGGCTGCAAAGCAGCAAAAGGGGGTGACTAAGGGGGTGATTCTTCTTCTATACCCACTATACATAGTGTATAATATAGCCACGCCTGGAATTCTTTAAAATACAGATTTTTTTTTTATTATTATTATACAGGATTTATATAGCGCCAACAGTTTACGCAGCGATTTACATCAGGGAAGACAGTACATTCACAATACAAATCAATACAGGAGGGATCAGAGGGCCCTGCTCGTAAGAGCTTATAATCTAGAAGGGAAAAGTCATTTGTGTATGGCCATCTTAACGTTATACTAAAGTCTTCTTTTCTTTTTTTTTTTTTTTTAAATAGCAAACATGTTGTACATACCTGCTCTGTGTAGGGGTTTTGCACAGAGCAGCCTGGATCCTCCTCCTCTAGGGTCTCTTGCCGGAGTTCTGGTGCCTCCCTCCTGCTAAGTGCCCCCACAGCAAGCAGCTTGCTATTGGAGCACCCACGCCGAGCCGCTGCTCTTTATGTCAATTCAGACAAAGAGACACAGTTGTGCCACTCTCTGTGTTGCCAATCGTCCGTATTTTTACGGACAGTTCGTAAAAACGGCACTCCCCCCCCCATTCGTAAATGTCTGTGGTTGCAGGAATGTGCCAGTAAAAATAGCCGAGATCGGTTCGGCTTGGAACTGCGCATTGAGATTGGAGGCAGGGGGTGATGGTGGCTGCGGTGGCACAGCAGAGGGGGATAGAGACAGGGGGAGATTGGAGGCAGGGGGTGTTAGTGGCAGGGGGTGATTGAAGGCAGGGGGTGATGGTGCCACTGCAGAGGGGGATGGTGGCACCGCAGAGGGTGGGGGATGGAAACGGGTTTGTTGGTGGTACCTCAGAGGGGGATGGAGGCAGGGGGTGATTGGAGGCAGCGTGCCTAGGGGATATTGTGGCACCGCAGAGGGGGGTGAAGGCAGAGGGTGTTGTTGGTAGATAGGATGGAGGCAGGGGGTGATGTGACTAAAATAATTTGCCATTATTATATCGAAAATAACAAAAATATTTTTTTACTTTTTTTTTTCTTTTATTATCTACCTTAAAGGGGTGTTCCAGGCATTTTTAATGTTAATTAAAAGTCAGCAGCTACAAAAAGTGTAGCTGCTGGCTTTTAATAAACATGCACTTGCCTGCTCCACGTTCTAGTGACGCACCGGCCAGAGCTCCACTCCTCTCCGGCCAGGGTCCTCATTGTTACTGTGGGCACCCGGCCGTGACAGCTTTCGGCTTCATGACCAGGCATTCACTGCGCATGCGCGAGCGGCGCTGCACTATCTGATTGGACAGGTGATCGCCTGGGACCTGTCACATGTCCCAGGCGATCACCTACAGGGAGGGGCTGGCAAAAGGCGATATGACGTATCGCCTTAGCGGCCCCTCGGCAGGAGGAGGAAGTGGGACAGGATGTCCCACTCCTCCTGGAGCCCCCCCCCCCCAAAAAAAAATGACATGCCAAATGTGGCATGTAAAGGGGCGAGGAGTGGATTAAGCGGAAGTTCCACTTTTGGGTGGAACTCCGCTTTAAATCACATTGCTATTTGCCTAGCTTACTTGTTTGTAACCTGAAATTTGCACCTAAAAATTAAATTTAGTAACTTTTGTGAAATGCCAGTAAAAACATGACTGCGCCAGTAAATTTCGGGTGTCGTGCCAGTAAATTTAAATCTGGTAGGTTGGCAACATTCTGACAAAAGTCATACAAAAATTTAACAAGAATGGAACTGCAACAATCTTACGGAGATGTCTGGGCCGTTTAACACCTTGAAAGGAGTGTCTTCTGAGGAGGAGGATTGAAGAAAATCGCCACACAAGTTCACTGCAGTAGAAAGCCAAACTAGAGTGATTGTGTCCTGTGACACAATACGACGTACACTGCAGAGGAATGGCACGAAGGATGCCGCTCAAAGCCCATGCACAAAAAACGCCTAGAAAAACTGTATGTTGTCGCAAAGTTGAGTACAAAGTAAAATACATAGAGCCTACAGTAAAACATGGTGGTGGCAGTGTCCTGTGGGGCTATCATCACTCAATGCCATGGTATATTGTTTATTGTGACACAAGAGGAATTTACCATCTTATTGAGAGCCTCATATTGCGTTGTGGGATGTAGAAGGCGTACTTGAGCTAGTATTTGTATATAACATATACCACAGGATACATTGGCTCTTCTTTGGCAGACTAGAAGATGTGCAGAGGTACTTTATATAGGTGCTATGATCATGTAATTCTGTCTCATTTCTTGTTTTGTGAAGACCGATCTGGTTTAAAGGTTAGTTTACTAATCTGTTCTTGTACATAAAGGTTATTTACTAGTTGTTAATGGGTTTTTACTGCTGGAATGGAACTGGTATAAATGGCTTGTTCGTTCAGAACTTACATTAGATTAGATTGACTTCCTTTCCCGCTAAAAGCTAGAAAAATTTTGGATTTTTTTTTTTCGTTAAAAAAAATTAAAAAGCAGACACTTGGGCCCCTTTCACACTGGGATGGCAGGCGCGGTGGCGGTATAGCACCGCTAAAAATAGCTAGCGACCGATAAAGGGTTAATACCACCCATAACGCGCCTCTGCAGAGGCGCTTTGTGGGCGGTATTACCGCGGTTTCACATTGTTTTTAATGGGAAGATGTGGTGAAGGAGCGGTATACACACCACTCCTCTCACCGATTCAAAGATGCTGCTTGCAGGAGATTTTTTTCTCTCCTGCCAGCGCATCGGGCTTTCACATTGAGAAGGCTGGGCAGCAGTTTTTCAGGTGGTATAGCAGCGCTATTTTTAGCGCTGTACCGCCTGAAAAACTCCTCAGTGTGAAAGGGGCCTTAAGGTAAATGTATTTTTAGTTCACATATTTGCGACTGAATGTGTTTACCCAGAAATAAATGTAAAGTGATTCTAAAGGCTTTTTTACTTTTATGCATTAATGAAAAAAACGTTGGTATGTGTGACGAGACCCTTGCTCGCTCGGTTCTGCTCTCCCGACACTCCTCTGCGTCTATTGGATCAGATTGCCGATTGCAACGTCTGATGGTCCAGTCATCCAAGGTTCCGGGATCCGAACTACAGCTATGTGTCGTTCGGACCCATTAAGAACACACACCAGGCAGGCTGTATGTATGTTCAAACAGGACTCCCTTTATTGAAACATTCTCCTGGTTATATACAGTTTTCAAGCTTATCATCAATCAAAAAACAATGAAATCTCCACCCCCTTTTCCACACACTGGGGCTTCCATACAGATTGTTAAGTAGACACTCTGGTGCCGACCCTGACAAGACACATTTCTTTAGATAATGACATGCTAATTCAATACTCCTGACCTTTAAACAATACACAATCTTGTTAAGCTTCACACACAATGAACTTCAATCACATTCTAAAAACATTCAGTTGATTACCCCCCCAGACGTCCCGTCTCTGACACCCAGAGCTTTTTTTCTCAGAAAATAGGTGCAGGAACTCAACCACGACCCGTTCAGATTTCACAAACAGTAGAAGGGTCTTAAAGGGGCATTAAATACCAGAATTGCATTACATACAGTGTGCAGAGTTCAGGGGGTTACAAAGCAGTCACTTGTAAACACAGAAACCAGACTTCTGTGTTCACAAGTGATTGTGGTGAGCGGCCACCAAAGGGTCTGAGCCAAAGGTGGTGGAACTGAGTTCCCCCAAGTTCCCCCAGAAAAAAAGCCCTGCTGACACCAGCTACCTCTCTTTGATAGAGGACTGGATGACAAAGAGTTATCTTAAACTCAATGGAGCGAAAACAGAACTTCTTCTGTTTCACGCCAAGCGAAGGAATCAACCCTCAACAGCGTGGACCCCCCCGCCTATTTTGGGCAAGCTCATCACCCCTAGCGCCAAAGTCAAAAGCCTAGGGGTCATTTTTGACTCCTTTATGACAATGGACGCACAAATAGGGTCAGTGGTCAGCGGATCTCACCATCTACTGCGCCTACTACGCAGACTCACTCCGTTCATCCCTAAAGAAGATTTAGCGGTCGTGGTGGGAGCAGTTGTAAACTCCAGGTTGGATTATGCAAATGCCCTTTACCTCGGTCTCCCCAAATACCAAATCGCTCGTCTGCAAGTCGTTCAGAATACGGCCGCCAGACTTGTGACTGGGAAAAAACCCTGGGAATCTATCTCACCTTCACTGAGAGCCCTTCATTGGCTGCCAGTTAAAGACAGAATCGCTTTTAAAGCTCTCTGTCTTACGCATAGATGTGTCCATGAGAATGCCCCCCTTTACTTATGCGAATTAATAAAAGCGCATAATCCAAATCGCGTTTTGCGATCCACGAATCAGAACCTGCTCCAGGTTCCGAAAGCCAACTTCAAGTCCAAAGGAGAAAGAAGATTTGCGATCCAGGGTCCCAGACTATGGAACGCTTTACCAACCAGCATTCGGTTGGAGGAGAACCACCTAGCATTTAGGAAAAAGGTCAAGACTTTTCTCTTTTGATATCAAAGGAGACAGGAACAACAAGCGCCCAGAGGCGATTCAGTTCGCATGTGCCGCGCTATATAAGTTTTCATTCATTCACCTGCCAAACAATGAAAGGCCTTTCAGGAGCCAACCTCACTTAGCATTTCAATAGTCTGTTCTAAGCATTGAAACAGTCATTCTTATTGATTGGTTGTGAGTCCACATGAAATCACGTATCGGTAATGTCCCATCTCATGTAATACATGAATTATGATTTATTTGCCACCCTCTCCTGTGTAACAGATGTCAAGTAGAAACACTTTAGTATCTCCAAGTCCATGACATTATGCAGTCCCCCCCACCTCCTTCATCCCCCTAAGACCCATTTCACACTGAAGCGCTTTTACAGCATTTTAGCATTAAAAATAGCGCTATTAAAACGCTCATAAAATACTCTCCATGCATCTCCTGCAAGCAACATCTTTGGAGCAGCTTTTGGGCGCTGAAAAAAAACGCTCCAAACACGCCCCTCTCCATTGAAATTAATTGAAAAGCGCTGTAAAAACACCTTACCCTTTCACACCGAGGCACTGCAAAAACGCCCTAAACCGTTAGGATTTTTCGGGCACTGGAAGTGTAAAAGGGCTCTGAAAGCACTCAGGCTTTCACATTGGGATTGCAGATGATGCTTCACTCGAATAACGCTTGAATAACATTCAAGCAACGCTCGAAAAATGCCCCAGTGTGAAAGGGGCCTAATAATTTCTTGAGCCTGATCTCGATCCAGCGATGTGCACAAGAGCAGCTGTTCTCCAAGCTAGTCTCCGCATCCTCATTGGCTCAAACAGCAGAGACCTTTCTTTCTCGTACATCACGGGACACAGAGCGGCATATTCATTACTATATGGGTTATATGGAGTACCTTCAGGTGTGGACACTGGCAATCTCAAACAGGAAGTCCCCTCCCTATATAACCCCCTCCCCTAGAGGGAGTCCCTCAGTTTTTTCGCCAGTGTCTTAGGTGTTGGTCACGGAATAGCTTTGCTCCACATCCTTGGGATTAAGGGCGGGCTAACCGGATCTGTCCAAGGAGCCTCAGTGCCAAAGTGGACAGTACCCGGGCCCCAAACCGTGGGGTTTTGCCTATAATGCTCCTCTTTGGAGGGCTGGACCCTGGGCCCAGGACTTAGAGTTCGTAAAGACCATAAGTTCCTGTTTGCCAGGGTGCTATATAGGTCCAGGACAGTGGGTACCTTCATAGGACCCCAGGGCCTGAAGGTCTATTACGCTACCCACGGAGATGGGAGAAGTTTGGATCGTTTTGCTAGACAAACATCCTGCAGCATGGAGCAGGTAAGAGGGGAGCCTGCGGGACTTGGTTCGACAGCAGGCTCTCTGGGGTAACCTAAAAGGGGGGTAGCCTAAGTATGCTCTGCATTGGCAACCTTGCTCACTATGTCTGAGAAGACAGGATGATCTCATTCCCCCATCACTAGGTTCCCCTGTCTAAGAAACAATTGTGTTTGCTAGCTACCTGCTGCTTTCTTCCTAGGGCTAAGTAAGGACCCCTATGGGGCCTTTTGGAGAGTCCTACCTGGCCGGGGGTTTGATTCTGCCGCTTGGTACTGCAGTCCTGGGTCTCCAGCAGCGCGGCTCCTCCATGTTCTTCCTGCTCCGGCATACGCGCGCGCGTCTTATAGACGTTTTTCTCGCCGTTCGGAGGGGAGGGCGGGGAGGGGGCGTGCCTGCAGCGTCATCAGGGGCGCGCCTTGTGCTGTTATAGATCAGCAGGCTATAGTCAGTGCTCAGTCTGAGGCTGATCTGAAAGGGAGAGGACGCAGAGCGGCAGAACAGTGACTCCCGGTGGCGGAAGAGGGGTAGTACATGCTGGACTTGGTTCCAATGCTTTTCTGTTAAGCCAAAAAATCCCCCTTTTTGCAACAGGTTGGAGGCTGGCAAACTAAGTTTGGGGTCGCTGTATGTTTTAAAAAAAAGAAAACATACGGGGCCCCATCAGTTTTTGGGCATTAGTGATCTATTGTCCCCTAAACCCTAGTTTTTGTACTCCTGGCCACTACAGTCTGCTGTTGTAGGCGGAGTCCCTCGATTTTGTATTATGGCTTCCAAAGGTTCGGGGTCAAAGGGTACAAAAAAGACCAGAAAACAAAGGGGTTCCCCCTCTGATTCTGATGATATGCCGATACTTTCCCCACAGCTTATTCCCGTGAAGGTCGCCTTGGATGAGCCATTAGGGGGGTCTGGTGCTGAGGCTGGCCCAGATCAGCCCAGCCCTGTGTTTATCACAGAGGAGATGCTAGCTGTATCCCTAGGGGGGCTAGAAGAGAGATTAGCAGCATTGATCGCTAGATCTATTCCTGGCAAGAAACGGGCTAGATCCCCATCACCAAAAGGTGTATCCTCAGATGCTGAAATTCTCTCTCCGGAGGAATTGGAATCGCAGGAGGATCAACTAGACCTGAACCAAGAGGGTTCAGGGATTGAGGGATCTACCTCTGAGGAACCATTTTCAGACTCCCAGACAGAGAGACTGTGGGTGCAGTCTTTGACGGACATGGTCCGCTCGGCATTTAATTTACCATTGCCAGAGCCTCAGGTTCCTGCGGTATCCTCTCTGGGCTCTTTGAAAGCTCCTTTAAGCAACGCAGTTTTTCCGGTCCATCCTCTCTTGGAGGAATTGATCTTTCAGGATTGGGTACGACCGGACAGGATTTTTCTACCGCCGAAGAGATTTGCGGTCATTTACCCTATGGAGGAAAAATTCTCGAAGAGGTGGAAGCTCCCAGTGGTGGATGCAGCCATCTCATGTGTGAATAAATCACTAACTTGCCCGGTGGAAAACATACAAATGTTTAAAGATCCGGTTGATAAACGGTTAGAGACACTTTTAAAAGCATCCTTTGCTACGGCAGGAGCAGTGGTACAGCCAGCTGTGGCTGCGATTGGAGTTTGTCAGGCGTTAAAGGACCAGACAAAAGAAATGCTAAAAGACATGCCTACCCAACAGGCAGAAGAGTTTTCTGACATTCCCAGAACTCTGTGTTTTGCGGTAGATGCTATAAAGGATTCCATCCAGCAGGCCTCTCGTTTATCACTATTTTTGGTGCACATGAGAAGGCTCTTATGGTTGAAGAACTGGGCGGCGGAGCCCCCATGCAAAAAGCTTCTGGCAGGGTTTCCCTTCCATGGAGGACGACTCTTCGGAGAGGATCTGGATAAATACATTCAGACTATTTCAAGTGGCAAAAGTACCCTTTTACCAGTCAAAAAGACATTCCGGGGTCCTACATTTAAAAGGCAGCTCTTTCCTGTCTCAGGGCCCTCAAATTCCAGGCAGTATCGACGGCCGCCTGCGCGATCCAACTTTAACAGTAGATCGCAGGGACAGGCCCCTGGGGGTAAGAGACCATGGTATCGCAAGCCGACAAAACCAGCCCCTAAGTCTGCCTTATGAAGGGGCGCCCCCACTCTCGCGGGTGGGGGGAAGGCTTCGTTTCTTCTCAGAAGTTTGGGAAGCCAAGATCCCCGACAAATGGGTCCGGGCGTCTGTAACCACAGGCTACAGACTGGAGTTTCTAAAGTTTCCTCCGCCTCATTTTCAAATAGAGGTGCCAGCCCAAGAGCAGGGGCTAGGTTTCTATTCCAATCTTTTTGTCATTCCAAAGCCCAACGGCGATGTCAGGCCAATCTTGGACCTAAAGAGTTTAAACGTTTACCTAAGGGTTCGTTCCTTCCGGATGGAATCCATCCGGTCAGCAGTCGCCACGCTCCAGAGGGACGATTTTCTGGCTTCCATAGACATAAAGGATGCTTACCTTCATGTACCAATCTTTCAGTCGCATCAAAGATTTTTACGCTTCGCAGTGGGGCAGCGACACTTCCAATTCAGGGCGCTCCCCTTCGGGCTGGCCACGGCCCCCCGGGTATTCACGAAGATCCTAGCCCCAGTTCTGGCCAATCTAAGGATCCAAGGGGTCACAGTCCTAGCATACTTGGACGACCTTTTGATCATAGATCACTCACGGCCGTGTCTGCAACAGGCAGTAAACCTCACGGTTCAGTACCTCGAAAGATTCGGCTGGGTCCTAAACCGGGAAAAGTCAGCGTTCCAGCCTACAAAGCAGTTGGAATACCTCGGCATGAGGTTAGACACAGAACATCAAAAGGTGTTCCTGCCCCTTGTAAAGATCGAGGCTATCAAGGGGTTGGTTCAGTTGGTTCTAAGCAAGAAAAAACCAACTATTCGCCTGTGTATGCGATTACTAGGCAAGCTAGTGGCCACGTTCGAGGCAGTACCATACGCTCAGATCCACACTCGCGTCCTACAGGCAGCCATTCTAGCAGCCTGGGGCAAGAGAGCACATGCCTTGGAGTCCCCTTTGACGCTATCATCAAGGGTCCGACAAAGCCTGGCTTGGTGGTTGAACCCTCAGAATCTTCTAAAGGGAAGGTCCTTCAGCCCCGTTGTCTGGAAGGTAGTTACCACAGACGCCAGCCTGGCAGGCTGGGGGGCGGTCTTGGAGGGGTTCTCTCGCCAGGGAACTTGGGTAGAAGCAGAGAGGCAGCTACCCATCAATGTTTTGGAGATCAGAGCTGCTCGCCTAGCCCTCCTGGCATGGACCTCCAGATTACAGGGGTCCCCGGTGAGAATCCAGTCAGACAATGCCACAGCGGTGGCATACATAAACCACCAAGGGGGAACCAGGAGTCAGGCCGCTCAGAGGGAGGTGAGCTTGATTTTTCAGTGGGCAGAGGTTCATGTACCCTGCATTTCGGCGATATTCATTCCCGGAGTGGACAACCTGCAGGCAGACTTCTTAAGTCGCCAGATTCTGTCGCCGGGGGAGTGGTCTCTGCATCCCCAGGTCTTTCAGACAATCTGCCAGAAGTGGGGAATGCCAGACGTAGATATAATGGCATCCAGGTTCAACAAGAAACTAGACAGGTTCGTGTCTCGAGCGAGGAACCCTATGGCCTGCGGAACCGATGCGTTGGTTTGCCCTTGGCATCAATTCAAACTTCTATATGCATTCCCTCCGCTACAGTTACTTCCGCGCCTGTTGCGCAGGATCAGAGTGGAGCACAAGCCAGTCATTCTAGTAGCTCCAGCTTGGCCCCGGAGGACATGGTACTCACTAGTCCTGAGGATGGCAGTGGGAGACCCTTGGACTCTTCCTCTACGACCAGACCTACTCTCACAAGGCCCGATCCTCCACCCTACATTACAGCGTCTAAATTTGACGGCCTGGAGGCTGAATCCCTGATTCTCAGGGGTAGAGGTCTGTCTAGGCAGGTAATTCCTACCCTGATTAGGGCTAGAAAGCCGGCCTCCAGGGTGATTTATTACAGGGTGTGGAGGAACTACGTAGGCTGGTGTGAATCCAAAAGATGGAATTCCCGCAAATATACCATTGATAGGGTGTTAGGTTTTCTCCAGCTAGGAGTGGATAAAGGCCTGGCTTTAAGCACAATCAAGGGACAGATTTCAGCTCTATCAGTATGGTTTCAGAGGCCGCTGGCCACCCACTCGCTGGTAAAGACCTTCATGCAGGGGGTCTTGCGTATTAATCCTCCTGTCAAGTCACCAATTTGTCCATGGGACTTAAATCTTGTCCTGTCCACTCTACAGAAACAACCCTTTGAGCCGTTGGCTGAGATTCCTTTAGTTTTACTGACAAGAAAGTTGGTATTCTTGGTCGCCATAGTTTCGGCCAGGAGAGTGTCAGAGTTGGCAGCCTTATCGTGTAAGGAACCATATCTCATTCTACATAAGGACAGGGCAGTTCTCCGGCCCCATCCTGCCTTTCTACCAAAGGTTATATCCAATTTTCACTTGAACCAGGATTTGGTACTTCCATCCTTCTTTCCGAAACCCACATCTAGAAAGGAGGGGTTGCTGCATACCTTGGATATTGTCCGGGCCATGAAGGCCTATCTTAAAGCTACAGAAAAGATCCGGAAAACAGATGTGTTGTTCGTTCTACCAGATGGCCCCAAGAAGGGGCAGGCAGCTGCAAAATCCACCATCTCGAGATGGATTAGACAATTAATCATTCAGGCCTACGGTTTGAAGAGGTTGCCTCCTCCTTTGTCGGTAAAGGCCCATTCTACCAGGGCCATGGGCGCCTCCTGGGCAGCACACCATCAGATCTCTATGGCTCAGATATGCAAGGCGGCGACGTGGTCATCAGTCCACACGTTTACAAGGTTTTATCAACTAGACGTGAGAAGGAATGCGGATTCAGCCTTTGGGCAGGCAGTACTACAGGCTGCGGTTTAAGATCCTCGGGATCAGGGGCACCCTTGGGTGTAAAAAAGAAAAAAAAAAAAAAAAAAAGTTTTTCTTGACTAAGTTGGATTTATTATTATTATTTGAGTATACCTCTAAATTAAATCTCTTTTGAGAAGATGTCTCCCTCCCCTCATTAAAGCATTGCTTTCGGACATCCCATATAGTAATGAATATGCCGCTCTGTGTCCCGTGATGTACGAGAAAGAAAAAGGGATTTTTAAATACAGCTTACCTGTAAAATCCTTTTCTTGGAGTACATCACGGGACACAGAGCTCCCACCCCTCTTTTGGGGAACATTTTTGGGAGGCATACTGCTTGCTACAAAACTGAGGGACTCCCTCTAGGGGAGGGGGTTATATAGGGAGGGGACTTCCTGTTTGAGATTGCCAGTGTCCACACCTGAAGGTACTCCATATAACCCATATAGTAATGAATATGCCGCTCTGTGTCCCGTGATGTACTCCAAGAAAAGGATTTTACAGGTAAGCTGTATTTAAAAATCCCTTTTTTCTCCCGCATACAGTGGCATACCAGTATTTAAAAATGCTACCTACCAATCGGAACCCAGAAAAAAGTGATGCCCCACCCTCCAATGTCATGTCATACAACTGACAAAATTAACAAAACATATAGCACAATTAATTAAAAACTCTGAAGCAAGAGTATGCCCCTCACACACTATGTTGATGAAGGGGAGCTTCAGCAATATCTTCACATATTAGGGGATTATCTTTGAAGGCTGATCAAGCACATCAGCCAGATGCGCCCGATCAAGAATTGTGGCTGGTGGAATCTGGTGTCATCGCCAGACTGCCAGTGTGGCAACCATAAAGGAGCCCAGTTGAAGCATTCAGCCACGGTTGCGGCTGTGTTTACATTCAGGGTACTGGGCGTGACGTCATAACGTCGCGCCCGGTCCTCCGACGGTCATAGAGATGACTGTGACCTTCTGGTCACCAGTCATCTCTATGCTTCACCAACGAGCGCCGGCCGATTCGCTCTCCGGGCCCCCAATGGCGCGGGAGAGCCCGGAGAAGCACCGGATGGCGGCGGGAGGAGAGGGGGGGACGTCCCCTCCCGCTGCCTAGAAGAACGATCGAACGGCGGAACCGCCGCTTTGATCGTTCTTCTGGTGCACAGAATCGCCGGCCTTAGACGGCGATATCTGAATGATGCCTGTGGCTGCAGGCATCACTCGGATATCCCCGCACAAAGTGGAGGACGTCATATGACGTCCTGCGGTGATCAAGTGGTTAAGTTGAAACGCGTAGGCTATCAGCTCCAGCTATCCAACCACGCTACTCTGTTTTGTTTTCTCTGCTCCTTTTGATTTTTAATCGTTTGGATCACCAGTTTATATGTGCTCTTACTATTGAGCATTTTTTAGGATTTATAAACTGCGTGATTGGGCTTTTCAATGTTTTTAATAACTTTTGTATGGCATTTAATTTTTATTAAAATTTGCCAATGTTTAAGTACTACACTATGTGGAAGCCTATTTTTCTCTTTTTCGGCCCCAACATAAGTCCTGTTACACCATCAACGGTCAGCGGACCCATACCTGGATTAAAATTTGGATTACCTACAAGTTGGTGGATTCCTGTGTGGATGGTTCCTGGTTCCTGTGCATACAATCCATTGATGCCTTTGGAGTGATTTAGCCTTAGAGATCCACCACCGTACCGTGACCTGGATCCATACGACACGGTAAGAGTGTTTTTAATCTTTCCCCATCCACTGGTGAAGGCACTCCTTGGTGACATCACGGTATCGCACCATACTGAGACCTCATTTATTGCACACCGGTATTGTAGATTGGATTATCTACATCTGTTTGGAATATACACCAACTTCCAACCTTGGATCCCATTTTCATATGGACTTTTAATATTGGACTTTCACATCCTAATATATCCTCACATATTCTTCACAATATACTGAGTGAGATTCACTTTTTCTTTATAGAAGTTTTTGCTTCTGACACATTATTTGGTATCTTATTACTGATCACCTATTGATTGTTATGTTTATATATGGTTAATTGTATATTTCTTTGTTATGAGGTAAATATTACAACATTTACTTTAGCGCTACACCTTATTTTCCTTTATGCCTGTTTACAAATTATGTTGTGGTGTTTAGCAGCTCAGTCACAGTTATTATTTTTCACATTTTAGTGCAATTTCTTGTACCCCCTTTTTTCACAGTGTGGCAACCAATCGGGATGCACCACATCAACTGCGCATACATTGCATGGCTCAGTGTAACTAAGCAATGGAGGACATCAGATGGAATGGAAGCCTATGATGTCAGGCCACATGTATGTAAACACGGCATCAGCGGGGCGTAGCATTTTTAACCACATAAGACCCGGACCATTATGCAGGTAAATGATTCGGCACTGCGTCGCTTTAACTGACAATTGCGCGGTCGTGCGACGTGCCTCTCAAACAAAATTGTCTTCCTTTTTTTTTTTTTCACAAATCAAGCTTTTCTTTGGTGGTATTTGATGACCTCTTGCGGTTTTAATTTTTTTTGCGCTGTAAACAAAAGTAGAGTGACAATTTTGAAAAAAACACAATATTTTTTACTTTTGGATTTTAATAAATATCTTTTTTTTTTTATTATATTGCAATAAGCGTATATTGATTGGTTTGCTCTAAAGTTATAGCGTCTACAAAATAGGGGATAGTTTTATTGCATTTATAATTATTTATGTATATATAATATTTTACTAGTAATGGTGGCGATTTTTTATTATTTTTTTGTGACATTACGACGGACATATCGGACACTTTTGACACATTTTTGGGACCATTCACATTTATACAGCGATAAGTGCTATAAAACTGCACTGATTACTGTGTAAATGTGACTGGCAGGGAATGGGTTAACACTAGGGGGCGAGTAAGGGGTTAAATATGTTCCCTAGTGAGTGATTCTAAATGTAGGAGGAGGGGACTCACAAGGGGAGGAGACCGATCTGTGTTCCTCTGTACTGGGAACACACATCGGTCTCCTTACCTCTGACAGGACCTGGATCCACGGTCCTGCCGTGATTGAGTGCAATCGCAGGTGCCCGGTGGAAATTGCAGCCAGGAAACCCAGGACGTCATATGACGTCCATCCAGGATGGGAGATCCCATCTGTGGACATCATATGACTATGGGCGGGTAGGGAAGTGGTTAAGGAGCACAATAAGTACTTGGAAGTCCCCCCATTTTCATTGTCTTTATTGGTTTAGCCCCTTTCTATTAGACACTTAACTGTTTACAAGTAAATCCTTTATTTGTCAAGTGAAACGCAGGTGCACAACTTTTCTATCCTCATGGTTTATTCACAGTACCATGTGCCTTTTTTGGTTTATTGTAGTTTTGTCACCCAGGTTTAAATACTGTCTAAATGAGCTGTCACGGGAGAGATCACTGCTTATCTTCAGTGAGCGCTTAGATAATGCGCGAACACTAGTCATCCTCCTAAGGGCTTGCATCATCCTATATTTGCTGTGCCCCCCTTGACACCCCCCCCCCCACCACACACACACACACACACACACACACACACACACACACTAAATTCCTGCCTTGTGGATGAGCGAGCTCTACCCAAAGTTCCCCTTAAAATAGTTCATCTAGGACAGACAGCAAGCATAGTGAGTAATTTGTGTGACAAATCTATTACTGCTACAGTTTTGTAAAACTGTAATGCAGAAGTGAAGTAGCTTGAGGCAGGCCGCATATGTGCCAACTGTACATTAAAAATAAAAAAATGAAGATTAAAAGTTTGAAAGAGATGACAATACAAGCCCTTTGGGGGAATGACTAGTGTTTGTGAATCATCTAAGCAGTGACTGTAGATGGGCAGCGCTCAGTCCCATGACAGCTCATTTAGACAGAGTTCAGACTTTGGTGACAGAACTGAGCCCAACAATAACCAACTGTGTTTAATGTTAACAACCCAGATTTGTACAAACTGAATTAGCTCAAGAAAAGAGAATTTCAAGGGCGGCTTTGCCGTCTTCTATTTATATATTTCCACTGTTTACAGAACGCCACTGAGCACAGTTTGTCTTAGAATGGCCTTGTATGATAACCCTATTATAATTATGAAAAATGTATCCTTTCTGTAAAAATTATGAAAAAGTGAAATGTATGCGGTCCTCCTTGTTTATTGAAAGTGTACACATAGTCATATTAATAGACTACTTAAATCAGGGGTCGACAATGTCCGGGCGCCAGGTCGCAATTGCGACCAGAAATTGTGACCTGGCGCCCGCGGCGGCTGGTAATTGAGGCCGCGGCCTTGGCTTTGCAGCCTACAAGTCCGCGAAGCCGCGGCCTCAATTACCGGCCGCCGCGGGCCTGCCGTGATCGCACGGTGGGGGAGCACGGAGGCACAGGATCCTGTGTCTCCGTGCGCCCCCACCTCCCCCGCCGCGCGATCGCGGCGGCCGGTAATTGAGGCCGCGGCTTTGCGGGCTTGTGATGTCCCATGCTCTCCCTTCTGTGAGCTGGCGCCATCTGGTGGTGGCCATATGGCATTACAAGTTAAACAGCAATTTTAATGTAATTTTTCACTATTTTTACTGCCATCTCCTTCCATTTAATTACAACCACCAAACATTATATATATTTTTTATTCTAACACCCTAGAGAATAAAATGGCGATCGTTGCAATACTTTGTGTCACGCCGTATTTGCGCAGCAGTCTTACAAGCGTACTTTTTTGGAAAAAAATAAAAATTATTTAAAAAATAAAACTGTAAAATTATCCCAATTTTTTTTATATTGTGAAAGATGTTACAGCGAGTAAATTGATACCCAACATGTCACGCTTCAAAATTGTGTCCGCTTGTGGAATGGCGTCAAAGTTTTACCCTTAAAAATCTCCATAGGCGACGTTTAAAAAAATCTACAAGTTGCAAGTTTTGAGTTAGAGGAGGCCTAGAGCTAGAATTATTGCTCTTGCTCTAACGATTGCGGCGATACCTTACATGTGGTTTGAATACCGTTTACATATGCGGGCGCTACTCACGTATGGGTTCGCTTCTGCGCGCAAGCTCGACGGGGTGCGTTTTCTGGCTCCTAACTTTTTTAGCTGGCTCCTAGATTCCAAGCAAATTTGTCAAGCCCTGACTTTTAATGCCAGAGTAGGTCCTTCCAAGTACCTGAAGGTTCGTCCCCCTTCTAGAGCACCCAGGAGTAAGGATGAGCTGAAACACCCCCGGGTTTGGTTCGGCAAGTTCTGGTGCGAACAGACAACATTTTTTAAAGGTAAAGAATAATTTTCGCGCCAAAAATATATATGAATATGTAAATAACCACACAAGGTGGTTGAAAAAAGCTGCTCCCCTTGAAAATAGAGTAACTCCTATTTGGAAAATTATATGGTGGTAAGGTGGCGCTAGTGAAAAATAGGGTGGTAGTCACTGGTCAGTGACCGTGGTGGGTGAAATTAAATAAATTGGATAAATATTCCTCAACAGGTATAAATCAGTAAAAATAGATGAATAATTAACCAGTGTACATAATGTGGTATTATGTGAAAAGGTTACAATTCATATTGGATTAACTTACATAAAAACATTGGCCCAGATTCAGATATAATTAGATTATCGTAGAGCAGGGGTGGCAAACACAAGGCCCGCGGGCCGAATCCGGCCCGCCAGACCTTGCCATGTGGCCCGCGCAACGCCAGGCAGGTTGCCACCACGTGTTTCGGTTTGCCCGGGATTGTCCCGTAATTAAAATTTTTGTCAAGTGTCTCGGGAGCCTTCAATACGGGACAATAATGCCTGCCACACACACTGCGCTGTAATTAAATAATTTGAAATCACTGGTTGCTAAGGCCACCCCGCTTGGCGTGTAGCAACCAGTGACGTCACCGTGCCCCGCTCTCTGAGACTCCCGACTCCACCCCCACCTCCTCCTCCAGCCGCGGTTCTTGCAGCAGAGAGAAGCTCGGCATCGTCAGACAGGTCACCTCCGACCTCCTCCATGGCTCCACCCCACTGCCAAGCAGCAGCCCAATGAGTGGCCTCCGCTGCTCAGCTGGACCCGGTCTGTCCCGACCTCCCGCTGCCTGCCCTGCAGTAAGTTTCAGGCCCGGGTCGCGACATCTCCGACGGTCCAACCACCTTCAGGGCCCAGGCAGGCTCCTCCTCCTCCCACCCGAGCGACTCACTGCATCGGAACCAAAAGAGAAGACCGGCCGGCGTCTGGCCGAGTGCCCAGGATGGGCTGGAGGTAGGTGCATCGCACACACCCACCCACCACAGACAGGGGCTGGGACAGGAAGGACTGCATGCCAGGCTAGGGGGGTCAATTTCACTCACCCCCTCTCTCTCATCCATCCCTCCCTCTCTCTCTCCCATCCATCCATTTCTCCCTCTCTCCCTCCCATCCACCCCTCCCTCCCTCCCATCCACCCCTCCCTCCCTCCCATCCATCCCTCCCTCTCTCCCATCCATCCCTCCCTCCCTCTCTCCCATCCATCCCTCCCTCTCTCCCATCCATCCCTCCCTCTCTCCCATCCATCCCTCCCTCTCTCTCATCCATATCTCCCTCTCTCCCATCCCCCTCTCTCTCCCCCTCTCATCCATCCCTCCCTCTCTCTTCTCTCCCCCCTCTCATTATCCCCCTCTCTCTCTCTCTCTCTCTCTCTCTCTCTCTCATCCATCCCTCCCTCCCTCCCTTTCATCCATCCCTCCCTCTCTCTCTCCCATCCCTCCCTCTCACTCTCCCAAGCCCCTATCTTTCTCCCCCTCTCATCCATCCATCCCTCTCTCTTCTCTCCCCCTCTCATTATCTCTCTCTCTCATCCACCCCCTCTCTCTCTCATTCATCCCTCCCTCTCTCTCTCCCATCCCCCTCTCTCTCCCCCTCTCATCCATCCATCCCTCTCTCTTCTCTCCCCCCTCTCATTATCTCTCTCTCTCTCTCTCTCTCTCTCATCCATCCCTCCCTTTCATCCATCCCTCTCTCTCTCAACCAACCCTCCCTCTCTCTCATCCATCCCTCCCCCTTCTCTCCCCCTCTCATCCATTCATCCCTCTCTCTTCTCTCCCCCTCTCATTATCTCTCACGCTCTCTCTCTCATCCATCCCCCTCTCTCTCTCATTCATCCCTCTCTCTCTCCCATCCCCCCCTCTCTCTCCCCCCTCTCATCCACCCCCTCTCTCTTTCTCATCCACCCCCCTCTCTCTTTCTCATCCACCCCCCTCTCTCTTTCTCATCCACCCCCCTCTCTCTTTCTCATCCACCCCCCTCTCTCTTTCTCATCCACCCCCCTCTCTCTTTCTCATCCACCCCCCTCTCTCTTTCTCATCCACCCCCCTCTCTCTTTCTCATCCACCCCCCTCTCTCTTTCTCATTCATCCCTCTCTCTCTCATCTCTCTCTCTCTCCCACTCCCTGTCTCTCTATCCCTCACCCAATGACATCTGCAAGACTTCCACACACACCAAACCCCATCCCATCCAATCCCATCCACCCCTATCCCGACCCCATCCCATCCAACCCCATATGCAGCAAACTCATTAATCCTGCACTCCATTCGCATCAAAGTCCTGAACCCTGCACCCCATAAAACCAGTAATAAAAAAATGCAGTGACAATTATTTATGATAATGAATATTGAACACCTAGTCCTACAGATACAACCGGCCCTTTGAGGGCAACCATTTTGCGAATGCGGCACCCGATGAATTTGAGTTTGACACCCCTGTCGTAGAGTATCAGAAATACACTACGCCGCCGTTTTTTACCTGGCTCTACGTGGAATCCAGGTAGATTTTGTCCAGTAAACGATGGCAGCGTAGTGTATTTCTCCCGTCGCAATCCATCTACGCGAGTAGGGGGCGTGAAGCATTTAAAATAGGCGCGTTCCCGCGGCGATCGAACTGCGCATGCTCCATTCGCAAATTTCCCGCCGTGCATTGCGCGAAATCACGTTGTTACGTCATTTTTTCTTGAGTAGCGTCGTTTACGGAGATTCCTATTCCCGAACGAGTTGCGTAAAAAATTTTTTTTTAAATTCGACGCGGTAACGACGGCCATACTTAACATGGGCTACGCACCGTTAGACCAGCAAAAAGCTGGTCTAACAGTACGTATAAAAAAATAGACGAAAGCGATTGCGAAGACCGCTCGTATCTTCGTGGATCGCCGTAAAAACTCATTTGCATATCCCGACGCATGAAAACGACGCGAACTCCTCCCAGCGGCCGCAAAAATATCACAGCGTAGATCCGAAGGCTTACGAAGACGTAAGCCTCTCGGATCGAAGCCCGAAGCCGCCGTATCATGGTTTGAGGATTCAAACTAGTGATACGGCGCGCAAAATTTGAAATTACTCCTGTCTAACACCAGTTAGACAGGCGTAATTGCTCTGTGAATCTGGGCCATTTTTTTTTAAAGGCTTATATGCATGGTATTGTCATAAAACGTATTTGGGGACCCGGGGGCAGGGGACATGTATCAATTCAAAATAAAAGTTTTAAAAACGGCTGTTTTTTCGGGAGCAGTGATTATAATAATGCTTGAAGTGAAACAATACAAGTGAAATGTTCCTTTATATTTTGTACCTGGGTGGTGTCTATAGTATGGCTCTAAAGTGGCGCATTTTTCCAGTGTTTAGAACAGTCAAAAAAAAAAAGAAATTTAAAAAAATCATTTAAAACTGATCGTGGCTGTAATGAATTCTCGGGTCCTAGCAATGCAGATAAAAGTCATTGAAAAAAAAATGGCATGGGTTCCCCCCCCCCCAGTTCATTACCAGGCCCTTTGGGTCTGGTATGAATATTAAGGAGAACCCCAGGCCAGAATAAAAAAAATAAAACAAAAAACAGCGTAGGGGTCCCCTCAAAAATCCATACCAGACCCTTATCCGAGCAACCTGGCAGGCCACAGGAAAGGAGGGGGACAAGAGTGCCCCCCTGAACTATACCAGGCCACAAGCACTCAACAATCAGTTTTAAATGGCTTTTTTCCCCCTTTTTTATTTTGTTCTAAACACAGGAAAACATGTGCCACTTTACAGGCATACTATAGACACCCCCCAGGTACAAAATTTAAAGGAGTATTTCAAATTTAAGCATTATTAAAATCCCTGCTATTCTGTTTCTTTTCTGAATCGGATACTTTTTTTTATTTTACATTTTTACAAAACAGAAAAAAAAACACACTAAAATAGACTATGCACCTTACAGATTATACAATCATTGTTACTAAAGACCTTTTTACTATGTTAATAAATACATTCTTTAAGTATATAAAAATTATCTACAATATAAGGTAAACCAATATATTTGATTTAGAGACTGCACCTTAATGGCTCATATGCATAGCTATCTCTTACCAGTGATCTACACTACTAATTTACAACAAATTCATCTGTGAACTCAACCTGTTTGCACAAACGGATTGGAGTCTAGCCATCGAGACCAAATTTTCCATTCCTCCCTTCGTAAATTAGAATTAATAGTACATCTTGGACAATTTGGTGTAGCTTCTTTACCCCTAGTATGTCGTTTTTGAGGAGTATAGTAAGACCTGTGAATAATAAATAACTGGGTCAGACACTGAAGAGGATAAGTAGACTCTGGTCAAATTCACCAGAGCTTAAATCTATTCCTCATCACTACAATCTTATGCCGCGTACACACGATCAGACATTCCGACAACAAAACCGTTGATTCTTTTCCGACGGATGTTCGCTTAAACTTGTCTTGCATACACGCGACCACACAAATGTCGGAAATTTCGAACATCAAGAACGTGGTGACGTACAACACTACAACGAGCCGAGTAAAATTAAATTCAATGATTCCGAGCACGCGTAGGTTTTTTGTGCATTAAATTGTGTACACGGTTGGAATTTCCAAAAGAACATTTGTTGTCGGAAAAATTGAAAACCAACCAGCTCTCAAATTTTTGTTGTCTGGAATTCCGACAGCAAATGTCTGATGGAGCATACACATGGTCGGATTTTCCGACAACAAGCTCACATGAATCCTTGGTGAGCTCTCTGTAGTGTGCAGGCTCATGGGGGAGAGATGCTGGTGTCAGCTGCCCTTGAGGGGTGATCGCTGCATGTGAGAGACTGGGCACCCAGCAATAGATGCAGGGAAGGTGTCCTGAGTGCCTGACACTAGCGAGCCCCAGTTACTGGAGCGCAGTGCTGGAACATTTTTTTGGCACTGAGCTCAAGAAAAAGCACAGATTCTTTGGAATGCATGTACTCGTCGGCCAGGGCCCTTAGGCAGTGCCAGATTGCCCAAATTGTCAGTCCGCCCCTGTTTTGGAGTACAGTATGGAACACAGTTCACAGTTGTTATAATCTACTGCCTGCCTGTTTTGCTACAAAACTGAGGCTATGTGGGAGGGGTTTAACTGATTGCATTCTCAGCATTAAGGTAACAAAAAAAACTTCCAATCCTTGTTGCCACCCCTCCCAAACACTTACCTGACTCCTCATCTGATCCAGTCCTGTTCCATCTGCAGCACCGTTGCTCCCTCCTGGTCTGAGCCCATAGGCTCCTGCTCCTATCAGTCAAATCCTGTGAGGATGGAGCAGGGGGTGTGGCTGACCTGGGCTGTGTGGGTGTATGGATGTGCACAGCCTGGATCGGGAGCATGTCTGCATAGGTTATTCCTTAGCACATGGCTTGCTATGGACTCACACCCAAGAAGGAGCAGGTAGCTCCGGTGGTGGACTGCAGATGCATTCCCCGACTTGTTCATTCCCCGACTTAGTTGGGGTAGGCGGTACACTTTGGTGAGGGTTGGTCAGCCACACCAATGACCTTTGACCTCTGGGAACCCAACTTCTGACCTTTTGGGAGTCCTAGCCTTATTCTTCAATAGGAAACCCTAACTCCTAAGAATGTCTCTTTACCTCCTCTTCTCTTCTGGATTAATATCACTTTAACCACTTGTCCACCGTCAAATGACGGCGGGCGGAGGACTCCAATCTCCTGACTGCACGTCATATGACGTCCAGTCATTTAATTAGGGAATGCGCGCGATCGCGTGCGCGCATCCCTGTACTGTCGGTAGCGGCGTGTCACGGAGACGCCGCTCATTACCGACAGGGGTGAACAGCGGCGTGGATGCGCTGTTAACCACGTGATCGGCCCTGATGAAGTCACGGCTGATCACGCATGGCAACACCCCCATAGTGCACGGCGCGTGCCCGTCGGTGGCAGCGTGTTCCTAGGAACACTGCTCGTCACCGACAATGGTACATAGCCATTGGTCAGGGCTGTGTACCACGTGATCAGCTCTGATCACGAAGTGTAAACAAAGAGCTGTAACTAACTGTTACCAGCTCTTCTCCCCTTACACATAGATTCCAGTGTGAGGAGAGAAGAGCTAGAAGCAGTGAGTTACAGTTCTGTGTTACTGTAGTGTCTGCACAAACACCACATCTGTCCCTTTGCCCCCCCCCCCCCCAATTGTCACCAGTCACCCAACAGTCACCCATAAAGTGCACCTGTCACATAAAGAGACTGCCATCAGTGGTGCAACCGTCCCCCACCAGTGACAGTACCCTGTCACTGTCACCCATCTATGACCTACCCTGTCACCGTCACCCATCTATGACCTACCCTGTCACCCGTCACCCACCAGTGACCTGCCCTGTCACCCGTTTATGAAGAAAAAATACAAATTTGCTAAATTTTATGACCGAAACAAAGAAAAATGCAATTTTTTCACAAAATCTACTGTCTTTTTTTATTTATAGCGCAAAAAAAAACAAAAAAAAAACACGAGTGATTAAATACCACCAAAAGAAAGCTCTATTTGTGTGAAAAAAGGACGCAATTTTTGTTTGGGTACAGTGTTGCATGACTGAGTAATTGTCATTCAAAGTGTGAGAGCACCGAAAGCTGAAAATTGGTCTGGGTAAGAAGGGGGTTTAAGTGCACTGTATTGAAGTGGTTAAGGAGCCTGTGTCCTATAATATACCCCAAGTTACTGGTAAGCCAAAAATCCTATTTTACGTTTTTGCATATGAAACACATTAAAATCCTATTTATCTTAGGGACAGCAAATATTATATAAAATATATAAATTAAAGCTCATTTAATGACACCGTAAGGTACCCTCCTTGGCTTACGTAAGCATAATGCCCACATATGTTTTTAACTTTCCCTATGGTAGAAAATGGATTAGGGCATTTCATATTGGGTGCCGTAGGCAATTCCATTCCCAGTGTAAGCATGAGGGTACAAAATATTGTAGGTTATAATTTTTTTCCTAGAAAAAAAAAAAAATGATTGCAAATTATTAAGCTGTGTGAATATGTATTTTGTCCATCCTTGCTTATTGTAGGACACCATGGCCCAGATTCACGTACATCTGCGCATTATTGGACCGGCGTAGCGCACCGCCTTTACGTTAGACTTGCGCAATTTTGCCGCGTAATCACCCTATTCTCGTAGCTTTTGCGCAGGAAATTGCGCATACGTAACGTTTTTCCAGAGGCGTAAGGAGGAGTAATACAAATTGGGAAGGATGTGGGCGTGTTACATTGAAATGAGCCGTGACCCCATGCAAATGAAGGGCCGGCCGGCTCGCGCATGCGCGCTTGAAGGAGACCATGGTCAGCTCCGCTGTGCGCATGCTCACAACTCGGGAGCGGCGCAATCAGTGAAATTGGAAATGGACTAGGGCAACTTTGTGAACTACGCAGACAGCATAAATAGACATACACAAATGCACTTCCTTTGCAAAAGTACATCCCTTTGTATCCCTCCCTCTACAGCAAGGTGCTTTTGTTTGTTTGTGACGTGTCTTTGAGATATTTGGGGACTGTTTTGCAGAGTGATTTTTGTCTTTTATGTGTTTTCTTTGTTGTTATTTTGTTTAAATTATATTTTTGCTGGGCATTTTTTTTTTTTTGCTCGTCATTTATTTAATTTTTTTGGTTCTGTTTGTGTATGATTTTGGAATGTGGGGGTGATATTCCTGCGGGAAAAGGGGTGTCACCCTCATTTGTGGTGAAGTGATCCCCAGGTCTGTGTGAATGGTGTATGAATGTACAGTGACATAATTGGAGCCGTGGCATGGCGTTGCAGCTCACAAGTCCTGCATGGTGGACTGGTGCCAATCCAATGTGATGACGATGTGGTGTGTGTGTGCTAGGGACCACAGTGGTGTGCATGCATGCATTCTCATTGTGCCATGATTAATGTGTGTGTTTAACGTGCAAAGTTGCATAATGTGAGCTGGCATGAGATGGGGTCATGAGATGGGGTACCAGTGCATATGCAGAGTCACCTTGAAGGGAAAAGACAGGAGGATGTTAGTCATGCATGTGCCACTTGTGAGGTGTGCATCACGGGAGGGGATAGTCATGCCTGCCACCCATGTCACTCACCAACCAGCCAGCTGTCCCCATACATGTTCTGTTCGAAATCTGTGGGGATGGGGCTCTGATTGTATATGTAGCTGTCATGGGTGTCATGGGTGGTGCCATGTGTTGGGCTGCTGATGTTCTCCTGCAAGGTTGTGGTAATTCCAGGATGGCATGAGGGGTGAATCTGAAGATGCGAGACACCTCAGAATCACTCATGCCAAAGATGTCTATGCGTGTGTGATATATCAAGTGAAGAGTGAGGGGCTTGTATCAGATAAGAATATTGTATTAGATTAGATTAAATTGTAAATTTTATATAAGCAAATAAAAAAAAAAAAAAAATCTCCCGTGCCCTCCTTAGTGCCATCCTCCGTGCCCTCCTCCTTCTTTGTTCATCTAAAGTCAGTAGTATAGCTATGTGCGACGATGCCCCTGGCATGTTGGCATACAGATTGTTGAGCAACACGTGTGACTGCTGAACTCCTCACTAACAGTGTTGCTTTATCTGACAAGTAGACTTTTTTTCTTTTTTTAGACCAGCTTTTATCAGCTCTAATTTTAGACAGGACATTTTGCTGTTGCGCACACTGCGCCGCCTGCGCTGCCCCAACGTTGTTTTGTGGATCCCCGTAAGTCCCTCATTAGCATATTTGACTAGCAAATCAATGGTGTGTCTATCGCACTTTTGCGCGGACGGATGCGCCAGTCTAACGAAATTACGCGGGACAAAATAAAGACGATTTTTTGCGTATCTCGTTCTGGGGATGCCGCGCAACGAAACGCACGCGCACATTTAGACTTACGCACGCGCATCTCCTGTTGCGCAGGCGTAATCGCTCTGTGAATCTGGGCCCATATCTATAAACTGAACAGCACATTATTTCCAAGGATTGTTTTCATGGTCAGACCAAGCAGAGAGGACATATGTTTGTGTTGATTTGTATTTACTGGAAAAAGTAAATCCTCTGTGTGATTTAAAAGATTATCAACCCTTGAAAATTAAAGCACTTATTTTTAAAGTGCTTTCATTTCTAATCAAAACCACGTAACCCTCCCTGGAAGGACTGTTATTGGTTGCTTGGTCCTTGTGTCTAAAGAAAGGGTTTCTCCATTATCATGCCTGATGTGCTTCCATATAGTGACGTTTCACATTTGTATCTATTCTTTTATCACTTTGCCTGCAGCTCCTTCACGAGCCAACAGCAGCCGTCATAACAATTTTTATAGCAGTGTTTCAAAGACTGAATATGAATTTGTATTTGAACATACTTGTACTGGCGCCTTCTCCCCAGTGTTGGATTCATCTTTTGTTCACTTCAGTGTTTTTTTAAAAGATAATACACTTGTTAAAGGGCTTTATCTATTTTGTACAAAATCTCAAGTCTTATTTAGATTACGCTTTTACTATGCACTGCGCCTGTGTGCAACAACAAGATGTGTGTATTTAATCCTCTTATTGAAGATTGAAGGACTGGTGTATAGGTTGTCTGGCCTTTCCTTTTTGTTCAGAATGGTGTAGCCATGCCAAAAGGCCTTCTTCAATTATAGAAAATAACTTGCACTCTAATTGGGCATCATGAAAACCTATACGATGCCTTGAAAAAGTGTTCATACCCCTAAATTTCAAATTTTGTCATGTTACAACCAAAAATGTAAATGTATAGGGATTTTGTGATGGACCAACCCAACGTGGCACATAATTGTGAAGTGGAGGGAAAATGATAAATGTTTTTTAAAGTGGAGCTCCACCCTGAATTTGACCATTAACAGTGCACATGCGCGGGATCGAGCTGTGGATGCTGGGACAGATCCGTGGGAGATCTGCTTTAACATTTTTTTTAAAAATAAATGTTAAAATGTGTGGCAAATTCTCCCACCTGATCTGTGGATCTCTGCAGCTCCTCCAGAGTTACCATGGGCCTCTTGGCTGCTTCTCTGATTAATGCTCTCCTTGGCCTGTCAGTTTAGGTGGACGTCCATGTCTTGGTAGGTTTGCAGTTGTGCCATATTCTTTCCATTTTCAGATGATGGATTGAGCAGTGCCCTGTGAGATGCTTGGAATAATGTTTTATAACCTAACCCTGCTTTTTTTTTTTTTAACTTAAATTTTATTGATTTTCAACATTTTCCAGGCATAGGAAAAACAAAAGAAAGGACACAGAAATAAACATAAAAGGACATATAACATTATGGAGCGGCAGCACTAGGAAGGACAAGCAGAATTTCCGGCATTACAACTGGTGCCAAGTATGTAGAACAAACCACTAAATATAGGTCAGAGCAAGATCCAATCTGGCGAACATAGGGCCAAGTATCTATATCATCACAGAGTCCAGCCTGCCATAGTGTGCCTTAGTAAACAAAGGAGAATAGGTCATAGTAAAGAGGTAAGAAGCAGTCCGTGTAAGTGAAGAGGAGTAATGAGAGAGAGGTAAAGAGTGGAGAGGAAAAAGAAGAGATAGGACTGCCATCTGCCCCGCAAAAAAAAAGAGAGAAACCCCCCCCAGAGCCCAGGATACCCAACCATGCCGTGCCCCCCCCCCAAAATCGGGGGTTATTTCATGTGATCAGGGCCTCCAGCGCAGTCCATAGTTCCCATACCCGGTCGTGGGTATCGAGAGTGTTATTTAGGGGAGCTGTCATATACTCCATCCTCTTGACGTCCCTGATTCTAGAGTGTAGTTCAAACAGGGAGGGAGGTTCCTTCTTTTTCCATTTCAAGGCCACCAAGCACTGTGCGGCTGTAAGGACCTGTGCCAAGAGTTTTTTTATTTTTTTTAGAATATTTAGAAAAAGAGGGGGGTGGGATGCCCAGAAGGAAAAGTTTAGGACAAAATGGGACCGATGAACCGAATATGGAGTGGAGGAGGGAGTGGACTGTCTGCTAATAGGGCGCAATGAAAGAGCAGGTCCAATAGGTATGATATAGCGTTCCCACCTCGTCAGCAGCGGTGATCAGCTGAAGGATAAATGGAGTGGAGCAGGTCTTGAGTTTGGTACCAATGAAACAAAATGTTATATTGATTCTCTTTATAGAGCGTACAAATGGAGCTCTTAGAGGCCTGTGACCATACAAGCTTCCATGCCTGAATAGGTATATCCTCACCCAAGGCCTTCTCCCACTTGCGCATGTAGACATGCCGAGGCCCAGTAGGCGACATGTCCATTGTCAGGAGCTGGTAGGGGCGCGAGATCATACCTTTTTTAGGGGATGAACCTTCTAGACAGATTTTCTCAAACTCGGTTAAAGGGGAGAATTGATGATTCGTTACTAGAGATTGAGCAAAATGACAGATTTGTAAATAACTAAAAAAAAAGCCTCTTTCAAGTCTTGGAAAGACTGTAAAGTTCTGGTTCTAGTATCCACCAATTGACCGTAGCGAAACAGGGCCCTATCCCTCCAGAAGTGGGACTTCTGCAAGGTCAAGCTGTCTGGGATATTAGGCATAAACAAAAAAGAGGTGACCAAGGGAGGCAGAGGAAGTGAGGAGGTATTGCGTTTTAGCGCGCCGCCACAACGTTCGCAATAATGTCATCGGTCCAAGAAGTTGTGATGGGTTGAGTGATATGTCAGAACGCCACAGCATGGAATTAGGGTGGGTAGGGGCCAGCCACAGTTTCTCAATTTGTGTCCATCTGTTATAGGCATGGAGGGTACACCAAGAGGCTACAGATCCCAGCTGGGCGGCTAAGTAGTATTTGGCGACGTTGGGGAAAGCAAGGCCACCCTGATTGCAAGGGGCGTACAGGACTGATCTAGCTATCCGGTGCCTCTTATAGTTCCAAAAAAACTTTAAGTCGCCCTGGATGGCTCTTAAAAGTGTGGCTGGGATAGGGATGGGGAGCGTTTCAAAAAGATAGCGAAGCTTAGGTAGGATCGCCATCTTGATGGTCGCTAAGCGACCAAATAGGGATAGCTTTAGGCTTTTCCATTTGGCCAAGGAGGCCCTAATGGCTGTGTACAGTTGGGGAAAATTGGCCTTTTTGTATAGAGTGTCGTAGGAGGGCATAAGGTAAACACCAAGGTACTTTAAGGCAGAAGCCTTCCATGCATAACCGAAGGTTTGGGAGAGTGTCCTATGTAGTAGATTGAGGGGGAGAGCTTCCGTCTTGGTTATTAATTTTTGTGCCCCGAGAGTACGCCATAGCGGTCTAACTCTACTTGCAAATTCGGGGGGGGGGGGGACTTGAGGTTGTGTAAGGGTGAGCAGGACATCGTCCGCAAACAGGGAGATCTTAAAGTCCCTAGTGCGAACTGGGATGCCACGAATGCTTGGGTTTTGTACCACACATGTGATATTTTGAATTCCCTAAACTGGTAATTTGTGAAGTATTCACTATTACAAGTTTTAGGTATCATAATTGTTTGCCATTTTACTTGTGTATACAATTTTGAGTCTTGACGTTTTTGGCTGCGGTGTCCCATCCATAAGGGGGCGCAGGGGCACTGCCCCCCTAATCTCTATGCAGGGAGCCAGACGCATAGTTCTACGGGTTTTTTTTTTTTTTTTTATTCCGAAAGCCAGAGGCTCTAATTTTAATTCAAAAAGGGTGGACTTGGGGCACAGAGCACTGCGCCCCGAGCCCACTCACTTGTGACACTTAAGGGTTTTGGTTTCCGCCGCCCAAAAGATGGAGCACCAACCACCACTAGTGTTTGGTATCTATTTACTTCTACAAAAAAAAATCTGTATTATATTATGTTTGTGCACTGACATTCGTTTTATTTAATTTTTGTAAGCATTAGAAATAAGTACAAACGATAAATATTTTGTAAAAAAATACAACATGTTTGATGGCTGCAGAATTCTATCGTGTGACAAAAAAAAATTAAACTGCCACCACCTAAGTCATTTTCTAGCAAAAAATGCTGATTTTATGTGAATCATTTCAAAATGATCTGGGATGCAAAGTGGTTAATTTGGCATACAGACTGACCTATAAAATCCATTATGTCATTGGCTTGTCAAGAGCCTGGGTCAGGCTACTGGGTCTGGTCAGGTTACTGGGTCGGGTCAGGTTACTTGGTCAGGTTACTTGGTCGGGTCAGGTTACTGGGTCGGGTCAGGTTAGACTACATCCCAAAATGTCAAAATGTCTTGTAGTACAACAGTGTCATACAAGTTTATATCAAGTATATACATTGTTTGCAATACATTAATTTCTAAAAATCACTTTGGTCCTATATATTAAACATCTGCATATTTTGGATCAAATGTCTTTTTTTGTATTTTTTTTTTTTGCCCCTGAGTTTTAAATGTGAGCTACTGAAGCAGATTCTTGGTAAAATATGTTAACAAATTGTGTTTCTTTTCTTTTGCGCATCATCACAGGTTGTCATTAAAGCATATAAGCTAATCTAGGGTCAGACAGAGCACAGTAGGCATAATAAAAAAAAAATGTGTATGTGTGTGTGTGGATAGATAGATAGATATGTGTATATATATTTATATATTATATATTTTTCTGGCTGGTACCTAAATAAAGCTTTATATTACATGGACAATTTTGTAATGGCAATGCCTTGATTCCTTGCTGCTGAAAATCGATGGTGCCAGTGATTAACTGTGATTTTGAAGTTGGCGACACAATTGCTGTAGTCGTGTTTCTGTGTGGCTAGCTACAGGTTGCTACATCATTACTTTAGCAATCACTATTGCAAATCGCTCTCATTTTACTTTATCAACTTCTAGCTAAGCAGTAAGGGTGAATGAAGTTTGATATTGCGTATATATTTGGTATCAGAATTTCTGGTGTTACAATTTATACATTTTGGATTAATTTTGTTTTCAGAATTAATATTTGTATTTTTTCATGATTTTTGGGATTTTCTATTATGGGGATGTGAGCATGGTTAGTAATTTTTTTCCAATCTCAGCTTGTAATAGTCTTATAGCGAGCAGCTCTCAACACAATAACGCACGTTATTTATTCTACAAACACATTTTTTTTTATATTCATAGTATACTTTTTCCACTTTATTCACACTATTTTATTTTTCTTAATTTCCACCTTTTGCACCGTGTAGGATTCCATTTACCTATTCTTTGAGAATTTCTATGCTAGCAACTTTACATTTTTTTTTTAACTGTTGTGACCTAAATGGATTCATATGTATGTATAAATTCTATAAAATACTGTAACTATAATTTTAGAAAATAAGTTGATTTTCTGCTACTAAAGCATCTATTGGACCTACTGGCTACTAAATTTTACATACATTTGTGAACTTTTGTATTATCACAAGCTCAACTACCGGTAGTTGTCTAGCCAGCTTTTAGAGCAGGGGTCTCAAACTCAAATTACCACAAGACGAGTTTTCAAATCCCATGGGGGGCCGCATGCAAACTTCAAAAACAGTACTGGTGTCAGTGAACGCATTATTAACCCCCCAGCACTGGTGTCAGCGGACGCATTATTACCACCGGCACTGGTGTCAGTGGATGCATTATTAACCCCCACACTGCACACCGACCCCCTACACTGCACACCGACCTCTACACTGCACAGCGACCTCTACACTGCACAGCGACCTCTACACTGCACAGCGACCTCTACACTGCACAGCGACCCCTACACTGCACACCGACCCCTGCACACCGACCCCTGCACACTGACCACTACATTGCACGATGACCACTCACCATCAGGGCACAGCGCACATCAGGGTACAGGGCACAGCGCACATCAGGGTACAGGGCACAGCGCACATCAGGGTACAGGGCACAGCGCACATCAGAGTACAGGGCACAGCGCACATCAGGGTACAGGGCACAGCGCACATCAGGGTACAGGGCACAGCGCACATCAGGGTACAGGGCACAGCGCACATCAGGGTACAGGGCACAGCGCACATCAGGGTACAGGGCACAGCGCACATCAGGGTACAGGGCACAGCGCACATCAGGGTACAGGGCACAGCGCACATCAGGGTACAGGGCACAGCGCACATCAGGGTACAGGGCACAGCTCACATCAGGGTACAGGGCACAGCTCACATCAGGGTACAGGGCACAGCTCACATCAGGGTACAGGGCACAGCTCACATCAGGGTACAGGGCACAGCTCACATCAGGGTACAGGGCACAGCTCACATCAGGGTACAGGGCACAGCTCACATCAGGGTACAGGGCACAGCTCACATCAGGGTACAGGGCACAGCTCACATCAGGGTACAGGGCACAGCTCACATCAGGGTACAGGGCACAGCTCACATCAGGGTACAGGGCACAGCTCACATCAGGGTACAGGGCACAGCTCACAGCGCACATCAGGGTACATTGAGGCACATGGGCCACATGGAGCACAATCAGGGCACATTGAGGCACATGGGCCACATGGAGCACAATCAGGGCACATTGAGGCACATGGGCCACATGGAGCACAATCAGGGCACATTAAGGCACATGAGGGCACATGGAGCACAATCAGGGCACATTAAGGCACATAAGGGGTACATGGGGAACATGAGGGCACATGAGGGCACATGGGGCACAGGTCAGCGTTTACCTGTTTTTTCCGTATGCAGGAGTAAAGCAGGAAGTGTCTTTCATAAGTTCACTTTTCTCTCTTGTCACGCTGCGGCTGCTTGCCGCCCCCCCCCCCTCTCTTCTCGTCCATCCCAGGTGATATCACAAGCAGAGGGGGGTGGACGAGAAGAGAGGGGGGGTCCGCCGGGGGGCGGGAAGCAGCGTGACGCGAGAGAAAAGTGAACTTATGACAGAGTATACAGACGCTTCCTGCGCTACTCTGCGTATTATTAAAATCTATTCCCCCCCACAAATGGCCCGGGGCCGGTACTTTGAGACCCCTGTTTTAGAGTATAGCTGGGAATGAACAACCAGCGACAGTTCCAAGACTGAAAAAACAAAACAAATATGTTTTGGTGTGTAATGCTCCTTATATATATTGTGTAGGTACATTTAATTATTATCGTATACATTTCAGTGTGATAGTTTTTTTTACCCTTTATGGTTTAGAATAGCAATTTGGACAAAATAAATACCGATATACAGATTTTTTTTGCCATACAGCTGTCTTTGTAAAGATGTTGCTCTTAGAAATTTGTTTGCCCACCGTTCTGCTTAGTTACTTTCAGAAACTTGGAATTGGATAACAGACCGCTGATGTCTGCACTTTCCAAATTCAGAAAACTTGCTTCAGCTTTAACCACTTGACTACTGGGCACTTAAACCCACTTAATAACCAGACCAATTTTCAGCTTTCGGTGCTCTCACATTTTGAATGACAATAACTCAGTCATACAACACTATAACCAAATGAAATTTTTGTCCTTTTTTTCCCACAAATAGAGCTTTCTTTTGGTGGTATTTTATCACCTCTGCGGTTTTTATTTGTTTCACTATAAATGAAAAAAGAACGAAAATTTTGTAAAAAAAATACATTTTTCTTCATTTCTATTATAACATTTTGCAAAAAAGTAATTGTTCTTCATAAACTTGGCCTAAAATGTATACTGCTACATATCTTTGGTAACAAAACAAAAAAATGTTAGATATTATTTAGTCTGGGTGAAAGTTATAGGGTCTAAAAGCTATGGTACCAATTACTGAAAATTGATCAATTTGATCACATCTGACGTACTGACATCCTCTCTCATTTCTTGAGACCCCAACATGCCAGAAAAGTACAAATACCCCCAAAATGACCCCTTTTTGGAAAGAAGACATTCCAAGGTATTTAGAAAGAGGCATTGTGAGTTTTTTGAAGTTGTAATTTTTCCCACAATTCTTTGCAAAATCAAGATTTTTTTCATTTTTATTTTCTTTCCACAAAATTTTCATAATAGTGGGTTATTTCTCACACACAGCATATGCATACCACAAATTACACCCCAAAACACATTCTGCTATTCCTCCCGAGTATGGCGATACCCCATGTGTGGAACTTTTACACAGTGTGGCCACATACAGAGGCCCAACATGCAGGGAACGCCATCAGGCGTTCTGGAGCACCCAGACCAATTCTGACATTTCTCTCCTACATGTAAAAATCAACACTTATTTGCTAGAAAATTACATAGAACCCCAAAACATTATATATGCTTTTTTAGCAAAGACCCTAGAGAATACAATGGCGGTTGTTGCAACTTTTTATCGCGCATGGTATTTGCACAGCAATTTTTCGAACACATTTTTTTTGGAAATAAAACAGTTTTGTGCTTTTAAAAAAAAAAAACATTAAATTTAGCCCAATGTTTTTGCATAATATGAAAGATGAAGTTACGCCGAGTAAATAGATACCCAACATGTCACCCTTCAATATTGCACACGCTCGTGGAATGGCGCCAAACTTTGCGACTTAAAAATCCCCATAGGTGACGCTTTAAATATTTTTACTGGTTACATCATATTAGTTGGAGAAGAGGTCTAGGGCCAAAATTATTGCTCTCGCTCTAACGTTCGCAGCGATACCTCACATGTGTGGTTTGAACACCGTTTTCATATGTGGGCGGGACTTGCGTATGCGTTCGCTTCTGCATGCGAGCTCACGGGGACAGGGGCGCTGTATGCCCAGAGTATTGCGGAGTATGCCCAGAGTATTGCGGAGTATGCCCAGAGTATTGCGGAGTATGCCCAGAGTATTGCGGAGTATGCCCAGAGTATTGCGGAGTATGCCCAGAGTATTGCGGAGTATGCCCAGAGTATTGCGGAGTATTGCCCCCCAGAGTATTGCAGAGTATGCCCAGAGTATTGCAGAGTATGCCCAGAGTATTGCAGAGTATGCCCAGAGTGTTGCCCCCCCAGAGTGTTGCCCCCCCAGAGTATTGCCCAGCATTGCAGAGTATGTGCAGCAGGGATGGCTGAGCAGGGAGGGATGGATGGATGGATCTGTGACTACATTTGTCACAGATCCAGCCCGCAGCACTGGCACTGCCATCCGCTCCCTCCCCTCTCCTCTCACACTGCACCGATCGGTACAGAGAGAGGAGGGAGGAACCGGGAGGGAGGGAGGAACCGGCGTCATCAAATGACGCCGGTCTGTTTACATCTGATCGCGCCGTCATTGGACGGCGCGATCACGTGGTAAACCGCAGCTATCAGCGGCAATTTACCGTGATCCGTCATGGACATTCCCGTGTGCGCGCCCCAGGGGGCGCGCAGGAGCGCGACTCTGGAATCACGTTATATAACGTGATTCCAGGGTTAAGCAACCACCTTGCCGCCGTTATTTTTCGGCAGGTGGTTGCTAAGTGGTTAATATTTGTCAGGTAGGTGAAATAATAAGGGGACTTTATTGTATATATTGCATTGATCTTTTCTTGTGGACTATGATTGCATTTGATTCAAATTCTCTTAAAAAAAACAAAACAACAAAACAAATGGGTATTCCAACCGAGTGCTATTTAAGGGAAAAATTAAGATATTTGCTCCATGATAAAAAATAAATAAAAAAAACATTATTACGAATAGTAAAAATGCAATTTAGAGTTCCAGACATGATCATGTATAGAAATAACTAAACTTTTGCAGAGCCACAATGCTCTTGAGACCAGTTCCAAACATTAAATGTACAGTACTGTATTTTACTAAGCTGTGTTTATACAGGACATATGTACAGTTGTATTCAAAATTATTCAACCCTCCAATGCTGTAAAGGGTTTTAGGGAATTTAGTGTACATTTTTAATTGTATTCAGAATGAAATCCAACAAGGACTTCTTAAAGAACCATATGCAACTAAAATGACATCAATTGGTTTTGTATTACAGTAGTAAATGTTTATTTTTTGAATTCTTCATTTACACAATTATTCAACCCCTTAAAGACTACGGGCCAGATTCAGGTACATCTGTGCATTATTGGACCGGCGTAGCGCACCGCCTTTGAGATATTTGGGGACTGTTTTGCAGAGTGATTTTTGTCTTTTATGTGTTTTCTTTGTTATTTTGTTTAAATTATATTTTTGCTGGGGCATTTTTTATTTTTGCTCATCATTTATTTTATTTTTTTGGTTCTGTTTGTGTATGATTTTGGAATGCGGGGGTGATATTCCTGCGGGAAAAGGGGTGTCACCCTCATTTGTGGTGGAGAAGTAATCCCCAGGTCTGTGTGAATGGTGTATGAATGTACAGTGACATAATTGGAGCCGCGGCATGGCATTGCTGCTCACAAGTCCTGCATGGTGGGCTTGTGCCAATCCAATGTGATGAGGATGTGGGGTGTGTGTGCTAGGGACCACAGTGGTGTGCATGCATGCATTCTCATTGTGCCATGATTAATGTGTGTGTTTAACGTGCAAAGATGCATATGTGAGCTGGCATGAGATGGGGTCATGAGATGGGGTCCCAGTGCATATGCAGAGTCGCCTTGAAGGGAAAAGACAGGAGGATGTTAGTAGTGCATGTGCCCCTTGTGATGTGTGCATCATGGGGGGGGACAGTCATGCCTGCCACCCATGTCACTCACAAACCAGCCAGCTGTCCCCATACATGTTCTGTTCGAAATCTGTGGGGATGGGGCTCTGATTGTATATGTAGCTGTCATGGGTAGTGCCATGTGTTGGGCTGCTGATGTCCTCCTGCAAGGTTGTGGTTAATTCCATGATGGCATGAGGGGTGAATCTGAAGATGCGAGACACCTCAGAATCACTCATGCCAAAGATGTCTATGCATGTGTGATATATCAAGTGAAGAGTGAGGGGCTTGTATCAGATAAGAATATTGTATTGTATTAGATTAAATTGTAAAGTTTATATAAGCAAAAAAAAAAAAACATCTCCCGTGCCCTCCTTAGTGCCCTCATCCTTCTTTGTTCATCTAAAGTCAGTAGTATAGCTATGCGCGACGATGCCCCTGGCATGTTGGCATACAGATTGTTGTGCAACACGTGTGACTGCTGAGCTCCTCACTAACAGTGTTGCTTTATCTAAAAGGTAGACTTTTTTTCTCTTTTTAGACCAGCTTTTCTATGGTCTAATTTTAGACAGGACATTTTGCTGTTGCGCACACTGCGTAGCCCTAACATTCTTTTGTGGATCCCCGTAAGTCCCTCATTAGCATATTTGACTAGCAAATCAATGGTCTGTCTAGCGCAGTTTTGCGCGGACGGATGCGCCTGTCTAACGAAATTACGACGGACAAAAAAAAAGTAGATTTCTTGCGTATCTCATTTTGGGGATGCCGTGCATCGAAACGCAGGCGCACATTTAGACTTACGCACGCGCATCTCCTGTTGCGCAGGCGTAATCGCTCTGTGAATCTGGGCCTACCACTCTGAAGAACAGAGGTTCATTGAAGTGTTTTCAATCAGGTATTGAAAACACCTGTGGATGTCAGGGAGCAGCAATAAAGCCTAGTAAGCACCAATTAGGCAGCTTTAAAATGACTGTGATACTCAGCTCCTTCTAGACATTTGCTTTTGCCCATGACGAATGGGCGAAGATACCCGTAGATCGCTGCAAAACACTTGTGTCAAGCTATGCTTCACGTTTAAAAGCTGTTATAACTGTAAAAATGATATTGTACTAAGATTGAATGTCCCTTGGGGGTTAAATAAAACTGATGATTTGAGCACAGAAAATACATTTGTGGTTATTTCATTATAAATGTTGTTATATTTGTCTGACCTACACATGCCTCTTTGATTTAATTGTAAGCAGGATGACTGAATGATCAAGATCAATGTCAAACTGGCCAAAACAATCAATTTCAGTGGGGGTTGAATAATTTTAAATACAACTGTAGGTAGGTACATGGACTTTGTGCATTGGAGCATACAGTACACAACTATATGTATGAAGTGCTGTAGGCTATTATCACTCAATACAGACAGTGTAAGCACATATGAAATATATTAGTCTAAAACATTCATAAGCTGGTATGTTGTAGGGCAATATGGTTTGTTAAAGCGGAGGTCCACACAAAAATGGAAACTCCACTATTCGGAAACCCCCCCCCCCCCCCCTCCGGTGTCACATTTGGCACCTTTCAGGGGGAGGGGGGTGTAGATACCTGTATAATATTGGTATTTGCACCCACTTCTGGGCATAGACCCCTGCGGGTGTTACGCCGCTTCCCATCCCCCACTGTCTTCTCGGAAAGACAGAAGACATCAGGGACCATTGAGGACGTGCAGTAGGGAACCGGGAAGTGAAGCCGCAACGCTTCACTTCCTGATTCTCTCACTGAGGATGGCGGTAGGGGCAGCCAACCATTTAATCGGCTTCAGCTATCCGACATCGCAGGGACCCTGGACAGGTAAGTGTCCATTTATTAAGTAAGCAGCTGCAGTATTTGTAGCTGCTGGCTTTTATTATTATTATTATATTTTTTTTTTAGGTGAACCTCCACTTTATTATAGTTATTAATGACATTTTTGACTACAGTTTTTAAATTGAAAGTGTCTTTAAACATGCAGTCACTAGTTTGCATGTATACAGTAGTTGAAAAATATAAGCAATGCTACATTAAACTACAAATTCCAAATGCCTTAGTTTCTTCTGTATATACCATTGTCACATGATGCTATTTCAATTGCTCCTCTCCGCACTGTTACATCTGTCGACTGAACAAGCAGGAAACCTACAATATATTACCAAAAGTATCGGGACACCTGCCTTTACACGCACATGAACTTTTAATGACATCCCAGTCTTAGTCCGTAGGGTTCAATGTTGAGTTGGCCCACCCTTTGCAGCTATAACAGTCTCAACTCTTGTCCATGAGGTTTGACCATTCTTCCAGTGAGTTCAGGCACTAATGTGGGCAAGAAGGCCTGGCTCATAGTCTCCAATATAATTCATCCCAAAGGTGTTCTATTGGGTTGAGGTCAAGACTTGCTCGTCCATGTCTTTATGGACCTTGCTTTTCTGCACGGCCCAAATCATTTGGTAAAGGGGGGATAATGGGTTGGTGTTGTTTTTCAAGGGTTGGGCTTGGCCCCTTGGTTCCATTGAAGGGAACTCCTAAGGCGTCGGCATACCAAGACCTAGAGTTGAAGCTGATATAGCTGCAAAGGGTGGGCCAACTCAATACTGAACCCTACAGACTAAGACTGGGATACCTGTAAAGGCATGTGTCCCAATAAGTTTTCTTTGCTTTACCATGGCCACAAAGAGCAGATTGGCACTGTTGCAGTCATGTGGATTAATAAAAGCAAAAATTATATTTTTAATATGACCTAGTGAATAAAGGATATTGTGTTTATTAGCCATCTAAAATATTAGCTATACTAGAGGGCAATTGTCTTTTCTTGGGGCCCGTGCAGCCATAAAGGTATGGGGACTGGTATACAAGATCCCTCTTTTGGATTGTCACTGAAGTTTTTTTCCTCCATCATATGAGTTAAATCCATTTCTTTTAAAAGAAAAGAGATGAGCAAAAATACAAGAGCTACATGCTGGCCTTGGGGGCTTTCCTCACAGCTGTGTGTGTGACCCTGGTATATTGTTATCCATCCTTTGGTGTGGTCTGGACCACTTGGTTTGGGACTGAGCATCCTCGTACCCCTTTTTATTTCACTTTGAGGTCTCCTAAAGAAGCCACGCTTGGTGAAACTCATAGAGCTGAAGATCCATATTTGTCCTGTCCATTATCCAGCCCAACAGAATTTGTTTGTTATCTTATTCTTATTGACTTTATTGTATATGACTCTGGGCTAGAGATTGCATGGAGTATACATGGGCTATTGTTACCCCATCTGGGATGAATGTTGGCATACTATATGGATGTAAAAATGTTAATACAATTTTTAATGCATTGTGAATACATTTTGTACATTTTTATACGCTAAACTCTAGTGCTTATTTCCTTCTGGGGTTATGTGTGGCAGCTGGTCCTTCTTTCTTTTATCTCAGTGGAGTTTTGTAATACAATTAAATAATTCATTGTTGTGGAGGCTGAGAAGAACACAAAAAGCTGATGTCATTCAAACAGCTGGAGCCACTATGCAATCCAGTGAGAAATGTCACATGGGCTGAAGGAAGAGGAAAAATTATTAAGTGAATAGCTTTGCAACTGGTAGAGCAATGCGTACTGTGGATGGCAATGCAGCAGCCAGAGGATTGCCCGATATTGCATTGCCGCTAACAATAGGGAGGTACTTAATAAATAAAAAATAAGAAATAAAACTAAAAACAGAAGTCTCCGTGCTTGCCAAAACCATATGTATAAAGAAAATATACGTAAATAAACTAGTGTTTTGTATATGTATATTTTGTATATTTTTATATAATGTATATTTTTTTATACTGTACCGCTGTACCCTATTGCTATGTATATACAGCGGTACAGTATAAAAAAATGTATGTATAAGTACAGTGTTTAATACAGTACAGTATTAAAAACGAAAAAAAAAAAAAAAAAAAAAAAAAAAGATACAATGGGCACAAAGCATGACAGGGGACAGACATCACAGAAAACAGAAAATAAATAGAAGTATAGAATAATGGATGTTATTCATCAGTCTGTGAGCAGTCCATGTGCAAGCTTGCAATCATTAATCATACAAATGAACATCTTCCTACTTTTCAAGACAAAACTGAGAAAAGAAACATAAAAAGGAAAATAACAGGGTTAGGCCCCTTTCACACGGGGCGGATCAGTAACGATCCGCCCCGTGAACCTCCGCTTGCTCAGCAGGGATCGCTCCATTGATCCCCGCAGGGTGGTCCCTGCACACTGTGAAGGGACCGCCCTGTCTTTTCTCCGCTCTCCCCTATGGGGGGGATCGGATGAACACGGACTATGTCCGTGTTCACCCGATCTGATCCGCCAGACAGATGGAAAAGTAGGTTTTTCCTCCGTCACGCTTTGGGGGATCAGAGCCGGTCGGATGTTAGTGGGCATGTCACCATAGAGGAGCATGGAGCGCCCGTTCAGGTCCGCCTAAAAAACTGGCAGGCGGATCTGAACGGTCCTTCCGTGTGAAAGAGCCCTAAGTCAGGTAAGTGTCCATATTTTAAGAGTCAGCAGCTGCAGTATTTGTAGCTGCTGACTTTAAAAAAAATTGTAACGCTGCTTTAAGGAGCGGAGAATTGCCAGGAGTGGGAGGTGTAAGCAGCAGGGCAGGACAGGGCAGACACAACATGTGTACTTGTTTTGGACATGTGTGATTTGCCCAGTATCCTCAACTAGTTAAAATAAATCCCACAATGTATATCCATCAGATCATTGCTTAACAGTCAAATATATCCTGCAATCACCATGAACGAAAAGAAAAACAACAATCAATACAACTGATTTGTTGCTCACTAACCTGCAAATGACAGCTCGCAGACTCTGCAGTGAGATCGACTATAAAATTCTCTTTCCTGCACCTAGGAGGGCCAGTCACTGCTCCCTTCCACGTCGCATGAATCGCTCCTCACAGGCGCGGGGAAATGAGTTGACGTCATCTGACGCGACGTCATCTCCCTGCCTGCGTCTGCACGTACTCAAGCTGTACTCTGCCCACAGCCCCGCCCCTAGCTGCTGACCAGCCCAGCCACTCACTGCACAGGAGGTGACGTTGCGCGATGTAATTCGCCCAGCAGCCACTACAATGCTGTACCTAGCGCTCCGCCCGGGGGCCGGATTAAAAGGTCCGTCGGGCCGTATACGGCCCGCGGGCCGTAGTTTGCCCAGCGCTGGTATAGAGAAATAATAGTTAACGGATTCCTTTTAAAAATTATAAAAAATCAATCATACAATGTACCTACAGTTTAGTTTCGTTTTTAGACTGTACAGAGACACACAGAACAAAAACAAACACAGGGCAGTGTTTGTTTTTAAAATTAATCTGATTGGTTCTGAGGAGTTTGACACATAGTAATCACATCTTCTTGATCATGGACCACAATGAAAAGCTACCATAAGTTTTTTCATAAGGAGCCAGACAAGCATGAAGTGTGGAGTTCAGCAAGGGATTACAGCAACTTCTAAGCAAAAACGGACATGGAGGACATGAAAGCAGGACTGCTATAAGGTAAAACAAGCTATTTAGCATTAATTTTTTTTTCCTTTATTGATCCTTTAAACCTAAAGAATAAAAACTCCTCATAAAGTGCCTTGAAACCTCCAATGCACAAGATGAACAACCTCTTAAAATGTAAAAACAAATAGACCCCATAAGGCTGGATTCACACCTATTCATTTTTAGTGCTTTTTGCATTTTGCAGCTTTGTTCTACAGAACGTGTTCCATAGGAAACCTTGTTAAATGGACTGCAGTGCAAATATGCAAATAGCACAAAAAAATGCATAGGTGTGAATCCAGCCTTAAGCGGAGTTCCACTCAAAAATGCAACTTCCACTGATCTGATCCCCCCCCCCCCCCGGTGCCACATTTGGCACCTTTCAGGGGGCAGCAGATACCTGTCAAATCCAGGTATCTGCTCCCACTTACTACACAATGTGTGGCCCCTCTCCCCCCCCCCCCGCTGTCTTCTGGGAGACACACAGAAGATAGCAGGGACAAGTCTTCACTACTTGGCTCCCTTAGCATGAATGCGGCAGCAGCACCCGGGAGTCGGTCCGGAGATCGGCTGGGGTGCCGACATTGCGGGCTCGCTGGACAGGTAAGTGTCCTAATATTAAAAGTAAGCAGCTCAAGTATTTGTAGCTGCTGATTTTTTTTCCCAGGCGGAACTCGGCTTTAAGAAAATACTTCAGGAAACGGCATGTAGCTCTGCCTCCTGACGTGTTTTGTCACATGACCTAGTGACTTCCTCATAGGAACAACTACTGTACTGTTCAAGTTTTATATGAACTTTATTGACAAACTTGTTATGGGATATTTTCGTATTTTTTCTTTTTGAGGTACATGGAAATTTCAGGATCAACCAGGTATTTACCCAAAAAAATGAAAGATGCAGGATGTAAAGGTTATACACACACAAACATAGGGGTAAAAAAATTATGACACAGAGAACATAATTGGATTTGCATGGCCAGTCCCCCCGATGACTTCTGTGATGAAAAAACGTGGGACGGTGCCAACGGAGGTGATGCTATCACACAACCTGAAACCCATAAGTGGGATTTTGCCGACAACAAGCGGAGGATCGCATGCTCTTACCTCATCGTTATGCGATTATTGTTCGTTCTTTTATCTTTTTAATAAATTGGAAGATCAATCTCACTACACTATGAGAGTGTCTTCGATTAATCTGAGTTTGAAGACATCTTTTGGAGTTGGCTGTGTGGGGGAGCATTTGAAGATCTAGGGACATCCTGGTGTTTGCAAGAGTGCATTTGACCATTCCTTTATTGGTTGTCATACAATTTGGTAAGGTTCATCTGCACACACTGTGGTATTTTGGTGAAGTGTTTCTCCTCCTTTTTCCGGTTGGTGGAAGGATCATTTGGAAGGCTTAAATACAGTCAGGCCAGGAGTAGTATTAATATATGCACTATTTTCGGTGGATCAATTAAACACTTTTTGGGATTTTTTTTTCGATGGACTTTCTTATTGTGCTTTATACAGTATCTCACAAAAGTGAGTACACTCCTCACATTTTTGTTAATATATATATTTTTTTTTTCCATAAAAGATTTTTATTTATACAAAATATAGCATGAGATACATGACAAGGTAATTATCACAAAACAGAAGAACATGAAGACAGCATAGTACAAAACACTACAGAAAGGCATCAATCAACATGTTTTAGAGCAAGCATGAGGTGCAGCAGGGTAAACAAGCGGAAGAGGGCGGAGGATCTTAACTTCTTATTTTCCCCTCTCCCCACCCCCCCCCCCACAAAATGCAAGAGGGGGGGGCGGTGCAAGGCCTCAATCTCGGTCATCATTTAAAGTGTGTCATATCGTGGAAGAACTGGGGACAAGTGTCTTTGTGAAGAAGAAGAAAGGACAGAAAGGAAGGAGCGGGGAAGGAAGAGGGGAGAAGAGAAATGGAAAGGGGCAAAGAAATCCGAAGCAGGAGCACAAAAGGGAGTGGACAGGGAAAGAGAGAGTAGGGGAATGGGTCCATGCCTGCCCCCCCCCCCACCATACTGATGGGAGGAGGGAACTCCATCATATCCGTTGATTCAAGAAACATATTGGCGGTAGCGGTCAGTGGTAATAAAGTGGTTCCAGCAAGCCCAAGTAAAGGAGAACTTCTGCACTCTGTCTTGGGAAATGTGAATCAGCTCCTCCATTTCTTTTATTAAAGAGATCCGGGCCAGCCATTCTCTGATTGTCGGAATATCAGTAGAGCGCCAATGTCTGGGAACGCAAACCCTGGCAGCATTGACCATGTGCATGGCCAGGGACTTGAAATAGTCTTTTTTGGGGATCGATGAGTGATGCAAAAGGAATTGAGAAGGAGTGTAATCCAGGGTATAGGTAGTGACATGTGAGATGAGGTCGTGGACCTCCCTCCAAAAAGGTTGAAGGGCGCCACACTCCCACCACACATGAAGCATAGTCCCCACTCCCGCACCACATCTCCAGCAGGTGTCGGGGATATTGGGAGAGAATTTATGGCGCGATGGGGTTCTGTACCACTTGGTAAGCACTTTGTAGCCATTCTCTTGGACAGCCACATTCGTGGAGCCCTTATGAGCAAATTCATAGATAGTGTGGCAGTCCTCCGCAGACAGGGAGGCCTGGAGGTCTTTGTTCCAGGCGAGCTGCGGCGGGGATGGTGTTTGCGACTGGCCTTCCATTAAGAGGTTGTACAGAAGAGAGATCAGGTGCCTTTGTGGCGTTTTGCGGTGGCACAGAGACTCAAATGGTGTAAGTTGTCGTGTCCAGAGCGATTGGTCTGCCACTGACGTGAGAAAGTGTCGTATCTGTCTGTAGGTCCAGAACGAAAAAGAAGACGTCTTAGAGCTGGATTTCAAGGTTTCAAATGACAGAGGTCTCCCAGCTGAGAAAAACTGGAGGGCTAGTATATCTTCAAAGGGCCATTCCTGACTCAAGAAGTCCTCCGACACACCAGGCGGAAAATCAAGATTTCCCCGCAAGGACGTCAGAGGGTTCGGTTGGGAAGACGGGGGGCCTAACGTTGAAGTTTTCTTGAAGACCAGGATTGAGGGGTAAATGAATGGATGGGTCCGTAAGGATTGGGGCCAGTTCCTGGAAGGTAACCATGGCAGTAAATGTAAGGGGCCTGATGAGAAGTTTCTCTCCAGGAAGACCCATAGCTTCCTTGAGGCATGGATATTCCAATCCGCTATCCTCGTGAGATGACATGCACTTTGGTACTTCTGGAGGTCTGGGAGACCTATGCCACCTCTGGATTTAGGTAAAGTGAGTCTGGAGTACTTTATTCGTGGTTGAGACCCCCTCCAAAGGAAGGTTGAGCATGCCTTCCTATATGATGTGAAGAAACCCGAAGGTAATGAGATGGGTACAGACTGTAGCAAATAGAGTAAGCGTGGCAAAATTATCATTTTAATCAGGGCCGAACGACCGAACCAAGAGACATTCAGACCCATCCAGTCTTTAAGGCATGATTGAGCTTTAAGAAGGGCTGGATGGAAATTCTTAGAGTACAGATCCGCTAGGTTGGGGGGATATTCGGATACCCAGATAAGTGAGTGAATCCTGAGTCCATCTAAAGGGGAAAAATTCCTGACAGTGCGACACTTCCGTGGAGGGAAGGGAGACGTTGAGCGCTTGGGATTTTGTGTGATTGATTTTCAGGTTTGAGAGGGAGCCAAAGTGATCTAGATCTTTGAGAAGATTGGGAAGGGAGATCCTGGGGGACCGCAGGGACAAAAGAATGTCGTCTGCAAAGGCAGCTACCTTGAACTCTCTTCCCCCCATGTTGATCCCCAGAATATCTGGGTTTTCTCTCAACCTGTTAAGGAGGGACTCTAGTGTAAGGATGTATATCAGAGGCGACAAAGGACAGCCCTGTCGCGTCCCATTGTTAATGTTAATGGGAAAGACGTTCGACAGGTGGCCATTGACCTTAACCGCGGCCGAAGGACCCGCATACAGGGCCAGAATGTGCGACTTCCTCAAGGAGATCTTGGGGATGGAGATTATACAGCTTATAGTAAAAATCTTGAAATTCTTTGGCAATGTCTTCATTCTTAACTAGACGGGCACCATCCCGGCTGTGTATGTGGTGAATCGTGGAAGTAGGCTTAGAGTTTTGCACCGTGCGCGCCAGAAGGCGCCCACTTTTGTTGCCCTGTTCGTAAAAAATCCTCTGCCCGAGAATATAACGCCTCTTAGCGCGCTTGCCCAGTTCCTCCATAAGAGAGGTCCTAGCTTGTGTCAATTCTTGTAAAGTGGCCAGGGCCTGTGACCTCTTGTGAGATGCTTCAAGCGACTTAATCTTCGCTATAAGGGAGTTTGTGTATTCCTGACTTTGTTTCTTGGCTTTTGAAGCCAAGGCGATCAGTTCTCCCCGAATCACGCACTTGTGGGCCTCCCAAAGGGAAACCGGCGATATCTCCGGATTGGAATTCTCCATGAAGTACTGTTGAATGCGCGTGCGAATTTGGTCAGTAACAGACAGATCCTTGAGCAAGGAAGGATTCACCCGCCAGGTCTTAGTTCTAGAGGACACTTCGGGAAAAGCTAAGGTGATACTAATTGGGTGGTGATCCGACAAAAACATTGGTTCGATTGTGGAATGCTGGAGATAAGTCAGGTCCGATTGGGATAGGAAAAAATAATCGATCCTAGAATACTTTTGGTGGGGGGCCGAAAAGAAAGTATAGTCCCTATCTGAGGGAGAGAGTGTGCGCCAAACATCATGTAGGGACAGAGTCTGGAGGCTTAGGTTGATCTGCCTCAATGCTTTATAGGTCAAGATGGAGGTACCGGCGGAGGAGTCCAACAGGGGGTTCAAGGGGACATTGAAGTCCCCCCCTAGAAGCAAGAGACCCGACTTAAAGGAAGCCAAAAGGTCACATGTAGTCTTGAAAAAGGCCACCTGATGGTCATTGGGACAATAAATATTAGCAAGTGTGATAGGTCTAGATTTGTAAGACCCCTTAAGGAAGATGTACCTACCCTCTGGGTCAATAAGAGAATCACCCAAAATGAAGTTCGCATGTTTGGACACCAGAATAGAGACCCCCTTCGTTTTGGAGCCGGGGTTAGTGGCATGAAATGCGGTCCGATAGATATGATTAGAAAGTTTGGGGATGGCGTCCGAACGGAAATGGGTCTCCTGTAAAAAAAGAAAATGGGCTCCATGTTTGGAGAGCGAAGATAAAACCTGAGATCTCTTTTCTGGTAAGTTGAGGCCTTTAACGTTGAGAGATACACATTTCAAGGATAGGGGAGGCATATCGTATGGTCAGTGCTGCAGGGTCTGGTAACAGGGAGATGAGGTAGAGAACGCTAGGCTTGAGGATCTGGGGGCCAGAAGGAGGAGAAACGGCGAGGAGGCTCACCAGGAGGGCAGGCACGGACCCAGTCGAAGGCACAGGGAGAAAGGAGACTAAGAAAAGAGGAGAGGGAGAGAAGGAGAAAAGAGTGGAGGAGGGGGAAAGAGGTGCGATGGGGGTAGAGAGGCCGAGGTAGGGAAAAGAGGGGGAGGGATAGGAGCGGGACAGGAAGAGGAGAAGGAGGGACAAGGCAGAGAAAGTATGAACCAGAGGTGATATTAGGCCTGCTAAATCACCTAAAAAGGGGAAAGGTCTGGAGGGTCAGCAAAAAATCCCAGTGGGACTGCTGTGTGGGAACGTAATCAGGGACAGAAACCTCAAAGGGGGAGCAATCCAGGGATCAAAACTGAGATGCGTGAAAGATAAAATGAGTATTGTGGGGAACCCGTGAGTCGTAGAAAGAGGGAGAGCAAGGCAGTCCTATATAGTGTGCGGAGCATAGGAGCTGAGATGGGTGGCAAGCATTGTATAAAACAGTGGTATCAACAGGGAAAAAGAGAAAGCACTGCATACATAATAAACAAGAGCAAATAAGTCTAAATAAGTCTACACGGTACCAGCATAGAAACAACATGTATCGCCACAGCGCCCTTATGGGCGTAAAATTACTAAGAGACAGAAAAATTGACATATTAACAAGCATCTCGCCCGTGTGGTAAAGAGGGTTGAAATGAATGTCTGCAGGACCAAGTACATCAACAAAACAAAACAAAGCAAAAAAAAAACACCAAGAAATACAAGTAAAGCTCAACTACCACCTCCCTGCCGCCCCCCACCCCCGCAGATAGCAAAAAAAAACAAGAAAAAAAAAAAAACTCAATCTCCAAGGGGAGGGCGTAGGGAGCATTGGATCCAACACCAGGTCATTGGGGTCGGGGATCCCCCCCCCACAGACTCAGCAAACGTGAACCAACTGAGTGTATCTCTATCGGGGGGTAAACGGAGAGAGGATGGTAGCCGGGGGCTAGGGGAGTGGCGAGAAAGGGGGGAGGAGGGGAGGGGAAGGAAGGGGGGTGAAGGGGGGTTGAGGAAAGCAGGGGGGGAGGGAAAGGGGAGGGCCGGGATGGGATGGGGGAGAAGGGGGGGCGGGGGTCCGCACAGAGATGGGTAGAGTACAGCGGGCAAAAGTAGGTCACATAGCATCAGCGGTACCCTATGATTACCCTTGTGAAGACGTGGGAACTGAGGAGGGGTCCTGAAGACCAGCTGACATACATTTGAGAAAGATACAACAGACCCGCGGATTTCAGAGGCAATACATCGAAAGGCTCAGATCCAGATGGAAGTCCAAGTCTGTAAAAAGAGAAGAAAAAAAAAAAGGGGGAAGGGACGGTGGAGCACAAACGGTGAAGGAGAGACAAAACACCAAAAAAAATTAAAAGTTAATGCAGGGAAGGAAGTCTCACATCACGACCCTCGGTCTTCAAAGCACGGGGCACGGGGGGAAAGAGAAAAAATAAGTAACAAAACAAAAGAAAACGGGCAAAGCAAAAGGGAGTTAAAATACATGGTCCCCCGGAGCTGTGGTGGCTCAACGTGATTGGCACTGCGCTGACAAGCCATTCACCTCTGCAGCCAAGGGTTCGGATCCCGGTCTTGGCTACATGTGAATTGAGTTTGGTGGTCTCAGCCCGGCTCCCGGTGGGTGTGCTATGCAAGGTACGCCTGTGCTTAGTACGCCCACCCCCCCACAAAAACCACCACACTTGCACGCACACGAAATTGGTTTAAAACACACGCACTTTGGCCATGCGGTCTCCTAAAATAAAGAGAGGTGAAGGACCTACGGGGCTGGCTGGGTGGGCTAGGCCCCCTCACTCCCTCATAGGGGGAGTCCCTCTGCCCCATTGGGGTCCCGTTGGGCCCCAGTTGGGCTCCCAAGAGGAGCAGGTAGGGCGGGGTGAGTGGGAGGCCCCCCTTCACACCCGCCATTGCCACCAGGGGCATGGAGAAGGATGGCGATTGCCTCCGGGGGGAGGGTCTGCCTACTCCCAACTCCTGCAGTCCGGCTCCTCTCTCTCGAGTTCACGCACAAAAATACACTTTAAAAAAAAAAAAAAAAAATACATGGTCCCGACATCTCACTTGCAGCATCGAGTCAGTGTCCGCCTTCAACGCGTAGAGGTACATCTAGTCGGTAGCTGCAGCTTGTCAGAATAACATTCCAGGTATGCAGGAACACGGGGGGCTGAAACTTGGAATTCAAAGAGAACAGAGTGGCGATACATAACAAGGAAGTGATCTGTGCATCAGGTCTCAATTCGGTCCCTACCCCTAGGTGGAGTCGAGGGGGAGCCCGGGTTGTGATGGTACAGATCGCGTCTAGAAGCATGATTACCTGGGGAGGACGGACCCGCCCTGTTCCTGCGGGATCTGTGGCGCTGAGCTTTCGGGGACGGATTCATGGAGACCGGGAGCCATGGTTCCGAGGGGAAGTAGAAAGTATACCAGTCCGGAAGATCCACGGGAGGGAGATCGAGCTGCTCACAGAAGTTGTGAAGGTCCTCGGGTGTGCGGAGGAGAGCGGAGCGCCCCCTGGAGGACGCCGACAGCGCAAATGGGAATTTCCAACGATATTGTATGTTTCTTGCACGTAGGACCTCCAGCAGGGGGCGCAGGGCACGCCTGTTCTGAAGCGTGATCTGAGACAGGTCTTGAAAAAGTTTCACCTCCACGCCATCATGGAGGATTCGTCCTCTCGCTCTTGCTTTGCGAAGAATCTCTTCCTTGAGCTGAAAGTTAATCACAACAGATCACGTCTCTAGGGGGTTCGTTGTCCCTAGGTGGGGGACGTAGCGCACGATGGGCTCTCTCCATCTCAACGGGCGAGTCTGCCGGGCGTTCCATTAAGTTATTAAAGATAGCATGGAGCGACTGTTGCAAGTTCTCCGGGTTCCACGCTCTCGGGGAGACCCCGCACACGTATGTTGTGCCTCCGGCCTCGGTTGTCGAGGTCCTCGACGTGTCTGTGGAGCTCCAGGAGGTGTGGGAGCTGGGAGTCATAGGTACTTTGGACTTGGCGGAGTGCCGCCGCGTGGGCCTGGGTAGTTTGTTCCACCTCATCAATCCGATGGGCTCTCCGTTTTGAGATCAGCTACCGCCGCCGTAACAGCATTTTTAATGTCCGCGGTCATCGCTTCCAGGTCCAGCAGGCTAGGGGGATGTGTGAGTCCCGCAGACGAGACTGGCTCCAAGGGCTGTATGCCGGATTCCAGACTAAGCGGGCTCGGGGTTTGGGCCTGTGAGGCCGCGTGTGCCGCCATGCGTTGTGTTCGGAATATCTCCGGGATGTTCCTGTTCAGCTGCGCGCTGGGCTCACCTGTTACCCTGGACGTGGACGAGCTTCGGGTGGCTCTGCTCATGGCGAAGGGTGAGTTGTGGGTTCCCCAAAAGGCTAGGTTTTATCCCTGGATCGCAGGAGCTCAAGGCTTAAGCTGCCATCTCGGTCTCCGTCCAGGCCACCCATTTTTGTTAATATTTTATTATCTTTTTATGTGGCAAAACTGAAAAAAATTACACTTTGCTACAATGTAAAGTAGTGAGTATACAGCTTGTATAACAGTGTAAATCTGCTGTCCCTTTAAAATAACTCAACACACAGCCAATGTCTAAACTGCTGGCAACAAAAGTAAGTACACCCCTAAGTGAAAATGTCCAAGTTGGGCCCAATTAGCCATTTTCCCACCCCGGTGACTCGTTAGTGTTACAAGGTCTCAAGTGTGAATGAGGAGCAGGTGTGTTTAAATTTGGAATTATCACTCTCACTCTCTTACTGGTCACTGGAAGTTCAACATGGCACCTCATGGCAAAGAACTCTCGGAGGATCTGAAACAAAAGAATTGTTGCTCAACATAAAGATGACCTAGGTGATAAGAAAATTGCCAAGACCCTGAAACTGATCTGCAGCACAGTGGCCAAGAACATACAGTGGTTTAACAGGACAGGTTCCACTTGGAACCATGGTCGACCAAAGAAGTTGAGTGCATTTGCTCAGCGTCATACCCAGAGGTTGTCTATGTGAAATAGACATATGATTGCTGCCAGCATTGCTGCAGTGGTTGAAGGGGTGGGGTGGTCAGCCTGCCAGTGCTCTGCCCATATGCCACACACTGCATTAAATTGGTCCAAGACCAAGACAAACGTATTTGGTTCAGATGGTGTCAAGCGTGTTTGGCAGTAACCAGCTGAGGAGTACAAAGACAAGTGTGTCTTGCCTACAGTCAAGCATGGTGGTGGGAGTGTCATAGTCTAGGGCTGCTTGAGTTCTGCTGGCACTGGGAAGCTACAGTTCATTGAGAAATCCATGAATGCCAACATGTACTTTGACATACTGAAGCAGCGCATGATACCCTCCCTTTCAGAGATTGGTTCGCAGGGCAGTATTCCAACGTAACGACCCCAAACACACCTCCATGACGACCACTGCCTTGCTAAAGAAACTGAGGGTAAAGTTGATGGACTGGCCAATCACGTCTCAACCCAAACCCTATTAAGCATTTGTGGGGCATCCTCAAACAGAAGGTCAAGGAGAAAGTGGAGGAGCACAGGATTTCCAACTTTCACCAGCTCCGTGATGTCATCATGAATCCGTGGAAGAGAACTCCAGTGGCAACCTGTGAAGCTCTGATGAACTCCATGCCCAAGAGGGTTAAAAGAACACTAAAGGCAAACATATTTAAAAAAAATAAAAACAACAATCATGGTATACTTACCTCCACTGTGCAGCTTGTTTTGCACAGAGTGTTCCCATAACCCTGTCTTCTGGAGTCCCTCGGCGGCTGTCTCGGCTCCTCCTCGGAAAAGCTTTCCACATTCATGCGAGCGAGCTCGCATGGTGGAAAGCTTTTGTGAGCGCGCTCCTATGATACAGCGGCAGGCATAGCCGCTGACTGTATCACTAGGCCCCGGCGCGCCGCATCATCCGCTATGATTGAAAGCAGCACCAGCCAATGGCCGTGCTGCTATCGATCCATCCAGCCTAGCCAATCAACGGCCAGGCTAGGAACCTAAGAGGATCACGTGGACACGCGTGGGACTTTCGAGGGGTCAGTTAAGTAAAACGGGGGTTCGGGGGGGGCGGTACCGTTTGGATGTTTTTTCACCTTGATGAATAGGCATTAAGGTGAAAAAAAACTTTACCTTTACAACCCCTTTAAGCCAGTGCTGTAAAATAATGGTGGCCACACAAATATTGCAACTTTGGGCCCAATATTACCTTAGAGGTGTACTCACTTTTGTTGCCAGCAGGTTAGACATTAATTAAGTTATTTTGAGGGGGTAGCAAATATACACTGATATACAAGCTGTACACTCACTACTTTACATAGTAGCAAAGTGTAATTTTTTCAGTGTTGTCACATAAAAAGATATAATAAAATATTTACAAATTATGTGAAGGGTGTACTCACTTTTGTGAGATACTGTATGTCACTAAGGAATGATTTAATATTTGTTATCATTGATTCCATGGTGGATTGATACATACATTTCTGGTGTTTGGACACTAATATTTTGATACTATTCTGTGTTTCATTGTAATATATATGTGGTTTGTGGAATAATTTTTCTGACGAATACAGAACAGAATAAGGCTGACTTTTACCAAACAGTTAGAAAAAACCCCTTCCCCCTAATTAAAGTACTATCAACTAATTATGAAAAGAGGCCATACAAAATATTCAAAACCTTTTTATATAGTGACCCGAAGTTCAATTCATTTAATTTTCAACAAACAGTTTGAACGTTTGATGTTGCTGAGAGGCTGGTTTCCCGTTCCTTCTGCCTGTAAGCATCAGAAGAGAATGACATCAGACGGACAAATCACATTGTAATGTGACGGAAAAAGAATAAAGGAATACGTTAAATGGATCATTATAAAGAAATGGCATAAACATACATCCAAGATGTATAGCAGAGAAAGAAATGAGAGTTCATACTGGTTTGAGAACATAACATTAGAGATCAAAACATATCAAACATACTGTAATGACCAACCTCAGGGAACAATTAAAGTAATTGAATTGAACTGCTGATTCTATCCAGGAAATAACACGTTAAAGAAAACTTAATTGACCTTATTTAAAGTTTTTAATAATTTCTCTTACTTGCTTTCTATGATATTGAAAAGGGCTATTTAATGCTGTGAAACCTTGTTTCCACAAAATGACACACCTGCTAGCAAACAGTGCTTCAGCAGTCTAAAGTCAGAGAAATTGAACGGTTTCTTTCTGTTTGATTTAAAGGGGACATTCATATTCAGAATGGGCTTGCACAGTAAGGCCCTGTACACACAGCCGGGAATCCCGTCAGGAAAAAACTGTGGCCCAGATTCACAGAGCAATTACGCCTGTCTAACTGGTGTTAGACAGGAGTAATTTCAAATTTTGCGCGCCGTATCACTAGTTTGAATCCTCAAACCATGATACGGCGGCTTCGGATCTACACTGCGATATTTTTGCAGCCGCTGGGAGGAGTTCGCGTCGTTTTCATGCGTCGGGATATGCAATGAGTTTTTACGGCGATCCACAAAGGTACGAGTGTCCCTCGCAATCGCCTACGTCATTTTTTGGCTTCGTAATGTTAGAGGAGCTTTTTGCTGGTCTAACAGTGCGTAACCCATGTAAAGTATGGCCGTCGTTCCCGCGTCGATTTGAAAATATTTTATTTTTTTTAACGTAACTCGTTCTGGAATAGGAATGTACGTAAACGACGCTACTACGACGTGACGACGTGTTTTCACGCAATGCACAACGGGAAATTTGCGAACGGAGCATGCGCAGTTCGATCGCCGCGGGAACGCGCCTATTTTAAATGCTTCACGCCCCCTACTCGCGCAGATGGATTGCGACGGGAGAAATACACTACGCCGCCGTCGTTTACTGGACAAAATCTACCTGGATTCCACGTAGAGCCAGGTAAAAAATGGCGGCGTAGTGTATTTCTGATACTCTACGAGAATCGAATTCTCTGTGAATCTGCCCCTGTCTGTTTTCCTGACGGGATTCTTGGCAAGCTTTTCTTGCAAAGCCGTGTCTACAGACTGCCATTAAAAAGAACTGCTGTTCTTTTGAATGGCAAGAACGCAGTGACGTCATAGACTATGACGACCCAGCGCTTGTCACATTCAATGCCGTCGCCGCCATCTTGCTACACCCCACACTTAACTTGTATGCTAGCGCGCATGTGTCAAACTCTTATCGAGCATGTGTGGGTATACCTGGGACAGGTAAGCATACAGACGACCGGTTTTCTCGGCAGGAAATCCAACGAGAAAATAGAGAGCAGGGTTCTCTATTTTCCCGTCGGGATTCTCAGCTGTTTTTCTGATGGAAAAACTGTTAGGGAGCATACACATGGCCCGGGATTCCTGACCAAATGCTCTCCTGGCAGTTTTGTTGCCGGGAAAACTGGTCACGTGTACAAGGCTTAAGAAGTATGTTTTTTAATGTCATGATTTTAACTGAGGTGTGGTATAGTTAATAGTAGTGATTCATTTGACTGGTCTTGTTCAGTAATATTGCAGATGTTTTACCCCAATTATCCAACAAACTGCATAAGCTCAAATGAGTTTTGCTAATGTACCTCAGTATTTACAGCCACCATGGATTGTGGATTGTCCAAAAACAAGATGGGAGGTGTGAAAGCTTGTGAAACCACCCTTTCCTATTTCTATAATACAATCACAATGGTGCCATGAAATCTGGGATAGGTGCTAATTGGTCAAGTTACAGTGCCTTGTAAAAGTATTCACCCCCTTTGGCATTCTTCATGTTTTGTTGCCTCACAACCTGGAATTAACTTGGATTGTTTAAGGATTTGCATAATTTAATTTACAGAATATGCCCACAACTTTGAAGATTTTTTATTTATTTTTTATTGTGAAGCAAACAACAAATCAGAAAAAATAACAAAAATAGTCAGTGTGCAGACTATTTATCGTACCCTCTTAAAGTCAATACTTTGTAGAGCCATTTTCTGTGGCTATCACAGCTACAATTCACTTTGGATAAGTCTCTGAGCTTGCCACATCTTACCACTGGGATTGTTGCCCATTCCTCCTTGCAAAACTGCTCCAGCTCCTTCAAGTTGGTTGGTTTGCAATTGTGAACAGCAATCTTTAATTCTAACTAACAGATTTTCTATTTGATTAAGGTCTTGGCTTTGACTAGGCCATTCCAACACATTTACATGTATCCTCTTAAACCACTCAAGTGTTGCTTTAGCAGTGTGTTTGGGTCACTGTCCTGCTGGAAGGCGAAACTCCGTCCTAGCCTCAAATCACACACAGAATGGTACAGGTTTTGCTCAAGAATGTCCTTGTATTTAGCACCATCCATCTTTGCTGACCTGTTTCCCAGTCCTGACTGCTGAAAAACATCCCCACAGCATGGTGCTGCCACCACTATGTTTTACGGGGATGGTGTTCTTTGGGTGATGCGTTGGTTTTGCGCCAGACAAAGTGCTTTCTTTAATGGCCAAAAAGTACAATTTTAGTATCAGACCAGAGCACCTTCCTCCATACATTTTGGGAGTCTCCCACATGCCTTTTCGCAAACTCAAACGTGCCATTTTGTTTTTTGCTGAAAGTAATGGTTTTCTTCTAGTGAAGTGTTTTCCGCGCCAAGAGATAAATTAATAAGGTGTATCACTCTAAGTAATAAAAAATTAGTATTTTACTGCGTTGGACAACCGACGTAGCAAACAGCTGCTCCTCAGTGTGTACAGTGATGTGCTGCAGGTAGTGAATAGAAAGTGAATGAGGGCGCTTTGTAAAAAATGATATATACAATATAGCTCAAACTATATGGTAAAATGATAATCACAATAGAAAATGTAGGTAGATGATCCTAAAAATGCCAACTTGTCAACAATCCTTAGTAACATTTACCAAAGTGCAGAGTAACAACCGATCTTTCAATCAGCCAACTTGAGAAAAACACTTAAACAAAAAATGGCTTGTGAACACAATAATATTAAGTAGTAAATAAAAAACTGTGCATATAGTCTCTATCATGCATTAATTAAAAAAATGCCACCCATAATAATTCATAGGACAGTGGAAATTCTGTCTTAACACAAAAGAGTGGTACTTTGGGAAAAAATTGTGAAATTATATTGTGTATATAGAAAAAATAAAGTTCAGTGCAAAACTTGAGATGAAAATAGATGTGCAGGAATGCAGGGTATCTGATCACAGACGTGCTTGTCAGCCTTTCACCATCAAGATTCTTAATGTCACCAAATCGTGCTGAAAAATAATTGTGCGCTTACCACAGATCAAGACCTCTTAATTAAAAGCAGGTCATGCAAGCTGAACAGGATAAGTGCCTGTTTCACTGGAGGCAAGTCCGGGACTCAGAAGCAGCAGGATCTTGGAACCATAACGCTCATAATAAAACAAAGAGAATATGGGGAAAGCCCATAGTGCTTTATCTTTATTAAAACATTAAAATGCACAAATAAACAGCCGGGTGGCCTCTTACTTTGTATCGTGCCTGCCTGGCACTGGGACTGACAGCGCAATATAGGTTCTCACCGGGGACCCACTGGGTGCACACTTGGCCCGATGGATCTGGTTGCAATGTGCGATGTTTGGTCGGGCAGAGGCAGGACACTGGAGGATCAGCCGGGTAAAAATTAAGCCAAACTTCGCCGCCGACATATGTTTCGTAGTGTATACGTCATCAGGGGGGCGTGTTTGGCCGCTAAGGATTGTGGTTTATGTAGGCTGAAGGGAGCTAGATGTCAATCAATAGGGCAAACCGTATTATGCAGTGCAGTCCCAGAGCCGTGCAGCTTCACTAGCACGGACTTAGACACAACACTAGCCTTCCCTGCTACTATAATTAAAACTTTAAAAATCATACAAAAATCATACAAAAAATGTAATAATATTAGTGTTCGTAATCACAGATGGACATCATTAGTAGGCCAAATGGCCCTACTTATATAAATACAAAGAAAACATCTTGTTTGTTGTACCATATTAGTCATGATGTGTATCTATACAAGCAAAGTACTTTCTGGTAGTTAGTAATTAGGAGACTTGTTGGTGAGGGAAGTGGATGATTAAATGTCTTTTCCCTAATACTGGTGGTCTAGATATAAATGTATGTGCCTATAAGGCTGTTGGTAGAATAAGTGAGGTCTAAGTTGGAGACTAGATTGCTCTCCTGCGGCACCTACTGGTCCCAATAGGTACCGCTGGGAGAAATTATTGGCTTCTATGATAAAGATATTATAGGGAAAATATAGATGGGGGTGTGTGTCCATCACATGTCCTCACAAAACCCTCAACATCTCTATTTTCCCAATATCCCCTTCTTGTTTATATTCTCTTTATTGCAAAGAGAAAACGGGGAGAGTATATCTTTGGAAAAAACATCTCTAGAAATGCATCATTAAATTGAGATTAACCCCCTTTAAGATGGTTAATCATTTGCTAAAAAGCAATTGAGGTCTAATTCCACATTCATTCCCAAAGGATGCATGCTCTTTAGCTTGTGTATCCACATCGTTTCATTTTGGGATACCCTGCGTGTCATGTGTGTCCCTCTCCAATGTTTGGTGGTTAGATCTATTCCAAAAAAGGTACACTGGGTGGGATCACTTTGATGTTTTTCCATAAAGTGTCGGGATACACTATGGTTTGGGAATTTGTTGCGAATGTTAGCCAGATGTTCATTCACTCTGATTCTCAGTTTTCGGGTTGTTCTCCCTACATATTGGAGGGGACACGTACATTCAAGAATGTAGGTGACATGGTCAGAGTTACATGTAATAAATGGTGTAATTTGAAATTCCTCATTTGTAATATGTGATTTGAAGTTTTGTCTTTTTTTAGAAGCTCCTGGTCTACGGGTTGTTTTGCATGCTTTGCACCTAGTGCAATGATAGAAACCCGGGAGGTCCAAAAAAGTTTTAGGTCTTTCTGGTGGATCGGGAACATTTTGTGCGATTTTATTTCTTAGACTAGGTGCTCGCCGATAAATGAATTTTGGTGTTTTTGAAATGCATGTTTGGAGATCTTGGTCTTTGAGTAAGATTGGCTTGGTTTTCTTCTAACTGCTCTGCCATAAAGCCCAACTCTATGGAGCGTACGGCTTATTGTCGTCCTATGTACAGATACTCCAGTCTCTGCTGTGGAACTCTGCAGCTCCTCCAGGGTTACCTTAGATCTCTGTGCTGCCTCTCTCATTAATTCCCTCTTTGCCCGGTTTGTGAGTTTTTGTGTGCGTCCGTCTCTTGGCAGGTTTGCTGTTGTGCTATGTTCTTTCCATTTGGTTATGATAGATTTGATGGTGCTCCTAGGGATCATCAAAGATTTGGATATTGTTTTTTATAACCCAACCCTGACTTGTACTTCTCAACAACATTGTCCCTTACTTGTTTGGAGAGTTCCTTGGTCTTCATGGCAGTGTTTGGCTAGTGGTGCTCCTTGCTTAAGGTATTTTTTTTTTTTTTTTTTAGGCTCTGGGGCCTTTCTTAAAGGTGTGTGTGTATATGTAATGACAGATCATGTGACACTTAGATTGCACACAGGTGGACATAATTTCACTAATTATGTGACTTTTGAAGGTAATTGGTTGCACCAGAGCTTTTTATGGGCTTCATAACAAAGGGGGTGAATACATACACACATACCAATTATCTGTTTATTTCTGAAAAAATGTTTTTTTTATATATTTTTTTTCAAATTTGACTTCACCAACTTAGACTATGGTGTTCTGATCTAAAAATTCCAAAGTCCTTTTAAAAGGAGTCCATAATTATAAATTCAATAAAGTCCATATGTAGAGGTACACCATGTTAGCAGCAGCTCCCTATAGAGCAAAGCAAATCTCAGCAGGAACAAGACAGATAAGGGCACCAGCCTGGGTGAAGCAGATTAAAACAAATATTTGTAAAAAGTAGAATGGCTTCTTGCACCATCTGCAACATACTTCAGGACATCTCCATCTGGCCCACACATCACTTTGAGAAATGCTTATTATACTACTTTTGTCAGTAGCCATTCTACTTTTTATGAGTAAATCTTTGTTTTAATCTGCTGCACCCAGGCAGGCGCCCTCATCTGTTCCCTTTTGTATATGTAGACAGGAAGAAGCTGGAGGAGCAGCAATGATATGCAAGACTTGAGAAAAAGTGTGAAGACAATATTTTATGAAAAAAGTAAATAATTTAGCAGTCTGTCATTCAGTTAGGGCTGTAACTCTTTCTCAGTCTACAAAAAAATTGCTAAAGTTGTGCTTTAGTCACATAAATATCTACTTCAAGGAAAATGTAAAAATATTTTAACCGGTAATTGTAACATATTGACCCACAATCTGTTTACATTTCTACTTTGCAAACATTTCACTGTCATTGACACTTTGTGCGCAAAAAGTAACCCTGAAAAACATTTTGTACACATCTTTATCTTTCTGGATTGAATTCCAGGAATTTCAGAACTGCCTGTTACTGATTTGAAATTTTCTTCTCTAATGTCATGTTATGCTTTAGCATTCGACATATTGGCACCAATTGAACAGCAGATAAGTTCTTGCATTTTGTGTTAAAGCCTGAAAGATAAAGTGCTCAACTGTGTCTTTATTTGGCTCAATTCCTTCTGCCCTTTCTTTAACAATTTGTCTTCTTTTAGATCTGATTACTTTAGTAGCATAAACCATTGACGGCATGTAAAACACTTCAATAGTATCCTACAGTAGAAGCTTGATTAGGAATTCAAACCTTTGGCAGATAGTTGTACTTGACCCTGCATGGTATGTTTTTGGTGAAACAATTACGCTTGCATGATTTACCATACCTTGGTGTAAAGTAAAACCATTTTGACAAATGTCTTGTGTGTTTAGGTGTACACCAGATCTCCAGCTGCCTAAAAGTCACAGCTCATGGCTGAAGGTATGAGCAAGTATGCTTGATTTGTGCTTTTAAATAAAAGAATAGTTCTAGCCATAAGTGGAGATATGAAGATATGAAACAGAAGCAGCTAGTTAACAATGTCTACAAGACTTTCTGTCCTCGGCAAATACATCCAGAATAAATCCTCACATAACGTACAATTTGTTCCAAACATCTACTTGGAAGCATTGGGTTTCTTACATTTTTTTTTGAGCTGGCTTGCATATTTTCATCTAGGCATCCACAGATCCAATTGAATTATTCATTTATATTTAAAAAATAATAATTTCAAGTAGTAGTTTTAGTAGTTGCTTCTATTATTTGACTTTGATTTTAATTGCCCAATTTTGAGTTTTCTTATGACTCAGTACAGAACACAGGTTCTTTTTTAAATCTTGAAATGTAAAACGTGGCACTGTAAAATGTGCAGAAATACATATAACAATAAAATGAAAAACTGGTACAGTAAATGTCCAAAAAATTAGCCATATGCAAATACTTGTAAATGTGTGCAAGTTCTGCGGAAATGGGAGAAGTGAGAAGGGCCTTTTTATTTTTTGATACAAAAGTAAAATTGTCTTTAAAATAGCTTGGTGAACTTTCTCTGAAACCAATTAAAGGAGAAGTATGCCCAAAGACTTTTTGGCTCTACTTCTCGTATGGATCGCAGGAGTGCAGTTTGTTCTACACTCTTGTGACTCTTTTTGACTCTTCTGACAGCGGGATAAAGTCCACTGTTGGCTGACTTCACTCAGCCAGTCCAGGTGCTGGATCTATCCTGACTTTATAGTCGGCATCCACCCAGAAGCCTGGACCGGCTAGCAGCTTCCACCCCCTGCGCAGCTTTTTTTTTTTTTTTTTATGTTGCCCTGAAAACACATACTATAGACAAATTGGGTAAATTTAAATAAAACTAAAATCGGAACTAAAATCTGCTTTGAAAAGTAGAGCAGGTGAAAACTTTTTTTATGGGGCTGGGCTACTATTGTAGTGTGTTTCTCTTAACCACTTAAGACCCGGGCCATTTTGCAGCTAAAGGACCTTGCCCCTTTTTACGATTCAACACTGTGTCGATTCAACTGACAATTGCGTGTGCGTGCGACGTGGCTACCAAACAAAATTGGCATCCTTTTTTTCCCCACAAATAGAGCTTTTCTTTTGGTGGTATTTGATCACCTCTGCGGTTTTCATTTTTTGCGCTATAAACAAAAATAGAGCGACAATTTTGAAAAAAATGCAATATGTTTTACTTTTTGGTATAATGAATATCCCCAAAAATATACATATAACATTTTTTCTCAGTTTAGGCCGATACGTATTTTTCTACTTATTTTTGGTAAAAAAAAAAAAAAACATTTATCGATTTGGTTTGTGCAAAATTTATAGCGTTTACAAAATAGGGGATAGTTTTATGCCATTTTTATTCATTTTTTTTACTACTAATGGCGGCGATCAGCGTTTTTTTTTTGTGACTGCGACAATATAGCGGACACATCGGACAATTTTGAAATTTTTTTGGGACATTGTCATTTTCACAGCGAAAAGTGCTATAAAAATGCACTGATTATTGTGAAAATGACAATTGCAGTTTAGGAGTTAACCACTAGGGGGCGCTGTAGGGGTTAAGTGTGACCTCCTATGTGTTTCTAACTGTAGCGGGGCTGGATGATCACTGACACTGCCACAATTAAGAACTGGGAAGGGCTCCCCATTCTTCAGCTCCTGTCCGGAGCTTCGGACCAGGTCGCGGTAGCACGCCCCACGATTGGGCACTTAAAGGGGACATACCCTTACGTGATTGTGCCCAGCTGTGCCATTCTCCCAACGTATATTGGCGTTAGGGGGTCCTTAAGTGGTTAAAGAAAGCGAATACGATTTGCAAAAAATTTCATTAGTTGGTTAAAAATATATATACATTTTGGTTGTGCATATATAACACTGACATCCTTTAAAAAAAATTGGCCTTGTCTTCTCCTAGCCACGCAGTCTACTTCTAATGAGATCAGTTTAGGAGGCGTCTACCAGGAGTCCAACAGTATTCAATCCTTTGCTGATTAAATCAATACAGAATGGTAAATGGAACATTGGGCTTTGTTCCAGGTACAATGTCTTCCACACCAAAATAGTTAAAGTTCACCTCTGAAACTAGAGAACTAATTATTCACATTCCTTAACACAAGAGTTTGTGTACTAAATTCCCAGATAAGTCCCAATGGTAAAATTCCTATGAAATGTTTGCTCTTTAGATTATGTGTATAAATAATTTAAAAGAGAAGTATGGCTTTATAAATATATATATTCTCCTAGATGACTGCAGCACTGATCCCAGCTGCAACTGTCCCTCACTGCCTCCTAACTGTAAAGTCCGGATCAATCCATCGCCTGGGCTGGCTGAGCGACGTCAGCCATCAGAGGACTTTAAATTGAAAATATAAAGTAAAGCTGTGTACACATGATCAGATATCTGATGGAATCTAATCCGATAGATTTTTTTATTCGGATATCCGATGAAGCTGACTTTCATCAGACACACCATCAGTCAAAAATCCGACCGTGTCCAAACGCGGTGACGTAAAACGCAACGACATGCTGAGAAAAATGAAGTTCAAAACATAGGAAAATTTTAAAACTTGTTCTATTTTTTTTCACCGATGGAAGACAAACCGATGGGGCCCACACACGATCGGTTTCTCCGATGAAGAGGGTCCATCAGTCTGTTTTCATCAGACAAACCGATTAGTGTGTACAGGGCTTAAGGGGCTAGTCTTGTATACATTTTATTGTGAACTATCCCAAAACCATAAGGCCCCTTTCACATTGAGGCGTTTTTCATGCGGTACAGCGCTAAAAATAGCGCTGCTATACCGCATGAAAAATCATGCCCTGTAGTGTTCAATGTGAAAGCCCGAAGGAATTGGAATCAATGGGAAACCGCGGTAATAGCGCGGTAATACCGCCCGCAACGCGGGCGGTATTAACCCTTTTTCGGCCGCTAGCGAGGGTTAAAACATCACCGCTAGCGCCCGAATATCGCGGCAAACACGACGGTATAGCGGCGCTACAAATAGCGCGGCTATACCGTCACCGCGGCTCCACGCCTCAATGTGAAAGGGGCCTTACTGAAAACGCATCAAACCATGCTTGAATTCTCAGTGCTCAAGCTAATTTATCTATGACGGTCTAAAAAGTTGCGTGCAAATAATCCAAATAATATTTAAACCGTTTGCTGCGCAGTGCAATACAATACTATACAGCCCAAAAAGATTTTTTCAAAAAGTGATAAATCCCCAAAAAATGCAATTCAAAAAAAGTTTGGTATTATTGTGTAGACCTCTAATGTCGCGTACACACGATCGGAATGTTCGATGTGAGCTTTTGGTCGGATATTCCAACCGTGTGTAAGCTCCATTGGACGTTTGCTGTTGGAATTTATGACAACAAATGTTTGAGAAGCTGGTTCTCAATTTTTCCGACAACAAAAGTTCTTGTCGGAAATTCCGATCGCCTGTATATAATTTCGATGCACAAAAATCCTACACATGCTCGGAATCCTTGAACTTCTTTTTTTCGGCTCGTCATAGTGTTGTACCTCGCCGCATTTTTTGACGTTTGGAATTTCAGACATTTGTGTGACCATGTGTATGCAACACAAGTTTAAGCCAAGATTCTATCGGAAATTGTTGTCGGAAATTCCGATCGTGTGTACGCAGCAGAAGGCTAGGTTCACACATGTCTGGTGCAAATTTCCCCTCTGTTTTCATTGTAAATTTCCTAAGCAGCTATTCAACAGTTCAGCTGCAATTTAGATGCAAATTTATGGAGCCGACGGGCAACGCAGTCTTTAACATTAGCTGGTTGTTAAGGAGTGGCCCGGGAAGTCCTTTCAGGTCTGGTACTGATTTTAAGGGAAACCCCACACCAAAATAAAAATGGCGTGGCCCCCAAATCCATACCAGACCCTGAGTTATGGATTTTGATGGGAACCCCTCTGCCAAAATTTACATACATTTTTTAAAATTAAATGGCTTGGTGTTGCCCTCAAAATCCATTCATTTATCCAGACCTTTATTTGAGCACAGCCTGATAGGCCAGGAAAGGGAGGGAGTGAGCGCCCTCCCTTAACCATACCAGGCTACATGCCCTCAACGGCCCAAAGCACATTGTCCCCCATGTTGATATGGATAATGGCCTCTTCCAGAACGCTGGCCGGTGGTTGTGGGGGGTCTGCGGGCAGGGGGCTTATTGGAACCTGGAAGCCCCCTTTAACAAGGGGACCCCCAGATCCTGCTCCCCATGTGAATGCGTACCCCTACCCATTCACCAAAATGTGAGTGAAGACACCATGCAAGTTTTTGACAATTCCTTTATACTAAAAATTAAATGTCCCTCATTGTAGACCCATCGACAATCACGGCGCCTGTGGCACCACCAGACCAGAAAAAAAAGCAAGAAAAAAACCTCAGGTCTCAAAGAAGGCTCCTGCCGTCTACCTACCTAGGGACTTGATCTGGTGGCACCGCCCCCTCGTAAAGTCACCGAACCAGCATGCACCAACGTCACAAAGGGCCAGGACCACCTGTTGATGTCGCTGGGTGACCCCACCTCTTAGCTATTTACTAATTGTCAGAGGAGCAAGGGGAGCTTTTGGCCCAAGTAGAGCTTTTATTTTTATTTTATTTTTATTTTTTTCAGGTTGGCTGTGGCAGTGGGTATCATGTTTGCATAGAATACTGGGTCATTAAGTAGTGGATGTGCATGTATTATTATTATTGGACAATAAGTATATTGTTTAGTGTCGCTTTAGCTCTAACCTGTACTGATGATTACACATTGGGGTTGATTTTACTAAAAGGGGTTGCAAAATCTGGTGCAGCTGTGCATGGTAGTCAATCAGGATCTAACTTCAGCTTGTTCAATTAAAAGAGAAGTAAAGGTTTTTGTTTGTTTATTTTTCATTTTTTTTCTTACCTAGGTGGATGCAGCATCGGTCCCCCCGGCGCCTCTGCACTGAGAACCGAGTGAGCAAACATCGCCAATGGCTCGGTTCTCACAGCTCCCCGAGCAGAGAGCTGCTGACTGTCAATCAGCAGCTCTCTGTTCTGCTCTGCAACTTCCTCACTCACTGGAGCGCTGAGCTGTGGAGGGGCAGAGAACGCCTATCTCAGGCTCTGAGCGGCTTGCTGAGAAGCTGAGACGGGTGTCAGTCCAGGCAGCTGGCGGATTCCAGACTCCTATTGTAGGGGTGATGCGTGCCTGAACTGATTTCTGTGAGGTCAGCAGAGAGCGGACTTCAGACAGCTCTCTGCTGAAAACGGGTCACAGGAGTGCAAAACTAATTGCACTTTTGTGATCCAGAGGAGAAGCCCAGCCAAACAAACTTTTGAAGCCGATTCGTTTCTATACAGAACTGCACCAGATCTTGCACTCTCTAGTTTTAGCAAATCAACCCCATTCCGTCTGTTCAAAAACAGGGCTTTGGAGTGGTCCCTGGATCTTGGGAACCCCCCCCCCCCCCACTGTAGCTCAGTGTTTAAAAAAAAATGCACAAAGTAAACTGCTAGTGAACCCCAAAAATGCTGTCTAGTGCGATGCAACCTTTCCATGACCATTGTAGTCATCTTCAACATATAACAGGGCAGAATGCATACCAATACCATGTGGGACACTAATGCCGCGTACACATGATCGGAATTTCTGGACCCCATCTGACTTTTTCTGTCGGAATTTCGAACAGCACAAATCGTCTCATTTTAGTGTTTGCACAGAGTGACCCTGATCCATCTGTTCTGGGATGCCACAGTGGCTCTCGTGGCTCCTTCCCGCATTTAGGTAACCCACTCTGGGTAACGCTCTCCCGAAAGGGTTACTTTGTAGTTCCGCTCCGGAGTCATTCATTTGGCATCCATAGCTGCTGATTGTATGACTCTGCCCTGCCCCCCGGTGCCCCGTCATTTGTTTTGATTGACAGCAGCGGGAGCCAATGGCATAGGATGCATGAAGGTAAAAAAAACACGAAGGTTTACAACCCCCTTAATACATTTGCTGGATTTATTTTATTTTTATTTATTTTTATATAATTATATATACAGTACAGACCAAAAGTTTGGACACACCTTCTCATTCAAAGAGTTTTCTTTATTTTCACTATTTTTACTATAAAAATTGTAGATTCACACTGAAGGCATCAAAACTATGAATTAACACATGTGGAATTATATACATAACAAAAAAGTGTGGAACAACTGAAAATATGTCATATTCTAGGTTCTTCAAAGTAGCCACCTTTTGGTTTGATTACTGCTTTGCACACTCTTGGCATTCTCTTGATGAGCTTCAAGAGGTAGTCACCTGAAATGGTCTTCCAACAGTCTTGAAGGAGTTCCCAGAGATGATTGGCACTTGTTGGCCCTTTTGCCTTCACTCTGCGGTCCAGCTCACCCCAAACCATCTCAATTGGGTTCAGGTCCGGTGACTGTGGAGGCCAGGTCATCTGGCGCAGCAGCACCCCATCACTCTTCTTCTTGGTCAAATAGCCCTTAAACAGCCTGGAGGTGTTTGGGGTCATTGTCCTGTTGAAAAATAAATGATGGTCCAACTAAACGCAAACCGGATGGAATAGCATGCCGCTGCAAGATGCTGTGGTTCAGAATGCCTTCAATTTTGAATAAATCCCCAACAGTGTCACCAGCAAAGCACCCCCACACCTCCTCCTCCATGCTTCACGTCCCCCACGTGGAATGTAGAGTCCATCCATTCACCTTTTCTGCATCGCACAAAGACACAGTGGTTGGAACCAAAGATCTCAAATTTGGACTCATCAGACCAAAGCACAGATTTCCACTGGTCTAATGTCCATTCCTTGTGTTCTTTAGCCCAAACAAGTCTCTTCTGCTTGTTGCCTTTCTTTAGCAGTGGTTTCCTAGCAGATATTCTACCATGAAGGCCTGATTCACACAGTCTCTTAACAGTTGTTCTAGAGATGCGAAAGGTGGCTACTTTGAAGAACCTAGAATATGACATATATTTTCAGTTGTTTCACACTTTTTTGTTATGTATATAATTCCTCATGTGTTAATTCATAGTTTTGATGCCTTCAGTGTGACTACAATTTTCATAGTCATGAAAATAAAGAAAACTCTTGGAATGAGAAGGTGTGTCCAAACTTTTAGTCTGTACAGTATTATGCATTGAAGTGTACCTCTATGTTTGAAGTTATCTTGTGCGTCTTTGTACTGTTTTCAGAAAATGTTCAATAAAGAATGTATTGTTCATACTGTAGACATCTTGCAGACAACTATTCAGACCTGTAACCCAGTGCAGGAGAGTTAGATCTTACTGATCATTTACATCCTGTAGCTGAAAAAACAAATAAGAATATAGGTAGCACAGCTGAGTTTATGTGCTCTTGTCAAATGTCTTGGCTCATTTTCTTTGCAAACTAGTACTGAGGTATCATGTTCTGCACATAGTGTCTTTCTTATGTAATTTAATCTAGTATTTTTAGAATGACACAACCAGTCTGAAAAGGTTACACCCACCAACTTTTGGCTCTAGTCTTGGGCTTTTCATCACCATAAATCGTGACACATTTCAGTTCTATTCTGGTTTGCTATTTTTGCTGTTTTCTAGGAAAGAAATGCCTTTCCCTTTGTATAGGCAAAAGAACTACCTATAAATACAGAGTATCTATGGTCAAATTTAAAAAAATTTTTTTTTAAATCTGAACAATATTAAAATGTGTCAACTTACTTTACTACCTTGAATTCTGTGACACATATTTACTATGTCCTGTGAGTAGGCACTGCTGTGTCACACATTTCACAGAGCCTGCCTTCTGAACTACAGAGGTGCTGAGAAGAGGATTTTCAGAAGGTGGTGTCTGAACATGAATCACTGCTTGCAGGTAGCAAGGTACCATGTGATATGTCGTTATTATAAATTGAAAGTAAACAGCGGAGGAGAAGCTGCAAAAAGCATGCAGATAGTCCAGAAAGTTGTGGAAAGAGATGGGTTTTCAAGTAAGATTATATTGGATTGGATTAAAAAAGCAAAAAAACTATTGTGACTCCCTTCGTATTGAACCTCAACCTCTGACGACCAAGGAAAAAATCTCCTTGGTGGGCCAACAGGCTGATTGTCCTGGGAAGTTATTAGCCAGACAATTGAATCCTAGGCCTCCCATGACATTGGTTCCTAAGTTGAGGGCAGGCGGTGCACTTACCTACTTACTAATTTATATACTGACTCCTGCCCCACCTCCCAAGTGGACTTTGACGAATTTGTGTCGTGCCTACTCCTGCTTTCCTTATCAGAGCCCCACAGAGAAATCTTGGAAAAAGATTACTTCAATGTAAATTCTTCAAGCCATTAAGCATAACTGGCTAAAGCTCTAGGGCCTGATGGTTTAGGGCCTGATGGTTTAGTGGGCTTGAATTACAAGAAATTTGCCCCAAGTTTACTTCCGCATTTGTTAACATATTATTTAACGCTCTTAGGGAAGGAGGACCCAAAGCTGCCAATTCGAATAGAGCTTTTATTAGTCTTAGACTTAAGCCCAATAGTCACTCAATCGATGTGGCTAATTTGAAAAAACGGATTTAAAATTACTAGCTAAAATTTACGCTACCCGGCTAAATTACTTTATCGCTTGTTATATTCATGCCAACCAAGTTGGATTCGTACCGCATAGACTAGCATCTGACTAAATTCACTGGCCCGTTAACCTCGTTTTTGGACATTAAGAAAATCATTTGACACAATATCATGGATGTATCTGTTGAGAATCTTGTCCAAGTGGCAGTTCCGGCCCAAGTTCATTTCCTTTTTACGGTCTTTGTACAGCAACCCCTTGGCCAAAATTGGGGTGAGGAGCTTCATTTCTAAACCCCTCCCCATTTTCCTGGTTAACGACAAGGTTGGACCCTCTCCCCACTTTGTTCCATTTTTCTATTTTCTCCCCAATTTTTCCAGTCTAGAGATCAATTGGGCAAAAACAGAAGCTCTCAATATTTAGATGGATGAGCATGCCCTACAGAGCCTAAAACCACACTATAGTTTTTCCTGGAAACCAAAATTCCTTCGGTACCTGGGAATTAAAATGACTTCTACTATAGTGTCCCTCCAATTATTCAACCTTACTTCCAAAACTGCTGAAGCAGATGGAGGTGTGTTCGTCCGCAAGCCAGCTAAATGTGCTTCTCTTCAACAATACGGGTTTCCCATCCAGCCTATGCCTCAAGAATTTTAATGGTGGCTAAATAAGGTCCCTTATTACATTTGGACACTTCCTTGCCTATACTAGGTTGTGCCCTGCCTCCTATTTCACTCAGTAGCTTGACCTGCCAGCCTCTGAGACTTACTGCTTTCAGCAAAAATTACATCATCTAAGATCTCTGAAATATCTCACCACTGAAATTTCAACTCGGACTGCATTAAAAAAATAGAGGCTAGTTTTAAGGTTGTATCTCGCTGGTACTTGGTACCTGAACACCTCAACAGAATGTACCCAGATTCCTGTGTTCAGGGCTGAGGACAAGTGGGTTCAATGTTCCATTCATTGTGGTGTTGTAAAGTCAAGCGTTTCTGGATATGAGTTCATGCCCTGATATGCTCCATCACCATGGTAAATATTAAGAACCCCAGAATAGCCTTACTCAACAAACCTGTGGAGGTGGTGCCTAGACACACCCAGAGTATAATTTACTTTACTTTATGTTGCTAGCAGCCTAAATAGCCATTGGGACCACTTGGAAAAACCCAATGGTTGATCTGGAGATGAAGCGCAAGCTCATGTTGGATTATTTGGACTAATGAAAATCTGGTCAGCATACTGTGAAATATCTCTCCCTGGTTTGAGAGAGCTGGAATACATGGATACAATGACGGCTACCATTTTTTTCTCCTCCCCTCTTCTTAGGCCTCGTACACACAACCGTTTTCCTCAACAAAATACATCAAGAAAAATGCTGGCAGAGCTTTTTTTCCAGACGAAAATGGTTGTGTGTATGTTTTTCGTCGAGAAAACTGTCGTGGATCTCAATGAGAAAAAAAGAGAACATGTTCTCTTTTTTTTCTCTCGTCTGGAGTCTCAATTTCCTTGTCGTGTTTCTCGTCGGGCTGGTTTACGACGAGAAACACGTTCGTGTGTATGCTTAGAAACGTGCGCATGCTCAGAATAAAGTATGACTACAGTAAAAGTAGCATTCGTAATGAAGATGGCACATTCATCACCCTGTAAAAGACTGAAAAGCACGAATCATCTCTCACCAAACTTTTACTTCACACACAGTAACATGAGATTAGTAAAAGCAGCCCCAAGGGTGTCACCAGTGGAATCAAACTTCCCCTTTAAAGTGCCGTTGTACGTCCCCGCGTTTGAGAACGACGAGATTTTGTCTTGACAGTGTGTATGCAAAGAAAGCTTGGCAAGATTCTCGACAAGCCTGACAAGAAACTCATAGAGGAAAACAACGTTTCATTTACGACAAGAGATTCTCGGTTGTGTGTACGAGGCTTCACTCCCTACTATTTACTTCTCAGTCTTTCCTTTTTCCTTCTCCTTGTTGATGTCTCCACGTGTCTTTTTTGTGTGGTGCAAAATACTCACTATACTGGCGGCCTTTTTTTTTTTGGTTAGTTCTGCCTTTTGCGCCTTAGTGGGCACTTGGTACTTTATGCTTGGGATTTGTTCCCCTTCATTGGAAAACCCACAATTGGTTAGTTTCCTCTCCTATATGCAATGTAGATGCTTTTCTTTAACTATGTTTTGACACATGTAAGCTTGTAGTTATGTATTACCCTTGCTGCTTCTACATATTTTTTAGAAATATACTCCGCCTGCATTGGGGGCTCTCGCTTGATTCTTCATTTGCCAAATGATATAACGCCTGTTTTTGTCACTCAATATTAAAAAGTTATTGCAACAGAAAAAATATATATTGTTTGTAAAAATCATTGATGGTTGAAATTCAGTTTGTAACTTGATTGTGTTAGTACATATAGGGGTTAATTTACTAAAGATAAATAAACTGAACTGCAAGTGCAGTTGCACTAGATCTAAGTAAATGAGGGGAAGCGCTACTAATTTTTAATATTTTTTTAATATAATCTTTATTTAAATTTTGACATATAACATCTAACCGAGACAACAATACTTCAGCAACGAGGGTTTAAAAAATAACCAATTCAGCCGTAGAGGTAAATATATCTCAACTTAAAAATAGGGGGGGCGTAGGGGAATGGATAGGGGGTTGGGGAAGGGGACGAAAACACACAAGGTTACCATTCCGGGGGGGGGGGGGGGAGTCCCCCCCTGCTAATCTCAGAGAGGGCCTGATCCAAGCTGAACGCCAGCTCCCAGAGAAAGGGTCAACAAAGCCTCCATCATACCTCCATCTAGGGGAAAAGCAGCCCCCCAGGCGAGAGCCCCACCAAGGCACTGACCTTATCAGTCAAGGGCTACTGATTTCTTTCATCCAATCATGTGAAAGCAAAAAATGCTATGTTTTTTTTATTTTCCTTGCATGTGGTTGGGTATTCTTTGCAAAGCAAAGTTTTACCTAATTTACAATGCTTTGGAGCAACTGCACTTGCAGTGCACAGTATATGTGCCTTTAGTAAATTAAGGGGGACATTATTTTTAATAAAGAACTTTTCAAAAACTGATTCCTGTTGTTCTTACTATGTACCCCATACTCATTTACATAGGGGGTAGGATCTCTGGACCCCCTTAAAGCGGGCTTTCAGATTCCGATGTGCCCGCAGACCCCCACAACCACAGCCCAGGGTTGTGGGGAAGAGGCCCTTGCCCCCATCAACATGGCAGACCCCCCTCAAACCTCTCCCAATGTTGAGGGCATGTGGCCTTTTATGGTTCGGGAGGGGGTGCTCCCTCACCCCCCCTTTCCTAGCCTGCTAGGCTGCATGCTTGGATAACAAGTCTGATATGGATTGTCTCTGAACACGTCGCATGTCGGGTCAGTTAAGATGGTGATCTGACTTGAATGCGACTACCATTATATATTATATGGCCTGAAATCGCACCCAAGTTGGACTAAAGTAGTGCAGGAACTTTATCAAGAGTCAGAGCAACACAAGCCCGATCAGTTAAGACGGCTCTCATGCTTCAGGCGTGGTGACTATGATTACACGAAATATTCTTGATTAATCCCATGCACACTGTTATACAGCCTTATACATTTTAGGCAAACTTTTGAATAAAATAGGGATTTTTCAATGTGACGTGACTGTCTAATTTCTACTCTACTCTACTGTACAGATGAGGATCCAATGTTTGCTTGTTCAAATATGTTGAAAAAGTCCAACATTTCCATGGGTGTCCTTACTTTTTAACATGACTATTTGTCAGCACTTGGTTTTATATCTCTTTCCTGCAATAATACTGGAATTCAAATCTGAATTTGGAAGTCTGTACCAGACCCTACTTTCAACTTAAAAGGAGTTTAAATACTCTTAAGTATAGACAGTTGTTTAGCCATCTATGGAGTCTTTGGTTTTTAATTAGTCTGAGCAGACTGATAAACTTACATTGGGTGAGAGGAGTACTAAAGCAAAGACCATGTTCTGCACTAACAAGCAGGATATACCACATATACAGTACTGTACTGTATATGTAATAAACAAATGCAGATGCCTCAAGCATGCCTGCAAGTGAAAACTATACAAAAAATTCGATTTTTGATATAAGTTAGATACACTGACAGATTGAAGCAAGACTCCAGCTAACCCTTTTTAAACAGTCTTTTTCTTTCGTGATGAATATTTCACCTGGCCAGATGGCTAGGTGGAAAAAAAAATCTAAAGAAGAAAACTAATGCAGCCATCATATCCAAGAACTGGTAAGCTGCAATATAACAAATGGTTTACTTTTGGGTTTAATACCACTTTACTGCTGACTCGCTACCATTAGAGCACAGATGTAGAATATAAGAAACAAGCAGTCCCTGTTTCCCTCCCAGGAGTAACCTCCAGCCCTCTGTGCTGGGGATGGTTTTCTTGGGTGTTTCTCTCTTTGGCATGAATATGCTGTTATTAAAAGAGAAGTTTGAGATTTTTTTTATTTTATTTTTTATATAGAAATCATACTTATCTAGGTGGATGCAGCATGGGTCCTTTACTGCATCTGCCCACTGCCGCCTCTAAGACTGAAAACTGAGCGATTTAAACACAGCTGATCGCTCAGTTGGTGAGCGGAGAGCAGTCACCGGCTCTCTGCTCTGCCCCCGACCCCGTGACTTCGCACTCACTGAGGCGCTGGGCTGTGGAGGGGGCGCGAGCAGCTGAGAGGCTAAGGCACGTGCTGAACCAGGCTCCTGGGTGGATCCCAACCATATGGTTTTGATCTTTCCCGAGACTGGGCCAGCTATGACTTTAGCCCACTGTCTGCTTAACAAACTGCACATATGTGATCCACAGGAGAAGTACAGCCAAATTAGTTTTGGCTGTACTTCTCCTTTACCTACTTGCAGCTTCTCCAGGCTGACAACAACAGGGCCAACATAAATGTTTGTTATTTGTAAGTGCCAGCTTTCTAATTCAAGAATCCTTACTGTGGTAGCTGATGAAGCCTATTTTACAAATTTGTTTCCTGACCTTTTGACCTTATGCAGCTCTGAAGACTACCAGCCATAACCTCTGCCCCTTTATGGACAACATTATTTTTAGGACTGTGGAAATTAACTATTCCTCGATTAATCGTAAAAAAATATTTGATCAATCAAAATTCTTTTGATCGGCACTCACCTCTCCGCCAGCTTCCGGGCCTTCAGGAAGTTCTGTTGGAGAACCGGTGATGTCACGGACACCGGCAGGGCTTACGGTGTCCATCTGAAGGGCTCCTTTGTTGTGCCTTCATATCTGCATGCTGGCGGGACCTTACTATCTGCCACATGCAAGGGCTGTTACACTTCCCTCTATCACTTTCCTCTATCAACCTGGGATTCTACAGCCATCCACTGGGAGTTGTGATAGTTCCCTTCATGGGACATCGACATGCCGACAAACTGATGTTAACCACCCCTCCTCATCTTCAGCAGTGGTATCGTTGTACACATTTTTATACCAGTATCATACTTGGCTACATGTTTTTATGACTGCTTTTGGTACCGTTTGGTATTACTCGCACTATTTTTTCAGTTTATGTAGCTACATTGATCTCCTGCAATATGTATTTTGTTACCTACTTGAAGACTATAAAAGTTTTAATGCTATTCCCATCGAGCGCTGCCTTTCTGTGTTTTTTGTATCCTGCTATCCATTTTTCCAGTGGTTGGTAGCTGCGCTGGGAATCAGCCTGCAAGGAGATCAGCTAAAAGTAATTGGATCTGTATGTGCAATATAATTAATCTAGGGCTGTTAATGATAACATTTTCGTGCTTGATTAATCAATTTTTTTTATCGATTTAATCGAGTAATTTTGAATAATTATAACGCACTTACAGATCCAACTACTTTTAGCTGATCTCCTTGCATTGCAACTCTGCATTAGTCAGTCATTGGTAAATGTGGTATACACTATATACAATCACCCGACACTAGTTAGTTTCCCCAACCATGACTTAGTAGCGCCCAAACGCAAAATCTGCATCTGGAAAAACAACTCCAGCTGGTTTAAGACCAGCTGTCGTTGCTAAAGCCAGAACGCAGAAGAGAAAAAGCAGCCTGGAAAAGAAGCTCTTTAGAGGAAAACCACACCATCTATAAGGTAATAACAAAAAAATACCACAAAAATCTTTAAAGCAAAAAAAAATCATTTTTCCAATGTCATCACTAATGCCCTCAACCGCCTCTGCGAGCTCTCCAATTTAGTCACACAGACAATGAATCCAGTCTGTCTTGAAGCCCCCAATTCTGATACCCAAGAATTTTGCAATGAATTATCAAATTATTTTGTTAAAATTTAAAAAATCTGTGAAAGCATTCAGCGAAACAGTACCACCTTCACCCCCCCTTAATTATACGCCCAATACCCACATAAATTTGCCGCAATCAACGAAGTTCACTCTAAAACCCATCTCCATCGATGACACTAAAAATATCATTGGTACCCTGCGAAATAGCACAGTGCCTAATGATATCATCCCCACCAAACTGCTGAAAGAATGTGCCGATATTCTGGCACTGCCTATCATGCATAATCAAACCTATTTTAAAGAAACCCACCCTTGACCCCAAAGACCCAATACACCGTCGTCCCATAACAGGCCTAAACGTCTTCGCCAAGATAATGGAGAAAGTAGTGGTACAACAGCTGCAACAGCATTTAAACACCCATAATTTGCTCAATCCATTTCAATCGGGTTTTCGTCCCGGGCACGGGACAGAAACGGCACTACTCAAAATATGGGATGACGCCCTCGAGGCCGCAGACGAACGAGAATCTTGTCTTCTAGTACTGTTGGACCTATGCACAGCTTTTGACACGGTAGACCACAAACTATTACTGACTCGGCTAGCTGAAGTAGCCAGAGTCGCGGAATGTGATCTATCCTAGTTCTCCTCCTTTTTGGAAAGCCGATCACAAATGGTGAAATTGGGACCTTTTTCACTTCTGAAAAACGCACGGTGTCATGCGGAGTCCCTCAAGGATCCCCTCTGTCGCCGGTGCTGTTCAATATCTATCTATGCCCTCTCTTTGAAATCATCAGTAGCCAAAAGTTACTTTACCACTCTTATGCAGACGACACGCAACTGTACTTTCACAACTGCAACAAAAAGGATCATCATCTCGGTCTAGAGAAATGCCTTTCTTTGATAGAAAACTGGATGACAAAGCGTTGTCTTAAACTCAAAGGTTCGAAAACAGAACTTCTTCTGTTTCACGCCAATCGAAAGAATCAACTTGCAACAACATGGACACCCCCGCCCATTCTGGGCAAAATCATCACCCCTAGCACCAAAGTCAAAAGTCTCGGAATCACCTTCGACACCTACATGACAATGGATGCACAAATAGGGTCAGTAGTCAGTGGATCGCACCATCTGCTGCGCCTACTACGCAGACTTATTCCTTTTATTCCTAAAGAAGACATAGCAGTCGTGGTGGGAACAATTATCAACTCCAGACTGGACTATGCCAATGCCCTCTATCTTGGACTCCCAAAGTACCAAATCACTCGGCTGCAAGTTGTTCAAAATACGACCGCTAGACTTGTGACTGGGAAAAAAAACTGGGAATCAATCTCGCCTTCACTGAGAAGCCTTCATTGGTTGCCAGTAAAAGACAGAATAACTTTCAAAGCACTCTGTCTGACGCATAAGTGTATTCTGGGAAATACCCCTCATTATCTGTGAAAAACTAAACGCCCACAACACCAATCGCGTTCTGCGATCCACCAACCAAAATCTACTCCAGATACTCAAAGCCAGATACAAGTCCAAAGGAGAAAGAAGATTTGCGGTCCAAGGCCCCAGACTATGGAACGCTTTACCAACCAGCATTTGGTTGGAGGAGAATCACTTGGCCTTTAGGAGAAAGATCAAAACCCATCTTTTTTGAGGACAAAGGAGAAATGGGCAACGAGCGCCCAGAGGTGATTCAGTTTGCATGTGCTGCACTATATAAGTTACTCACTCACTCACTTAACTTCACAGTTCACACAAATATGTTTTAAATTCAAACTGTAGCACTGACGTAAGTAATTTTTTCTTATTAAACTTTAAGAAAAACGTAGAAAGTTAGCTTAACTTTAATTATAAAACGTATCTAGTATATTCACTGTCAGTAACTTTATAGTAGGCAAGTAGGCCCAGGGCCGGATTAACATAGGGGCTGTTGGAGCTGCAGCTCCAGGCCCCTTTCTCAAGATAGGCTCATTTGCCCAAAAAAAAAAGAGGTCACAGAAACCCCACATTGGGGGGTAGGCAGTTGAAGACCTACCCCACAACCGGTCAAAATATGAGATGGCTATCATTCATGGTTCCGGAGATACGGGCCTGCTTGCACAGCCTGTCAGAAGCTACATACAGAGCAGCCATTATAAATACAGGCTGACACACTGCAGCAGACTGAGAAAAAAAAATCATCATTTGTTTTTTTGCTAGAAAATGACTCTATGGTGGTCTTTGCAACTTTTTATCTTGCACGGTATAGCGCTGCACGATTCTGGCTAAAATGACAACTGCAATTTTTTTGCTTAGAAGATAGATCACGATCCTCTCACGATTCATGCGGCATAACATCATCTTTCACATTAAAATGAAGAAAAAAAAAAAAAAAAGGGGCTAACATTACTGTTTTGTTTTTATGGTTTTTATTATTCATTGAAGTGGGCAAATGCAGTGTGCCATTTTTGTCTCTGCTAAAATATATATGTTTGGCGGTTCCAAGTAATTTTCTAGCAAAAAATATTGCTTTTTAACTTAAAGGGTCACTAAAGGATTTTTTTTTAGCTAAATAGCTTCCTTTACCTTACTGCAGTCCTGGTTTCATGTCCTCATTGTTCGTTTTTGCTGTAATTCCTCTCTGTTCTGCACACTTCCTGCTTGTCTGTTTCCTTATGAAAAAAGTACTGGGAGCTTTCTCACTGTGGTCTCTAATCAAGGAGGTGTGATTACTGTGTGTGTAAAACCTCTCAGCAGCAATCCAGTTTTGTTTTACAAACCATCACTGCGCTCTATTGGCTTTCTGGCTCTGTACATCAGAGAGACAGGAAACGGCAAAAACGAAACTAAACTGTAGGTTCATTATATGATTGATTTGTATCTATTTTTAATCATTTTTAAAAGGAATCAGTTAACTATTATGTCTCTCTACCCTGTAAACAGTAATTTCAGCAAAAAAAATGTTTTCCTTTACAACTCCTTTAAGAAACAAGTGTTGGACTTTAAGTGGTTACATTTCTTGCTTTTACACACAGAAGTTTGATCTAAGAAGGAAGTTGGTTACAATGTTTCATGTTGTTACAAACTTGGCAGACTGCACGGATATTTTCTTTACACACACAGAAGTTTATCCCTTTGATCTAAGAAGAAAGCATTAGTTACAATGTTTCCTGCTAAGAACTTTGCAGACTGCTCAGATATTTTCTTTTGACAGCTGAAAGTCTCTCCACTTGTTATATGAAAGAATCAGGAAACTCTGCATTGGAGATGTCAGGGGGGTTGAATCTAGATCACGATTTTTAATGATTAATTGTGCAGCTCTAGCACGGTACTGTATTTGCGCAGCAATTTTTTAAACATGTTTTTTTTTTTTTTTAAATAAACTGTTTTATTCATTAAAAAAAAAACACTAAAGTTAGCACGATTTTTTTTGGTATCCTAAGCGATGCTTTAAAAAAGGTTTAGGTTACATGTTTAGAGTTACAGAGGAGGTCTAGTGCTAGAATTATTGCTCTCGCTCTAACGATCGCAACGTATGTAACCTGTGTGTATCTGGCTCTACTAGCCAGTGCCTACCCAGCCACTAACTGGTATCTCTCCCCAGCCTGTCCCCACACACCCTCTCACCTGCTGACCTGTGGATGGGGGAATCACTCCTGTAGTTTTGTTTTGTGTTCTGCCAGTGAGTACAATGATCAATGTTGCTAACTATAGCTGGCAGCACTGATTGCTTTGGGAAAAACAGGCTGGTTGTACTCAAGTCGATAAATAGATTGACTTGTGTAAAACCAGTTAGCCCATACATAGATCGACTATGGCTGGTCTCTACATAATTGGTGTAATTTCAATCCATGTATGACCCGCTTAACCACTACGCAGTCCCTAAACATCTTTCCACTCCTGTACATACTGCTCACTGTCATACTCTCCACACTTCTCTCCTATACATAGTGCCCACTGTCATACCCTCCACACTCCTCTCCTGTACATAGTGACCACTGTCATACACTCCTCTCCTATACAGAGCGCCCACTGTCATACCCCCTCCACTCCTCTCCTGTACATTGTACACTCCTCTCCTGTACTCCCTGTGCCTGCTGTCATACACTTCTCTCCTGTACATTGTGCCCACTGTCGCACCCTCCACACTCCTCTCCTATACATAGTGCCCACTATCATACCGTCCCCATTCCTCTCCTGTACATACTGCCCACTGTCATACCCTCCACACTCCTCTCCTATACATAGTGCCCACTATCATACCGTCCCCATTCCTCTCCTGTACATACTGCCCACTGTCATACCCTCCACACTCCTCTCCCGTACATACTGCCCCATCATACACTCCACACTTCTTTCTGGTACATACTACCCTCTGTCATACCCCCACACTCCTCTCCTGTACATACTGCCCACTGTCATACCCTTCACACTCCTCTCCTGTACATACTGCCCACTGTCATACCCTTCACACTCCTCTCCTGTACATAGTGCCCACTGTTGGACCCTCCACGTTCCTCTCCTGTACATAGTGCCCTCCACGCTTCTCTCTGGTACATACTGCCCACTGTCATACCCTCCACACTCCTCTCCTGTACATACTGCCCACTGTCATACCCTCCACACTCCTCTCCTGTACATTGTGCCTTTTGCCGTACCCTTTGCACTCTTCTCCTGTACATAGTGCCCAATGTTGGACCCTCCACATTCCTCTCCCTCACCTGCACATACTTCCTATTTATGTACCATCCGTACTCCTCCCTTATGTCGCTTACCCGCAAAAACAGTTCTTTAAAATGATACCGAATACCCTCAATGTTACCAGCTCTAAGAGTTATCTTATAAGTTCTGATCTAGAATGTAAGTTTATTTTCCACACGATAGTCTTTCAAAGATCTAACATCTAATTTTTATACCATCTCCTGTTCAATTCTCCAACTTGTTCATTCCTGTCAGAATGATTTAACAAAAAACATCAACCTTTAGGACAGCTGAGTCCACAGACAGTGGTTCAACTAAAGGAAATCTCAGTTCTCATATTTGTTCTTTTTTTTTTTTAAGTGTATTTTTGTGCGTGAACGCGAGAGAGAGGAGCCGGACTGCAGGAGTTGGGAGTAGGCAGACCCTACCCCCAGAGGCAATCTGCCATACTTCTCAATGCCCCCGGGTGGCAATGGCGGGTGTGAGAGAGGGACTCCTACTTACCCCGCCCTACCTGCTCCGCTTGGGAGCCCAACGGGGCAGAGGGACTCCCCCTATGAGGAAGTGAGGGGGTCTAGCCCGCTCAGCCAGCCCCGCAGGTCCTTCGCCTCTCTTTTTTAGGAGACCGCATGGCCAAGGTGTGTTAAACCAATTTTGTGTGTGTGCAAGTGTGGTGGGGGGGTGGGCGTACTAGGCGTACCCTGCATAGCACACTCACCGGGAGCCGGGCTGAGACCACCATACTCAATTCACATGTAGCCGAGACCGGGATCCGAACCCTTGGCTGCAGAGGTGAATGGCTTGTCGGCGCAGTGCCAATCACGTTGAGCCACCACAGCTCCATATTTGTTCCCTCCCATTATTAGAATGTATTTAATTTTGTTATTACTACTGTGATGTACAGAGGAACATCGGGGATCTCAGCTACTCTAAATATAGCACTTGTGAAAAAAAAGTGTCCCTGAAAATATTTTTTAAATGTTGGCAACTATGCACTGCCCAAGGGCCACTGGGTCAGTAGGGGGCCCCATGAGAGGTTTCTGGGAACCTGTGATATTAAAGCGGTAGTAAACTTTCCTGACATTACTACTTTTTAGAGGCCCTGGGGTAGGTTATGCCACAATGTACAAGTATGCACAGCATATTAGCACATTAGGGTACACTTACATTTTCAGACTGGGGCTCTCCATTGCTGCGCTGAGATTCCCACACATTTATTTATTATTTATAAAAGGCCCCACCAAAATCCTCAGCACCGGGCCCATGATGTTCTTAATCTGGCCCTGAGTAGGCCTCACTTTAGCCAGTCACGCAGGCATACCAGATTGTTTACATTTTTTGGAAGCAGACATGATCGCATTTTATTGACAATATACCCTAAAGAACTGAACAGTCTTTCGCACGGAACAGACGTTTCCGATGCACAAAGAATTGTCTGCACAAAACTGCTTAGGACAGGAAAACGATGGTTATTTTCGCCCCTTCCCTTGAAAGAGCCTGATGCATTCTCCTATTCCACAGATGCAAAGGTACCTCAATCCAATGGGTGCAGTTTGCTCGCATCCAGCAGTGTTAGTCTCACTGTCCAGGCTGTCCGGTGACGTCAAGAATTCTGATCGATCAAAAAAATTAAAGATTAATCGAGGAATTAATCTTTAATTTCCCCAGCCCTAAATTAATCAAAATTAGTTGATTAATCGATTAAAAAAAATTGATTAATCGAACACAAAATTTTAATCAGTGACAGCTCTAATTATTTTGTTACCCAAAGAGCATGACAACAACATTGTAGGGTTTTTGTTAAAGACCCAGAACTTTTTAGCCTTTGGTTCTCTGGGATCCTATGCAAACTACTGTTACTGCAAAAGATCAATATTATACCATGACAATGTGCACATGGGCCCCAAGATCACCAGTAAGGTGCATGTTTTTATTGGAATAGGCAAAATTGTTCAAAAACAAATTGGCTTACATCAGCAAAACGAACACAAGACAGGCTTCTTCCTACCCAAACTTCTGACATTCTGGGTCATTAGTAAGGATTTGGCAATCCAGGGAGTGCTGAAGTTCAGTCCTCTACTATGTAGCCCTGGAAACCAGGGCCATCTTAATGCAAAGGCACTGCCCAGAGGCCGCAGGTACATGGTGGGGCCCTCAATCTTGCATTACATTATACTTGCCAACGCTCTTGGTCATGCTTTTTACTAAACTGTCCTGATCTGGGATGCTTCCCTGGACATGACCATAACTTATACTGTGCCCTCCTTATTCCCCCTGTACTGTGTTGACTAGTCTTAGAATTTAACATGTATTCCTTAGTAAATGAAAAAATTCCATAAATCAATCAACTATTTATACATTATTTCTTGAAAGTAGGTGTGTAAATTGGGACCAGCTGGTGGGGCCTAAGTGCATAACTTTACCCAGGGGCCCATGATGCTATTAAGACAGTCCTGCCCGAGATCACTTATCCTGCATAGGAGAGAAACCCTGGGTACTCAACATTACTTTCAAATCATGCCTCTTAAAAGTATCACAACTCAGATATTGGGGAAATATACCTGCCATTCAAGACTCTACCCTGGCATCCTACACAACAATGACATTTATTGCACATATTGTACTAGATTTTCCTTTCTGGCAAATGCCAGAACTGCCACATATCGGGTCCTTGTCTGGCCCGTGGGCAGCCTAAACTTGGTGCTCAAGCAGAATCCACAGCCGGAAATGTTGACCTCACATCTGAGCCAGGAACACGTTTTGTTCACTTGCATGCTCCCGTTATCTAAGCGTGTGGAATACTGACTAGAAAGCCTGTAATTATAATCTGAACTTTTTGTTCTAAAAATGCAGTGTGCGACTCGCATCCTTTAGATGTCTGTGCATTTAATTTCTGCAAAGACAATATATCATTCGAACAGCATGTAAAAATATAATTTAATATAGTTTTTCCCTTAAGTCTGGTCTAATTACATGTTTCTCTTCTGTGTAATTATTTCTCCATTGCCGAGTCTGCTCACTTTTATTTAGATAAAATGGATTACTAAAGTGTTGGCATTTAAAAAAAGGATCATAATGGAAAATGCAGAGATGGAGCGGTCACAGCTTGGGTTACTGGATGGCAGTGCGTCAGAGAATACTGGTAATTATGGTCCAGACCTGATAGAGAATGATGTAAATTGTGGAACGGACAATTAACAGCTCTCGCATAAATGGTGTTGAGCAGATATAAAGCCGCACGGCCAAACTTGTGCTTTGTTAGAATGTTTTGAACTTGTTTTTACGTTTCTTTTCTGGTTAAAATGAATGTAATAATGTAGTGTCCGCCCCCCCCGAGCTGCATGTTTGCTCAGGCTACATGCACACCAGATACACTTCATTTGTTCTGCATTGAAAAATTGTTCAACATTAATGTTTCTATTGATTCTCATAGCCGAATGGTTTAGACCTCTAATGCCCTGTACACACGATCGGTTCATCCGATGAAAACGGTCTGATGGATTTTTTCATCACATATCCGATGAAGCTGACTTTCATCAGTCTTGCCTACACACCATTGGTTAAAAAACCAATTGTGTCAGAACGCGGTGACCTATAAAACACGACGTGCTGAGAAAAATTAAGTTCAATGCTTCTGAGCATGCATCGACTTGATTCTGAGCATGCGTTGATTTTCCCACCGACGATCGTTTTTTTTTCTATCGGTTTTTTAATGATCAGACAATTTTAAAACCGGTTCTAAGTTTTTTCACCGATCGAGAAAAAACTGATGGGGCCCACACACGATCAGTCCGTTTTCATCAGAAGAACCGATCGTGTGTACGGGGCATAACTGTAACCCACTGTATTAACACATGTATCTGTTTACGAAGACAAAACACAAAAAAGACAACCGCTCACATCAATTCATAGCAAGCATAGGAAAGCTGCATAGAAATATACCACATAAAACAAAAATTACCCTAAACAAGTTTTTGGTTATGCACATGGTGCCACAATTCTATAAAGGCAACACTACAAAGTGTGTGATCCCAAAAGGGAAACGTGCATATGAAAAGCACTCTCCTCCCTTACCCCTGATCCAGGGATATAATTTGCTGCTTCTTCCCCCGTTGCCTCTAGCACCATAACACTCAATATTGGTCAGTGTCGGAGCCTAGAGCAAGCCATTGTTCCCCCCCCCATCCCTTTGCCATGTGACAATCAGGCCTAGCTTTTGCCCACTAGACCTCAGAACTGTGACCTGGAAGGAAGTGATATGCTTCCCCCATATTTAGAAGCATCATATATTTTGTGTAGGCTGAGGTAAGGGCAGGGGTAGGGGTGGTGGTTGGAGGGGGGCTGCTATGGAGATCGGTAACTGGAAAGGAGGAGGTATATTGGGCGCTTCAGTATTCATGGAACCTCTGGATATCCTGGTTCTTTGGGCTCCTATCCTAATGGATTAGAACAACTAGAGGATGCATACTCTGAGACACGTCACAGGTCCCAGAAGATTTCCTGGCCACTAGCAGAGCGCAGAACGACTCGCACATGTACAGTGCATGCCTGGCCATGAAGACATTTGGTTTATAAAAAAAAAAAAAACATTTCATACCACTGATCACCCAGCAGCTCTGAGCAGAAAGTGATGACAGTCAATCAGCCATTCTCTGCTCTTCCCCTCCAGTGCTCACTGGATTGCTGGGCTGGATCAGTCTCCCAGCAGCTTACAGAGAGGCTGAGCCAGCTGCCGGTCCAGGCATCTGGGTGGATTCCGACTATAAAGTCAGGATCCATCCAACAGTGGACATTAGCCCGCTGTTGCCTAAAATTGGGTCACAGGAGTGCAGAACTAAATGCACTGTGATTTATAGGAGAAGTATGGCCAAAAAAGCTGGCCATGCTTCTCTAAGGTGTAATTAACTTTTAATTTCTGGCCAAAATAGCATTTACAGATGTACTGTTTCTTGTGCTTAGAAATGTGTTATTAAAGAATTTCAGATGGTGGGCCAATCCAGAGAGAGGGCGATAACCCAACCCAATCCACTTCAGACTAAATGAGAAAAATGTTTATGGAGAAGTTGGCAATTTTTTTTCCCCAAGTATCTTGGACAGGTATAGTGGGAATAATTAGTTTGAGTTTCTACATCTTCTTTGTAAATAAGATACAGATGGAGCAAATACACAACAATTCCAGACATAGCCAGCTAGAAGAGAGCAAAGAATAAGCAATTTAATTAGAATCTGCCGTTTTGAGGATGGAAGATTGCCAGTGTATTCCTCTGTGAAAGTACCAGCATCCTTGTATGTAATACAAGACATAATTGTGTCTGACCAGATAATAGTCAGGTTACAGGTACATACCTGCCTTATGCATAGAAGGTTCCCAGTCAGCTGTCAGGCTTGTCAGTTGGTTCTACAATATTCCCTACTGGCTCCACGAGAGTCCCATCTGTTTCTGGCAAGATTCAGCGCTGGCAAACTTTGTTTACTGGCACTTTTGACTAGCAGATCTTTTATGAGATGAACAAATGCTTCAGTGAGTACAATATGAGAGCTAAATGATGCTTCTTTCTTCAATCAGTCCAATCTATTTTGTTATTGAACAATTATTTTACACAGAGGATAACCAGTTGCTCCAGAAACCACACTAACAAACATATTTTCACTGTGGCTGTTCACTTCTAGAGCACTGGAAATAGGTGGCAGTACAGTAAAATACATTTATTAAAGTGGGAGTAAACTCCTATGGATGATTTTCGCCTATAGTAAGGCTTACCTATAGGTACAGTTAATAACGTGCATCGTTTAGGAGATATTTACTTGTGAAGCTGCCGGTGAAGTTACCAGTGCATGCGCTCTCAATGTTCCTTCAGAGCCCTGTGCCGTGAACAGCGGCTCCTGTCCCAATGCACAGGAGTGATGTAATTGGGGCTCATCCAATCAAAGAACCGGAGCCCCCCAACCCGGAAAGAGACTGGGTGAAGATGGAAACCCTGTCAGCGGTGACAGCGTGCTGGGTCTGGTGCACACAGTGGAAGCCAATCAGCGAGTCCGGCAGAAAACGCTGATCTCTAGGAGAGAAAAAAAGTTTGGTCAGCGGGACTTTAAATGAGGCCAATCACCATGCGGAGTGAGCATGTAAGGTATATAGTATTGCTTAATTGGGTTCCAACACAAAAGGGGGAGTTGGTTGAGGACTTGCAATGAGAGGTGTATGACAAGGAGCAGTCTTAGCAAGGAGCATTTTATTATGCCTTGTGATATAATATCAAGCATACTGAATGACAAAAAATTGCATCCACAAAATCGCATGAACATGTTACAAATTACATATGTATAACAACATGATACTTGACATATCTTGAAGTAAAAACAAGTCCTGCACAACATGAACCACTGGAGGTACTTGATAGTATGATGAGAATCTAGGCGTAAAACAGTATACAAAACATAAAATCATCTGTATCAATGCATCTTATGTATGCCCGACGCATTTCGTTGGGATATACCAACTCTTCAGGGGCGAACGCAATGATGATCTATAAAAAGACATAACCATATGGTATCATTTTGTAATAGAATAATATGAATATACAGAACAAGATAAATAATCCTATAAATACTCACATCAACTGTATGGATGTAAGTACAGGACATGGGAGCTGAGGTAGGGACACATGGACAGACAGGGAGCATTGTGGTTTGCCCAATGTGTGAATGCGGAAGACAATGGGCCAACACTTCTGTGGATTGAGATCAATGGTATATAATAAATGTATAATATTATTATGAAGTGTGAAAAAGCCCATGCACCCCCAGAAAAAAAAAACCCTATACCTCCAACACTTTATTCATTTATCCTTATGGTGTCTTCATCATCCCCTTTCCTTTTTTTTTCTCATCCACCTTCACACTTGGTGTTTGCTCAGACCTTTCATTTGACTTGGTGCATGGGCTTTTTCACACTTCCTAACACCTCTCATTGCAAGTCCTCAACCAACTCCCCCTTTTGTGTTGGAACCCAATTAAGCAATACTATATACCTTACATGCTCACTCCGCATGGTGATTGGCCTCATTTAAAGTCCCGCTGACCAAACTTTTTCTTTTTTCTGTTCCAATTTGGGATGGAGGCCATTTACCTATGGTGCCTCGGACCACAACATTCTTTCTCGTCTTCATCGCTAGGAGAGAGGCAGAACTGCGGTCTGCCTATGTAAACTATTCAGATCACTGTTCTACTAGTAAGGAAGATGGAGATCTTGTTTCTGCTAAACAGGAACATGGAAATCTGTCTTCAGTGCAACCACCCCCCACACAGTTGGAAAACACTCCCAGGGACGCACATTTAATCCTTTAATCATCCCTGATGATACCCCCTTCCCTGCCAGTGTCATTAGTATCGTGACACTGCATTTTTTTTAGCACTGATCACTGTATTTGTGTCACTGGTCCCCAAAAAGTGTCACTTGGTATCAATTTGTCTGCTGAAATTTCGAGATCGCTGATCTCTGCCCTTACTAGTAAAAAATAAAAAATAAAAAAAAGTCCATAAATCGATCCCATAGTTTGTAGACGCTATAACTTTTGCGCAAACCAATTGATATACACTTATTTAGATTTTTTACCAAAAATATGTAGCAGAATTGGCCTAAATTAATGAAGACATTTTTGATTTATCACATTTTTATTACATATGTTTTATAGCAGAAATGAAAAAAATATTGTTTTTCAAAAGTGTCGACCTTTTTTTGCTTATAGCGCGAATAATAAAAAGGCAGAGGTGATGAAATGCCACCAAAGGAAAGCTTTATTTGTGGGAAAAGGACATCAAATTTATTTGGGTATAGGGTCGCACAACCGCACAATTGTCAGTTAAAGTAATGCAGTGCAAAAAATGGCTTGGTCAGGAAATGGATAAAACCTTCTGGAGCTGAAGTGGTTAAAGTAACACCAAAGCTTTATTTTTTTAAATGTTTTACTTACCTGCTCTGTGTTACAATTTTGCACAGAGCAGCACCAATCCTCCACTTTTTTGGTCCCCTGCCGGTGCTCCAGGCCCCACCTCTTTTGCGAATGCCTATTGACCTAGACCGAGCAACTCGTCCCTGCCATCTGGCTCCCTTGTGACAGCATTTGATTGACCGCAAGGGAAGCCAATGGCTTCCACTGCTATCAATCTGTACAATGAGGGAGACAATGGTCTTCTGCGCATCACTGGATCAGGCTCAGGTAAGTATAATGGGGGCTGGGGGATCCTGCTGCACAGAAGGTTTTTACCCTAAAGTGGATGTAAACATGATTCATGAAATTTGAGCAGGGTACATATATCTGCAGGGTTTTCTTATCCTTCATCAAAGCCCTAAGTCCCATGGCTTTCTACTGCTCCAATTTTCTGTTATCAGTGTGATTAATTCCGACAAGTTCTCTGTCAATGGATAAAACCCAGCCTGAATTTTGTGTCAGGGTGGGTGCTATAAATAGTTTAGCTGAGAGCTAGTCTATTCACAGCACAGCTCTGCAAGTCTCTGCCTATGTGGAGAAGGGATTGTGTGTCTTTCCTCCAATCAGCTGTCTCAGTGTATGGCAACAATTTACTCAAATTCTATGACCATGGTGTACATCCACTTTAACCATTTGCTTACTGGGCACATATACCACCTTCCTGCCCAGGCGAAATTTCAGCTTTTGGCACTGCGTCGTTTTAACTGACAATTGCGCCCTCGTTACGACATGGCTCGCAAACAAATCTTACGTCTTTTTTCCCCCACAAATAGAGCTTTCTATTGGTATTTGATCACCGCAAATTTTATTTTTTGCTCTATAAACAAAAAAAGGAGCGACAATTTTGAAAAAAACACATTTTTTACTTTTTGCTATTATAAATATCATTTTTTTTATTTATTTATTTTCTCAGTTTAGGCCGATAAGTATTCTTCTATGGGCCAGATTCAGGTAGAGTTAGGCTGGCGGATCAATGGATCCGCCAGCCTAACTGTCACTTTAAGCCGGCGTTTTTGTTTTCTGTAACCAGAAAACAAGAAACGCCGGGTTGGAGTTCCGATGCGATCGGCGCAATTGAATTTCGCCATCGCATCGTTACTTCAACTTAAAAATGGCGCCGGGGGCGTTCCCGCTGATTAACGCTGAAAAAATATGTTAATCAGCGGGAGTCGGAAATTCACGATCTTTTTCGGCCGCGACGCAGTGACTTTACGACGTTTCCGGAAGCGATACGCGACGTAAAGATAAAGCAGCCCCCTAGTGGAGTATCCTATGTTAAGTATAGGCGTCGTCATCGCGTCGGAAAAAAAAATAATCACGTCGCTTGCGTAAAACGTTCATGAATGGGGATGTGACGTCATTGACGTTCACTGACAGAATTTGGAGCATGCACACTGGGATGCATTGACACTCGACGCATGCGCAGTACGTTCTCCGCGGGATCGCGCATAGTTTTAATATTACACGCCCCGTACCCGCCCAATTTGAATTCCGCCGGCTCATTTGCGATGCGCTGCCGCAACTTTAGGAGCAAGTGCTTCATGAATAACAGCACTTGCTCCTAAAATTTCGGCAGAGTAACGTAAATGAGAAGCGTTACTCCAGAGCAAAGATGCTCTCATCTACCTGAATCTGGCCCTATATGTTTTTGGTAAAAAAAAATCGCAATAAGCGTATAGCGATTGGTTTGCGCAAAAGTTATATGGTCTACAAAATAGGGGACAGAATTATGACATTTTTTCAAATTTTCTTTTACTAGCATCTGCAATAAAAAGGATCATTATCGCAGTTTAGAGAATTGTCTCTCTTTGATAGAAAACTGGATGACTAAGAATTATCTCAAACTCAACAATTCCAAAACAGAACTTCTTCTGTTTCATGCCAGTCGCAAGAGTCAACTGGCAACAACCTGGACTTCTCCGCCCATTTTTGGCCAGATCATCACCCCTAGCTCCAAAGTCAAAAGTCTCGGGGTCATCTTTGACACCTACATGACAATGGACGCACAAATAGGGTCAGTAGTCAGCGGATCTCTCCATCTGCTGCGCCTACTACGCAGACTTATTCCATTTATTCCCAAAGAAGACGTAGCAGTCGTGGTGGGAACAATTGTGAACTCCAGACTGGACTATGCAAATGCCCTTTACCTCAGACTCCCCAAGTACCAAATCACTCGTCTGCAAACCGTTCAAAATACGGCCGCCAGACTTGTGACTGACTGGGAAAAAACCCTGGGAATCTATCTCACCTTCACTAAGATCCCTTAATTGGTTGCCAGTAAAAGACAGAATTGCTTTTAAAGCACTCTGTCTGATCCATAAGTGCATCCATGGGAAGGCCCCGCAATATCTTTGCGAAAAAATAGAAGCCCACAATCCCAATCGCGTTCTGCGATCCACCGACCAAAATTTGGTCAAGGTACCCAAAGCAAGATACAAATCCAAAGGAGAAAGAAGGTTTGCTTTCCAAGGTCCCAGACTATGGAACGCTTTACCAACCAGCATTCGGTTGGAGGAAAACCACCTGACCTTCAGAAGACAGATTAAAACCCTGCTCTTCTGATGTCAAGAGAGAGAAAAAAAACGAGCGCCAAGAAATGATTCAGTTCGCATGTGCCGCGCTATATAAGTTTTTCATTCATTCATTCACTAGTAATGGCGGCGATCTGCGATTTTTATTGGGACTGCGAAATTATGACAGACACATCAGACACTTTTGACACATTTTTGGGACCATTCACATTTATACAGCGATCAGTTCTGTATAAATGTGACTGGCAGGGAAGCAGTTAACACTAGGGGGCGAGGAAGTTGTTAAATGTGTTCTCTAGGAGTGATTCTAACTGTGGGGAAAGGGGACTGACTGGGGGAGGTGACCATTCTGTGTCCCTATGTACAAGGGACACAGCATCGGTCTTCTCTCCCTGACAGGACGTGGATCTGTGTGTTTACACACACAGATCCACGTCCTTGTCTGCGTAATGGGCGATCGCAGGTACCCAGCGGACATCGCCGCCAGGCACGCGCATCGGCACCTCAGTGACGCGGCGGGCACGTGCGCCGCCGGTGGTGCTGGCGCGCTCCCCGATGGCCAGAGGAGCCGAGGACGTCAATAGAAGTCCTCCCGGCATTTTAGAGCCACCTTGTGGTCGTCTTTTGTCTATGGCCGGGGCTCCAAGTAGTTAAGGCTTTATAACTATTTTAAAGCAGAACTAAAGGGAGGATACTTACTTTCCCAAAGTGAGAGAATAATAAATTCCCATTATTTTTTCTTTTCTTTTTTTTTTTTCAATCCAGCAATGTGCTGCTGATACTTTTTTTTTCTGTCCACCAGTACTCGCTATGAAAGTGACTGTTGTATCCACAAAAATATGCTCTCAAAGGCTATTTAATCAAATATTCCATGTGTTGTGCTTTCCACACTTCAATCTTTGAGATCCCAGATATTTTTGTCTGAAGGTAAAAATCCTCTTATATCTGCTGATGAAATATACACAGAATGTCTGCTGGACATACTGGGGTTGATTTACTAAAAGAAAATACACTCTGCACTAGAAGTGCTCTCGGAAGTGCAGTCACTGTAGATCTGAGGGGAAGATTTCAAATGGGGGGAAGCTCTGTTGATTTTATCATCCAATCATGTGCAAGCAAAAATTCAGTTTTTTATTTTTTCCTTGCACGTCCCCCTCTAATCCCCCTCTAATCTAACTTGTAGTGCAAAGTGGATTTGCCTTTAGTAAACAACCCCCACTGTCTTCTAAAGTCCATCTCCAGTAGGGTTGTACCGATACTAGTATCGGTATCAGTGCCGATACCAAACATTTGCCTGAGTACTTGTACTCGGGCAAATGCTCCAATGCCTAATCCGATACTTTGTCAGTGATGCTTCTGTCCCCCGCTGTGTAACACTCCGGTCCCCCACTGTGCTCTGCTCCTGTACCCTGCTGTGCTCTGCATCGGTCCCCCGTCATGCTCCGCTCGGGTCCCCCTCTCCGTGCTCTGCTCCGGTCCCCCGCCGTCCTCGGCTCCCCTCTGTGTACCGCTCCGGTCCCCCGCCGTCCTCTGCTCCCCTCTGTGTACTGCTCCGGTCCCCCGCCGTGCTCCTCCCCCACCTCTGTCCTCCATCTGTCAGGATGGAGAGCGGAGGAAGGAGCCCTTTTCCGAATGAACAGTCAGTGATCTTTTTTTTGTCAGTGATCACTGACTGTCCATTTATAACTGTGTTACAATGTCTCAGTTTATGTATGTAGAGGAGCCGCTGTCTCCTTTACATTCATCTACAGTGCAGTTGAGCCTGCAGAGAAAGGGACTGGGGAATCTGTGTCCTTAGTCACTTTGTCTCAAGGAGGAGATATCAGGGGTCTGTTAAAACCCCCAATATCTCACCAAAGCCCCCCCCCCCCAACAGGGCTGGTAAAAGCAAAAAAAACAATTGTAAAAAGAATTGTAAAAATAATAAAGTAAATAAAAAAAACACACTGACACCGCCCCTCTAAAAGAAAGCATTGTAAAAAAAAAATTGTAAAGAATATTTAAAAAAAAATAATTATAAAAAAATAAAACTGACAGTCCACGTGCCAGTACTGCATATTAGTGCCACTGTAAAAATAAAATTGAAAAAAAAAGTATCGGTATTCGATAGCGGCGAGTCCTTGAAAAAAAAGTATCGGTACTTGTACTCGGTCTAAAAAAGTGGTATTGGGACGAGCCTAATTCCAGCAAACTTTAAAATGATCCCTTACTGCAACAAGTGTTAGCACTTTTACGTAACCTCTGCTTCCCCAGCAGATGGCGCTTCGCCATGCTCTGGAGGTGGACTGTCCCTCGGTGCAGAGCTAGGGACCCTAGTTCACTGGAGCATGGAGGAGGAGACACTGTGAGTATTGGTCTAGTAGCACAGAGAATTGGGTAGGTAATTCTTCTTTTCTGTGTCTCGCTAGACCTAAACTAATAATCAACCCTTGTAGTGTGGGTGCAGCCTCACTGAAATGGATCATTTTAAAGTTTTCTGGAGTTGGGCTTTAATTTCCAAGTTCAATGCAATGGCACATTGCCTTTTGTGAATTCAGTAAGTAACATAAACCATAAAAATATCAAAGTATATTTTAGTGACTGCTGTCCTTATAAATTATGGGGTTGATTTATTAATGGCAAATAGGCTAATCACTTTGCAGGGGAATTTTCCCACAGGTTTGTAAATGTGAAAATTCACTTCTGCAAAGAATGCCCAAGGAAACCAAAAATTGTAGTTTTGCTTGAAGATTGGATGATGAAATTCAATAGAGCTTTTTACTAAGATAGGGGAAACATCCCTTAGCAAAACAAATAGTCTATTTGCCTTTAGCAATTCAATCCCTGTGTCCAAAACAACTAAATCATTAAACTTATCTGACATCAATTTTTAAATCAAGTTCACTGATGTACTTAAAATGCAAGTTTCAACTATTACCACCATGATTATCAGCATCTACAAGTACTGTATAAATATTCCTGAAAATTCACACATTGAGGTGTATTGTTCCTACTGATAAAAATTTCTGAAGGTTCACATAATGAATTTATATGCTACCGCTATTATTTTAAGCATATGGGCCCAGATTCAGAGAGCCATTACGCCTGTCTAACTGGTGTTAGACTGGAGTAATTTCCAATTACGCGCGTTTTCTAGCTAGTTGAAAACCTCAAACCATGAATAGACGGCTGCGGGCTTCAATTCGACTGGATTACGTGTTCATACGCCTTCAGATCTACGCTGCAAAAAAATTGCGGCCACTGGGTGGACTTCCCGTCGTTTTCTGCGTCTGGGTATGCAAATGAGCTTTTGCCGGCGATCCCCGAAATTACGATCTTCATTCGCAATCTCTTACGGCACCTTTAGTCATCTTTTTTTTGCGTAACACTATACCAGCTTTTTGCTGCTCTAATATTAGACAGCCCATGTTAAGTATGGCCGTCGTTCCCACGTCGAATTTCTACGTTTTCCGACGTCTTTTATTTTTTTTGACGTAAGTCGTCCGGGAATAGGAATGTTCGTAAACGACACTACTCAAACAACGAATGACGTAACGACGTGATTTCGCGCAATGCACGGCGGGAAATTTCTGAACGGAGCATGCGCAGTTCGATCGCCGCGGGGACTCGCTTAATTTAAATGCTTCACGCCCCCTAATCTCGTATTTTGATTACGCGGTGAGAAATAGACTACGCCGCCGTAGCGTACGGGCAAAAATCTACCAGAATTCGGTGTAGAGCCTGGTAAAATACGGCAGCGTAGAGTATTTCAATTACGCAGCGCAATATTAAGTGTATGTGAATCTGGCCCATTGTTTTTTGAACTTTGAAGGTTCAACAATTTCTTTGCAACAAGCATCAATTTCAAAAAGCTGTTTACCTGGAACAAACGTGGAGATCAGCACACCCTATTCTACTTTAAAAACTCAAATGTAAATTATGATAAATCGGAAGCTTTGAATATTACACTACCAAACAGGGTGATAGTTTCTCCAAAGAAACTTATCTATTAAATGGCAAAAGGTAGCTATTAAATACTTGGGAACATATATTCCTAAAGATTTAACTTGGCTCCAAGAACTGAATTATCTACCACTAATACAAAATATCATCAAAGCGCTCCAGAAGTACGACAGAACGTTTTTCTCCTGGATGGGAAGGATTATTATCATTGAAATGGACATACTCCCAAATTTGTTGTACATATTTCATACCAATATTTTTCCCAACCAATCTACTGCGTCAATTACGGAGAGCTGATGGGACATTAATATGGGCACACAAATCACCCAGAATTAAGAGACATATTGAGCAGGACAAAAAAATGGAGGCTTGGCTCTTCCAGATTTCTCAATATATCTCCGTTCGGTATTTATGGTGAGAATAGTGGATTGGTTCCATAGCTCAAAAAGTAAGCAATGATTGAAATTAGAGGAAGACACCACTGATATAAAACTCAAATCATTATCATGGATAAATCGCTATCTACGGACTCCCAAAAGAGAAATGCCTATTCTGGTATCCTCCACATTGAAAGAACGAGAAGTGGTCCACTCAGATTGGGCCAATGACATCCTTTTTGGAAGCCTCGAGTTTTCACCAGCAATGAAGGCTTCGGTCTTTTTTTAAAATAGCACAGATGCGAGGATATAAGAGTGGTTCAAATCCTGGTGAAAGGCAAACTCCCCCCGCTAGACTACTTGGGCTTGGAATGCAGGAATAAGTGGATACAATATCAACAACTTCAAACATATATTCAATCTCTAACAAAAAATGGTCTACTAGATAGACCATTAACAGAATTTGAGCAATTCTTAGTACAGGAGAAAAGACCTGCCCATGCACTATTCATAATGTATAAATACCTTCTCCCAAAAAATAAAGAACAAGAGTCAACATTTGTAGATAGGTGGGAGGTAGAGTTATGGCGGAACATAATTGTAAAGATAAAAAATGCAGGGGTAGTGCTGCGCTGTGAGAAAGGGAGTAGGGATGGGATAAATGCGGAGAGTGTAGCAAAAAAACTAGATGTATGGAAAAAAGGGAGAAAGGAATACCTAACTAATGATAATACATGACAATCACAGAAAATGACAGTGATATAAGTAGCAAAATAAATTAAATTAAACGTGCTACAATGCAGCCAAGGCCGGCTGCCAAACCAATGACAGTGCAAAATACATATAAAGTGTAAATTCCTTATACACAATCTGGTGCACAGAGTGCCAGGAAAAACACACAACAGTGTTAATCGGGGTGAGTGTCCATACAGCAGGTAACAATAGGTAAATACAGTGTATGAATAAAGTTCAAAAAAATTCAAAAAATGTCTAGTGTGAAAGCCAAAAATGACGTGATGACAAGTTGCAGGTGCTATCTCCAGAAAAGTATAGATGTCCCCTTACCTTACTGCTGTAAGGTAACAGCAAAAACGAAGCCCAGGAGCGCTTTTCAGGTTGAATCCGCTTGTGATGTCATCCAAATAGACTATAGTGGTGGGGAGGGATCCTTCCTGGTAATCACCTCCAAACGATAGCAGTAACTTCTATGTTGGACCAATAGGTCAGTTGCACGCTATACTTATGAGTTTTGGGAATTCCTCCTCTGGCTCTTACAAGTTTCCGACGGTGTGAAATAGCTGCTAAGAGCATCTACTGATACGCCGGGGTAACTCTACGTGAATCTGGCCCATAGGTGCTATATCTAGTAATGTATGGCTGGGCAATGGGTTATGGCAGATTTTGAAAGTTATTTAAAATGTTCTGTGTAAAATTAAAAAAATGAATAAAGATTGTATAGAAAAAAACCCTATATAGAAAAAAAAAACTCAAAAGAAACAATTTCTTGCTTTGTAAAATATATGTGCAAGTCACCAAATGTAGAAAACCATTTGCAGGCAATGGATACAGAATCTATCATGAATATACCCAGTATTAATTACTCACGAGGTGTTGAAATAGCAGATATTGGTTTTGTTCTTGTTTTGGGGAATCTTACCACCCTCAAACAATAGCATCTCGGGTAATATGCCTTCTCCCAATATACACTGTATTACCAAAGGTATTGATACACCTGCCTTTACACATACTGAACTTTAAGGGCATCCCAGTCTTAGTCCGTAGGGTTCAATATTGAGTTGGCCCACCCTTTGCAGCTATAACGGCTTTAACTCTTCTGGGAAGGCTGTCCACAAGGTTTAGGGGTGTCTATGGAAATGTTTAACCATTCTTTCAGAATTGCATTTGTGAGAGCAGGCACTGATGGACGAGAAGGTCTGTCTCGCAGTCTCCACTCAAATTAATTTCAAAGGTGTTCTAACAGGTTGAGGTTAGGACTCTGTGCAGGCCAGTTAGGTTTCTAACTAAACCAAACTAACTGACTCATGTCTTTATGGACCTTGCTTTTGTGCACTGGTCTAAATCATTAGGAGCTGGGGGACTTATGGTGTAGGGTTGTTTTTCAGTTGTTGGGCTTGGCTCCCTAGTTCCAGTGAAGGGAACTATTAAGGCGTAAGCATACCAAGACATTTTTGACAATTTCATGCTCCCAACTTTGTGGGAACAGTTTGGGGATGGCCCCTTCCTGTTCCAACATGACTATGGATCTTGGTTTGTGCACTGGTACGCAAAGACATGGATAACTTTGAGAAGCTCTAAGTGTCAAGTACGCTGAGTATACCACATTTGTTAGTCTTGTAATTTATTCTAAGAAGGCTGGCAGCCTGGCAGCTTACTAATAGGAGGTGGGAACAAAATAAGCTGCTAGGAGTCCAATTACATTCAGCTGTGAATTTTAACAATGAATTGCTCCATAGTGTCTGCGGCTACATATGTCATCAGGAGCTTGTTTAAAGCTCTTTGCTGGTTAGGAATATGTATAGCCCAACTTAATCTTCATCAATTAATACTTTAATGCAGCCAGGCTGCATAAACAGTAATAATTGATGCCTTTTTAGTCATTTTTAACAGTCCTATTTGCTACATCAAGGGTTAACTTACCATGCTGGAGAAATTGCTGTTCAACACAGAGCACAGCGGTCCAGGTTTCCAATGGTCCGACATGCCCCCTATACAGGGCTCCAATCAACAGCTCTGCTTAGGGAGCCTGAGCATTGTTGATTGGAGCATTGGGTAGGGGATTTGTCTTTCTCTCACATTTTTCAGGTTATTGGAAGTATTAGCCTGGTCAGCCAATCAAAATATTCTAATGTGCTGACATCAATTCTATGACGCTCTATCAATACAGGAGAGTGCTGTGCCCCTGTGCTGCATGCGCCCAAGATGATGTATAGCGTGTTTGAGACCTGCTCACATGGCCTAAATTACTGCAGTAGTGCACACTTCAGGTGAGGGTCACCGTTTCTCCAACAGAGTGCATGGTTGTTATATCACAAGAAGTAGTGCCTGGGATGTGGGAACAATTACCAGTGATTTACCTTCTTCAGCTTTGGTAAAAGATTATGGCAATCGAAGCACCTTTACATAAAAGATGATTCATCCATTTTTTTTTCTTTTACAAGGCTTAACCCATCACATCCAGACTGGAGAAGAGTGATTTTGCTTTACCATAAATACCTTTAGCTATAAGTAAAGCCTTTTGATTCATCATGTTTTGATGCACAATGGTTACTTGTTCATGTCTGGATGCTTTTATTGTTTCAATATGTAGGCTTTTATTGCCGTCTTTGTCTTTTCTGTCTTTTTCCTTTTTTAAAACAGCTGTGTCTTGCCACTCCCGATGACCTCCTCTATTGGTCCATGTTATTTGTAACTCACGGGAAAGGTTTGACTACACTAAGGTGGGTCATGGCATTCTCAGGCTATTATTTCAGCATTGTTCTTATGGTGTTACACCAAGGTCTTTTCTTATCTTTAACCACTTAAGCCCCGGACCAATATGCTGCTAAATGCCCAGAGGCGTTTTTACAATTCGGCACTGCGTCGCTTTAACAGACAATTGCGCGGTCGTGCGATGTGGCTTTCTTTTGATTGTATTTGATTGCCTCTGCGACTTTTATTTTTTGCGCTATAAACAATATAAAAATAGAGCGACATTTTTGAAAAAAAAAAACAATATTTTTTACTTTTTGTTATAAGAAAAATTGAATAAACTAAATTTTAGTCAAACATTTAGGCCAAAATGTATTCAGCCACATGTCTTTAGTAAAAAAAAAAAATCGCAATAAAAAAAATATCTACCTAGCAGCAACAGTGACACTAATACTGCGATCAGAAAAATGATCGCTTAGTGACACTGGCAATAGGGAGTGAAAGGGTTAACTAGGGCGGTGATCAAGGGGTTAAAACTTTATTAGGGGGGGTACGGTGGCTACCCTGAACCTAACACTAACTGCCTGTCACACTGACACTAAATGTAGTGATCCATATACATGATATGATCACTGCATATATGATCACTGCATTCAGTGACAGTGTGACAGGGGGATGATCGCAAGGGGTTAAATGTACCTATGTGTGTGGTGTCAGTGTAGTGTTGGTGCAGACTTACTGTGCCTCTTCTCTCATCTTGGCGGCTTGAAAATACCGCCGAGATGAGCGCTGCATCACTTCCTCTGCCTATGTTTACATTTTACAGGCAGAGGAAGTGACACGGCGGTGGCGCAAAGGATTGGCTGGGAGCGATCACGAGGGGCGGACAGAAACGAACCGCCGCCCCCCTCGAGTCGGATCGCTCCCGGAGGTAAGCCGCATGCAGCGGAGGGGGTCCCGATCGGACCCCCGACCCGCTAGTAGGCAGGGAAGTAAATTTACGTTCATTTGCCTGTCCGAGCCCCTTTGTAGACGTAAATAGGCGTGCGGCGGGCGTTAAGTGGTTAAAGTGGCTGTAAACCCGAAATTATTTATCTTTTTTTTTTTTTTGCGTTCACAATGTAGAGTATAATATTTCCTATCATCTGTGCCCAGTCTTGCCACACAAAGTTAATCCAGCTCTGAGCAATCCTCTTTTATTGTTCAGTGAAATAAAACGGACTTGCAGAGAAAAACCTTAGTTCGTTCCGCCCCCTTGCTGTGAGTGACAGGTTATTTACATATCTCATGCACTAGCTTCAAAACAGGCATTATTTTTTTTAATTCCCACCCCCACTCATTTTCTGAAGTCATGTGGTTACTTTTCTGGATTTTGACTGGATGTTCGTGATCATAGCAGAATTCAGTGTAAGAAATACACAGGAAAAAATGCATGTTGACAAGGGAAGTGTAGAGGAGGGCGGAGAGTCTACTGACATCACAACTCCACCCACAGAGCTCCAGACAACAGATCCACCCACAGAATCTGCAGTTTTTCAGGGGAGACATTTGACAGGTAAGGATACATGCAGGAGGCATGTATATCCTTATAGATCAGCACTATGGCAGTAGTTTAGAAAGGATGAGAGTGGGTTTACATCCACTTTAACTACATTTTCAGTTTAAATCAACTAGATACATTCCAGGTACATTGGATCGAAAGGTGTGCAACGTCTTTCAATTGTTCTTTTTTTTTTTTTTTTTTAGAAAGCAGTCACAGCCTGAGTTTAAACACCTGTTTTATGCCAGCATGCTGTAGAGATGAACCCTTGCTTTGTGTGGAAGCAGTGGTCTCTCTGAAGAGGTCTGATGATCCCTGCTGAGCTACAGCTTCCCAATCAGGCATTCTGACTCACATGGGTGTGGCAGACCTTTGCAGAGAGGCCAATGCTTTGCTTCCAACAGAGTGAAGGAGTCCTTCTCTGCAGGATGCTGACAGGGGGCAGCCTTTTCTACTTGGGCTGTAACTGCCTAAAAATTTTGCACAACGTTTTGTTTTATTGCACCTGGAATGTATCTAGCTGATTTGAAATTGAGTTTTAGCCCTGGTTCACACTGCTGCGATTTGACATGTCAAATCGCATGTCAAATCGGCAGCAATGACATCATCCTAATCGGTGCGATGCTGCACCGACTTCAAAAAGTAGTTTCTGTACTATTTTTTGCTCCAAAGATGCTGCTTGCAGGAGTTTTTGTAATGTCCTGCCAGTGTATCGCCCCAGTGTGAAAGCACTCTGGCTTTCACACCGAGACTGCAGGGAAGGCGTTTTTCAGGTGCTATTTTTAGCCCAAGAGCGCCTGAGAAACACCCCAGTGTGAAAGGGGTCTAACTGTTTTTACAAGTGTCACATTTTCTGCAAGAAGAGATGGAAGAAAAATGTTGTTTTCCTGTCTTGGTGACCCCCGTTTCCCTCATTCCATGCCCTAGAGTCCCAGAAACAGAAAGTAGGGGAAATCTCCCTCAGTGTAATCACAAACAACATTAACCGCCCCCCTGAAGACGTTTTGACAACGAAACGTACGTCGGCGGCGCAGTCTGGTCACGTCGTTCCATGCACCTTCCGACGCTGTATCGACAGGAATTCCAGGGACAGCACACCACGTGCGAGGGACGCCAACACGGAGGTGGAGGCATCCATAGACACTGATAAGCCTGCAGACCCAGTGCCAGGATAGGCACTTTTTATGTAAGTGGCCATTTGGCTCATGTTTTTTATATATTTTTTTTAAATAAAACTGGTTGCACTATAGAGGCTATGTTTTTCCGTTCCATGTTCCATCTCTGAAATCCGGAGAATCAAGGTGTCCTCTGTCCATTCTTCTGAGACATTATATATGCATGCAGGCATTATCCTGCATATGCGCTAATGACCACCCCTGTGGTAGGTAAGAGGTCCAGTCCATCTGGTAAGCCTCTCTTGATCTATTCAGCACGTTTTGGGGTGTCGATCATTTACATGGTGAAGGATCTTGCAGCAACACTCACAGTTCTAGTGACAATATAGACTTATTGGGATTCATGTCATAATGAACTTTAATCAATCTTTATTTTTCTTTGCTCATTTATAATGGATTAGCTACAAATCACTGGACTATATTCACTTGAATATCGCAAGATATTCCTGAAGTCTCCTACTTTACCTCACAGTAATTTAGGTCTTTATATATTTTTATATTTTGTATTTATATGTGTATATCTACATTTTCCCTTATTCCACGTGCAACCATATGTGGTAGTCACTGTTGTTGCGAATACTATATGTGTATGACAATTTACTGTTTACATATCACTATATTTTAATTATCTCTAGCGCCCCCTATTTCCTTACAACATTAACCACTTGCCGGCCGCGCTATAGCCAAATGACGGCTACATTGTGACCAGTTCTGGGAGGGCGTCATACGACGTCCTCCCGTGATTGTGCCTGTTCTATGATCGCTGTGTCCCCTGGACACTACTGATCTCAGATTGAGATAAAGAGACGATCACAGCTGATCATGAAGTAAACAGATGCCGCTTATCGGCATTCCTTTGCTCATGCTGACAGCGGGAGGAGAACTGATAACCGGCTTGTGTAAAAAGTGACACGTACACTAATAATGTCCCTGTCTTATCCATGTCTTGATTATCATTGGAGTCCCAACAGTGCCCACCAGTGCTGCCATTCAGTGCCTCATCAGTTTCACCCATCAGTGCTGCCCATGAGTATTGCCCACCAGTGCTGCCTCTTCAGTGCCCACCAGTGCTGCTTCATCAGCACACATAAGTGAAGGAGAAAAATTACCTGTTTGCAAAATGTTATAACAAACTTCAATCTTTTTAATTTATTTAGCAAAAAAAAAAAAACAGTGGTGATTAAATATCACAAAAAGAAAGCTTAATTTATGTGAAAAAACTGATAACATTTTTATTTGGGTACAGTGTTGCATGGCCACGCAGTTGTCCTTTAGAGTGTGACAGCACTGAAAGTTGAAAATTGGCCTAAACAGGAAGGAGGTAAAAGTGCCCGGTAGGCAAGTAGTTAAACCCTGGAAGGATCTAACACTTCCCCCATTCTATCCCAAAAAAATAAAAAAAGTTCTGGTCCTTATATGGTAAAAAAAAGTGTTGACTTCAGTAGGGCTTTAAGGCCCTGGTTCACACTGCTGCATTTTGACATGTCAAATCGGCGGCATTTTACGGCAATGGCTGGCAATGATACCGCCCCAATCGCTGTGACGTCGCATTTGTGGTGCTGTGCGACTTTTTGCGATTTTGGGCCGCGATTTACATCTGTGCAGAAACCTGCACAGATGTCTCTGAAATCACGACCGAAATCGTGACTGACAAGCGGGCGTGAAATCGTGCAACTACAGCTAAACTCTTACGGCTTCGTTCCCGCAGCCCAGTGTGAACCTGGGCTAAATGCTAAATATTCCAAAGCTATAAAGAGTAATGTAGGCAATAATGTATTCCCTGTAAGGTGAGTTTTATGACATTATCCTGCTCTATTTCTATAGTGGAGAAAAGTTGGAGAAGCTTCAGCTGACATTCCTCACATTTACAAATTATAATGACACAGAAACGTTGCTTCCATTTCTTGTGCAATCTGCTATATGGCAACACACGACATTATTATGATAATATGGTAAAAGCCCCGAGTTTGTGACACATTACGAGGATCTTTAAGCGGCTTTTCTTACATTTCACAGATAATGTTTATATCTTGCCTCTCAGGCAATCCGCCACATTACGGATGACATTAAATGCGAGTGACTATTGTTGCATTGTTGAAACTAGGCAAATTGTATTCATCTTATTCTCTAATGATGCTTATGATACATTATTTAAGGAATTCCAATGTAATTCAACAGACAGGCATTTCTATTCACATGAATGGTGATGGAGTTGACATTCTATATCATAGTTGCATGGTTTACACAGTTGAGAAAAAACACAAGTCCATCCAGTTCAACCTGTAAATGTGTGTGTGTGTGTGTGTGTGTGTGTGTGTGATTTTTATTCTTTAAAATTGTCAAAAAGCCTCCTTGTTTTTCACCTTTAATGCATTCTATGCGTTAAGGTAAAAAATGTTCTGTGCTGCAGTGCCCCCCCCCCTTTTTTTCATACCTGAGCCCGATCCAGCAATGTGCACGAGTGCAGCGGCTCCAACCGCTGTCTCTCTCCTCCATTGGACAGATTGATAGCAGGAGCCATTGCCTCCCACTGCTGTCAATCAAATCCAGTGATATGGGAGCTGGGGGTGGAGCCGAGTCCCATTCTCTGTCAATTGACGCAGCAGCGGGATTCAGGAGCGAGCCCGCACGGGTGCCCCCATGGAAAGCTGCTTCCTATGGGGGCACCCTATGAGGAGGAGGAGCCTGGTTTGCTGGCAGGGGGCCCCAGAAGAAGAGGATTGGTGCTGCTTTGTACAGTATAGACAGACATGCATGTTATTTTAATGCAAAAAACTTCACAACCACTATATTCTTAGGTATATTCTGCTACCTTAGGGAGACTTTAAAAAAGGTTTTTAAACCCCCTAATACTTACCTGAGCACCATCTCTATCCAGAAATGTCCACAAATTTCTCAGCCGTCCCAAATTCTCCTCCTGATTGGCTGAGACACAGCAGTGGAATCAATCAGTCAGTTAGCCAATCAGGGGAGAGGGGCCAAATCTGTACGGACACAGGGAGCTGTGACTCAGCTTGGGGTGCCCTCATAGCAAGCTTCTTCCTGTGGGGGCACTCGGCAGGAGAGAGGGGCCAGGAGAGTCCATGAGAGACCCAAAAAGAGGAGGATCCGGGCTGCTCTGTGCAAATCCACTGCGACATAGCAGGTAAGTAATAACATGTTTGTTATCTTTAGAGAAAAAAAAAGTACTTTACAATCACTTTAAGCCTTGCCCCTTAGGGCCCTTTTACATGTGCGGACCGTATATACGTATTTCATTCATCAGTTTTCAGATTAAAAATACGGACATACATGTATCCCTATGGGATAGCGGGTGTCAGCGGGTGAATATCTGCTGACACCCGATCTCATCGGTCCCCGCTATGATCTGATTCTGCAGACTGAGGAAAATCCTATTTTTCCATTCATCTGCTGATCGGTTCGGGTGAGAGCGGACAGACGGTCCGCGTTCATCTGATCCCCCATAGAGAAGAGCGGAGATCTGAAAGGGCGGTCCCTGCACAGTAAAGATTTTAGGCCCATAGAATATGCAAACCACATCCAAGTTGCACTACATTATCGCTGTGAAAGTTTTAGTGGCTAACTACAAATAGCCACGACATCTCTCCCAGGCTTACTTCTGGGTATAGCGGCTCCCGTACTGTGATTGTTGTCACTCCCGCATATTAGCGTAGAAGCCGCCGGTAACGGCACACGGACTGAAGCAACGGCACATACGTGCCATTGCTTCAGTTTGCACCAGTGCGCATTTGCCGATTTACATTGGCACATACAGGGGATATCTCCTAAACCATGCCGGTTTAGGAGATATTCCAGGTAGCTACAGGTAAGCCTTAAAGTGGTTGTAAACCCTCTGATCATACTTTCACCTACAGATAAGCCTACATTGAGGTCAAGGAGATATTTGCACAAAATCAGGCACCGATGTCTATGGCGTATGCACGCCATAGAGAACGGTGCAGGCTCATTGAGCGCGCTGGGTCTTGAATAGAAATATGCCTGGAATGTGCCGGGCATGCACGGGATATGTGTCTGTTCCGTGCGCATGCGTAGGAGTGACGTCATCGCCGCTCCGGCCAATCACAGTGCCGTAGTGGCGATACCCGGAGGTAACCTCCAGGTGCAATGGCTGTGGCTGGAGGGGAAGACGATAGCTTCAGGGGCTTTGATCTGATGTAAGTAATACATAATGAGCTAGTATGCTTTGTCTTGCAGGTTTTTATTTAAAACAATATATATATATTGGGTTTACAACTGCTTTTAATATAGAGAGTTTACAGCCACTTTTAAGAGTTTTTAAATTTCTATGCAATCGGGCAGGCCTTTGCACTACATGGTTTTGGTAAATCTAAAGGAAATCGGACAACAAAAGTTCATTGTGTGTATGGGGTCTTAAAGTGGATGTAATTTCAATTCATGAAATTTGAGCTGGGCACATATATCTGCAGTGTTTTGTTATCTCTCTTTAAAGAGCCAAGTCCTGTAGCTCTCTCCTGACCCGTTCTTCTGTTATCAGGCTGATCACTCCTGACAAATTCTCAGATAAAAGCAGCCTGAAATTTCTGTCTGGGAAGGTTGCTATAAATAGATTAGTAGGGAGCTGGCCCTGTTACAAAACACCTCGGAGAGTCTCTGCCTATGATGAGAGGATGTGTGTGCCTTTCATCCAATCAGCAATTTTAGCTATCTTGGCTGTATGCCCAGACATCACACTCTGTGTTAAACAGGAAGAGAAAATTTCCCAACAGGATCTGAACTTTCTAAACAGTATATAAATGTGAAGACAGCAGATATACATGTACAACCTATATAGGGACATTTAGTTCATCTTTGTGTATCATCTGAGGCTGTTCACATCACTAGGTGTATAGAGGGTTTACATCCACTTTAAATACTGAAATGTCCTAGGGGAGGGGGGGGGGTTCTGATTGCAGGGACTTATGTCTTAGAAATAATTAGTAAAGAAGTAAAAACACAAGGGCTGGATGCATTGAGCTAGAACAGTATTGATGTGATGTGGTCACTGTTTTAGAGGAGCTGGATCTTGGAAAGGACAATAATGAGATAAGTGTAATTAGCTTGGTAATTAACACTTTACATTTACCTCTTGCTGTCCTTTCCAAAGATAATTCCTGGAGTTCTCATTTAATTTGCAAGTGGGAATGCAGCGTATTTGGTGTGGAAATGTGGCGACGTATTACATAGTCCTGCTGTTCTTTGCATTGGAGATTGTCTCTTTATTGTGCTGTAAGCATATGTTAATTCTATACAAATCCCTGTCACTCTTTGGAGATGACTGTACCATTTAGATATTTTATGTATCATTTTGTTTTTCTTCTGATCAATTATGCAGGGAAGTGATGCCAAAAAGTTATTTTCTTCCATTGATGAGCAATCACTAACATATTGCAAGTCATTACATCTCTTCGTATGGTGCCTGAGCTGAGTATTGGGCTAAATGAGACACTGCCGTAATTCCTCTTTCATCTGTTAGGAGAAGTGATATGAAATGTAGATTGCAGTGCCAGCCTGCTGGGACATTGGGTTTCTAATGGAATATGAAATTTCGAGCTATCTGGCGGTATTTCCAGTGGCTGTCTTCCAAGCTCCCGCATTATCCTGTCATTGGGACATTCCTTAGGAAGAATATTGAACTTGTTGTTCATTCGAGACAGCTGCAACCTATCAGCACATTTCACCTGCATGCCAAGAATAACTTCGCTTCAGTGTCCACGCTCATCGGCGCACTTTTATTGCTCTGACAACGCAGTAATTATGTACAGTAAATGTGTAGTAAGCGTTCTTTGGTTTTATAACGTGGAGCCATAGCTTGTTATTTTTTTTATAGAGTAAGAATGATGGAAACTTCTTGTTTGGGATCCTTCTGTGTAGTAACATTGAAGGGTCTTTTATTTTAGAAGTCTAGCCTTTTCGAAAAGAGTTCATTTTTGGAGGAGTGTTTCTTAAACATTTCTCACAATTACCACCGCTACTAGTGCCACTCATCCTGCTTTATTGTAAGATCAGATCTCTGTTATTATGTGTCTTCTAGAAGATACATTAACCACTTAAGGACCCCTATAAGTCGGCAGGGCTGGGCACAAGCACGTACAGGTACGTCACCTTTAAGAGCCTGGCCATGGGTCACACACGCTCCACCGGCGGTGCGCTCGCGACCTGAGCTCCGCGACCGCTCCCGCGGGACCCGCATACCCGATCGCTGCCGGTGTCCCGCGATAAGGTCACAGGAGCTGAAGAATGGGGAGAGGTGAGTGTAAACAAGCCTTCCCCGTTCTTCTCTGTGGCTTGTCACTGATCGTCTGTTCCCTGTTGTGGGGAACGACGATCAGTGACATCACACATCCAGCCACGCCCCCCTACAGTAAGAAACACACAATAGGACACACTTAACCCCTTTAGCGCCCCTTAGTGGTTAACCCCTTCACTGCCATTGTCATTTTCACAGTAATCAGTGCATTTTTATAGTACTTTTTGCCATGAAAATAACAATGGTCCCAAAAATGTGTCAAAAGTGTCCGATGTGTCCGCCATAATGTCGCAGTCACGAAAAAAATTGCTGATTGCTCGCATTACTAGTAAAAAAAAATATTAATAAAAATGCCATAAAACTATCCCCTATTTTGTAAACGCTATAACTTTTGCGCAAACCAATCAATAAACTCTTTTTGTGATTTTTATTTTTTTCATCAAAAATATGTAGAATATGTATCGGCCTAAACTGAGGACATTTTTTTTTTGGGGGGGGGGGGGGGGTATTAATTATAGCAAAACGAAAAAGATATTTAATTTTTTTTTGTTTATAGCGCAAAAAATAAAAAATACAGAGGTGATGAAATACCACCAAAAGAAAGCTCTATTTGTGGGAAAAAAACGATGCCAATTTTGTTTGGGAGCCACAACGCACGACCGCACAATTGTCAGTTAAAGCGAAAAGGGGCCAGGTCCTTTACCTGCCTAATGGTTCGGGGCTTAAGCGGTTAAAGCAGAGTCTTAAACTGGTGGCCCCCAGCTGTTGCGAAACTACAAGTCCCATTATGCTTCTGCCTGTGGGAGTCATGCTTGTAACTGTCAACCTTGCAATGCTTTGGACTTGCAGTTTTGCAACGGCTCGATACCGCCAGTTTGAGACCCTTGCATTAGAGGACTGTCACATCTCCATTTATGGCCTCTTGGATGTTTCCTTGTGTGTTGGTCATAGGGGTCAGTACGCGGTAATGCGGTTAACAAGCGTTTCACAATATGAGCACTGTGTTTTTAAAAATCCTGACTCGGTTTGCTAGTGTTGTCTCGCAAAATGAGCAGGATTCATGCCAAAGCGGTGTCGAATACCGTGTTCGGGTTTGCTCGGCTCCAGCGCCCCCCCCCCCCCCCCCCCCCCAACTCAGGCCAAGTCCGTTCAGAAATGCTTGGAAAATCTGAGAAATACTCTGTATCCTAAGCCTTTTCAAGGTTTTCGGAGTTCAGCCGCGGTGTCCTCGTCCCTTTTATGGGTGTTTCCGAGGCTCTCCGGGTATTTCTGCGGTATTGCATGCCTTTTGAACTCAATGTGGAACAAATTATTTTAGTTTCCATTGACTTCAATGGGGAAACTCGCTTTGATATGTGAGTACTTCTGATTTTCGAGCATTCTCCTGGAACGGATTATGCTCTTAATCCAAGTTTACACTGTATTTGATTTAGATCAAGTCAATTTAAATCATAAAAGAGCAACTGTCCTCTCTGTCCCACAGTAGCTAATCCTCTGACCCACTGTTGACTCACCGACAGTCCTATTTTTTTTTTAATGGGACAGCTGGTGATGTGGCAGTGACGCAACAAGGTGAGGGACGTGGCGGCAGCAGGTGAGTGAATGCCCGCTAACAGGGGCTGTCATTAAGGACCTGAAATCACAGGTGCTCTTTAAATGTAATAATTTATTCTTGCTGGTAGTTATAATCTTTAATATTTTCAAACTAAATGAAGGCTTCCTATTTAGAATAGGAAGCTGTCAAGTTAGTATAACGGTGATATCAGAACAGTTTCAATCATACAGTTTGTAGTGTACATAGACAATACAATGCGATAAAGGAATATTCCTGAACTTTGTTTTATTTCATGGTTACTGTGAAATTGTGTAATTTCATCAATGCTTTGCATGTTATTTCAGCTTGCAAAGCTTGGATTCATTGAATGACTTTACCAAAAATGCAAATATTGCAGAATATAGAGCCTCATGCTACATAACTAAGCCCCATTCCATGCTGAATAAACTAAATTATTAATGTATCTTAAATAGAAAACTATCTTCAGATATATTTTTACTCCAAAAGCATAACCACTTCCATACAGGGTACTTATACACCTTCCCGCCCAGACCAATATTCAGCTTTCAGCACTGTTGCACTTTGAATGACAATTGCGTGGTCATGCTACACTGTACCCAAACTACATTTTTAGCATTTTGTTCCCACAAATAGAGCTTTCTTTTGGTGGTATTTGACCACCTCTGGGATTTTTATTTTCTGCAAAAAATAAATAAAACATTGACTGAAAATTTAGAAAAAAATGTTTTTTTTTTGTTTGTTATAAAACATTGTAAATAAGTATGTTTTTTCTCATTCACAGATGGGCACTGATGGTACTGCACTGACAGGCACTGATGAGGTGGCATTGATGGGCACCAATGAGGTGGCATTGATGGGCACTAACATGCGGCAAGGATAGGCGGCACGGATGGGCACGGATAGGCGACACGGATGGGCGCGGATAGGTGGCACGGATGGGCACGGATAGGCGGCACGGATAGGCGGCATGAATGGGCACTGATAGGCGGCACGGATAGGCATAGATGGACACTGATAGGTGGCACTAATGGATGTGTTGTACTAATGGATGCCAATCAGTACCAAACCATGCCTGCCAATCAGTGATGCCCATTGTGGGCACTGATTTGCATCTATTGTGGGCACTGATTGGCATCCATTATTTGTGATTGTCATCCCTGATGGTCTAGGGTGGCATACCTGTGGTGGGCATCCCTGGTGGTCCAGTGTGGGCATCCTCGGGGGAGCTGTGCTGATCTTCGTTCAGCACAACCCCCCCCCCCCTGTCAGAGGAGCAGCCGATCAGCTCTCCTCTACTCGCGCCTGACATATGCGAGTGAGGAAAACCTGATTACCGGCTTTTCCTGTTTACATTGTGATCAGCCGTGATTGGATGATCATGTGGTAAAGAGTCTGTCGGAGACTCTTTACCTAGATCGGTGTTGCGGGGTGTCAGGCTGACACCCTGCAACAACCATCGCCCGGCGGCGCGCATTGGCTCAATATCCTGAGGAATGTCATATGACATCCACTCAGGATATTGAAACCACTTTGCCGACGTCTTTTTGCATAAGGCGGGCGGCAAGTGGTTAAAATCCATTTTGATTAAAAATCAAAATCAGATTTTTTTTTTTTTTTTTTTTTTTTTACCATTGATTTTTATCCACCCTGACTATAGATGTGGCCTACCAACACTACTGACAACCTTATTTAACAGTTCTAGATATCAACTGCACTTTGATCTTCAAAGCAACCCTGGTCCCCATGGTAGTAGACACATCCAGTTTTGATGGTTAAATCGGACCCATATTCTAATGCTAACTTACTTGAGATAATTACAGGATTATTAGAGTTGGACTTTTGTGGGGTTGATTTACTATAGGCAAATAGACTGTGCACTTTGCAAGTGATGGCACACTTATTTTCTCCAGAGCTTAGTAAATGTGGTAAAGCTCTGCTGATTTTGATCATCCAATCAAGTGCAGGCACCTTATTTTCCTTGCGCCTGATTGGGCATTCTTTACAAAGTGAAGCTTCAACACATTCACTTGGCTCTGGGGAAAATGAGTGCAACTGCATTTGTAAAATGCAAAGTCTATTTGCCTTTAGTAAACCCACCCCTATATTTTCATAGGAAATGCTGCTGTAAGCTTTTGTCCTGGGCTGGTCATGTGACAAAAATATCCTAGACATTTGATCAAATGATCTCTGTTGAAGGGGTGGATTAGCCAATTCAAACTACAATACTCCTTTTTAGCAGAAATCGCATGACCAAATGCCAAAGTTTTTTTTTTAAATATGGCTTTCATTTAACATTTGAGCATAGGTCTGCTTTAAATCCAATTTGACTACAATGGTGCTCTGCTGTCCTCCACTGGCAGACAACATGTGTACTCGCAGAGGGTGCAGTACTACACGGGTACTAGACGAATGTGTAGACATCCACATGCTGCTTTTCGAGCCATCTATTAGTTCACATGTGTCAAACACAGGCCATTTCATGTGACCCTCTCCTGCAGCTGTAGTACCCCCGTCATCTTTCGTCCCCCTCCCCTCTTCTCAGGAGTCAACAGCAGAGAGGAGGACAGATTTTGCACTTCTCTGTGCAGCCGCAGAGAGGCTCTTCTCTGCCTCACCTCATCTCCGCAGTCGGCAGAAGAGAGGACAGAACTCTTCCTACAGATTCTGAACCTTTCTGTTCATCTGCAGCACTCCCTGATCTCTGCCTCCAATGGCTTCAGCATTCAGCAGACTCTGGCCACTGACACCAGCCCTCCTGAGGTCCTCCTCCAGACCTGGCACTTTATGCATCACAGCTCCACCCCCAGCTTCTTCCCGGCAGCAGCACAAGGTAAGGGGGGTGCACTGTGACGTAATGGAAGGTGAGGGACTCTTAACTTCTGATGGTGGGGTGGGGGCTCTTGACATTTGATGTAAGCAGGGTGATGTGCTCTGGACATCTGCTTATAATTATAACAATAATAAGATTCTATGCCCGTTGAAAGGGAGGGACCCACACTGCTGATATCATCCACAAGAAACTTTATTGGAAACTGCTCAGACAGAACACCATGGCAGAACCATATTCTGTCTGAGCAGTCTCCAATAGTTTCTTGTGGATGATACCAGTTGTGTGCGACCCTCTTTTTCCACCGGCATCCTCTGCTACAGGAGTGTGTGTGGGCTCCATGGCTGTCTGCACCTGCCCTTCACAGCTTAAGTCTCGATTTTTTAAACCAGTAAGAATTGAATGCAGGGGCAATTATTCAATAAAATAAGAGTATTTACTTTAGATGATAGTCTTAGGCGGCGTACACACGACCGAGGTTCTCGCTGGAAACCCAGCATTCCAGCGAGGACCTCGGCCGTGTGTACGCTTTTGGCTCGCCCCGCCCGTCGGGAATCCCGTCGAGCGAAAAGAGAGCACGCTCTCTTTTTGCTCGACGGCCCGCCTGGATGAATGGCTGGTTGCCATTCCCGACGGGCGGGTCGCCGATTTCGACGGCCGTCAGAGAACCTCGACGGGCGGAACGATGTGTTCTGCCCGTCGAGGTTCTCTGCCGTGTGTACGCGGCCTCACAGATACGATTGGCCCTTTAAGGGCAACTATAATGCTGATGCGGCCCACAAATTAAGTTTGAAACCCATGTATTAGTTGATGTACAGGTGGCCCATATAAAATAATGGATAGTGCATTAAAAAAAATATTAAATTTTTAGTTATTTTAGAATCCTACTCCCCTAGGTGGATGCAGCATCACTATAATGCTAGATCTGTTCCCTGCTAGCTCTAAGGCTGAGAACCTAGTGATAAAATACCGCCGATTGCTCTGTTCTCAGAGCTCCCGGAGCAGAGAGCTGATGACTGTCAGTCACCACTGCTTGCTCTGCCCCTCCATCGCTCACTGGAGCACTAGGCTGTGGAGAGGGTGGGGACGAGCGTCTCAGGCTCTCAGCAGCTCACTGAGAGGCTGAGCCGGATGCCAGTCCAGGCATGTGGGCATCAGCTGACAGCGGGCTTCAGCCCGCTGTCTGCTGAATATGGTTTACAGGAGATCAGAATGAACTGCTCTCCTGTGATCCACAGGAGAGGTACAGCCAAACAAACTTTTGTCTGTACTTATCCATTAGGACTCACCACGCTGCTTGACCCAGCTATCATACGACTGATTGGAGATCAGTGCTACGGCTAAAGCTCCTGTATGCATGATGTAGAACTGTAGTATAAAAGCCAGCAATAAATCATGGGGGTTATATTTTTATTTTTGAAAACGGGGTATTAGATCCATGAAATACAGCAGTGCAGTCTTTGGGAAAGCACTTCAACCTGGGCCAATCAAGCGCCCGGAGATGCGAAACTTGAAACGAAGACCCAGTGTAGATTGAAGCGCCAGGGACTGGGGAGAACCCTGACATCGCTTTGCTGGAGGACTCCATTTGTAGGCAAGTCTGTGATAGTGTACTAGTATGCGGTGCATACTAGACATGTGCATTCGTTTTCGTTAGAATGCATTTTCGTCCGAAAATCTGTTTTTCTCGTTATCGTTTTAACAAACGATAACGAAAGCGCAAGAAACGAAAACCGAAAGATCCGACATAAAAAATGCTTTATTTTCCTTGCGGTAAAAATGTGTTATAGAGAGATTCGACATTATAGGGAAAAGATTTGACATTATAGGGAAAAGATTCAACATTATAGGGAAAAGATTCGACATTATAGGGAAAAGATTCGACACTATAGAAATAATAGATTCGACATTACAGAGAATAGATTTCGATTTATGAGAAAATAGATTCGACATTATAGAGAAAAGATTCGACATTATTACTAGTCATACAACATTAGAATTCTTGTAGGCGGAATATTCGAACGGAAATGTACGATTCGAGGTAAAGATTCGATGTTCCGTCGAATATTCTTTTGACCATTCGACAGAAACCAAGTACTATTGGATTTTCGGACGAAAGCTATTCCCCAACAAAAAACAAAATAAATCAAAACGATTTTCGGGAGTAACTAAAATTTATTTTCCAAACGAAAAAACTAAATGAAATATTCCAGTCTGCACATGTCTAGTGCATACTAGTACATTATGGCTTAAACCTGCAGGCAGGCATATTTTAATTTGTAAAATACTTTACTACCACTTTAAACCAAGGTGCTGCAGGTTTGCCGGCTGCTATAACACAAACTACCAATCTGAGGTTTCCATTTTTATTTATGGGATTAAAAGTAGCAGTGACATCATTGTGCTGTGGGAGGGACCCAGCAGGCCCCACCCACTGCAGGCCACCTGCATAAAACAGGAAGGGGCTTAAACAAGACCTCTCCCCTGCATACAGATAGAGAAGCAATGACCGTTCTTGACTACAGGAAGCACCTCCATAGAGGCAAAGTACAGGAGTTGTTTCATGTTTTATTACCGCACAGATATAGAAAAAAAATCTCAAAGCACATTAACATATATTTAAATATACATATAGTTCTTGTATCAAGACAATATTTCTTTAGTTTGGACATCTACTTCTAAAAATCACATGTGGAATCCTGATCCATCATGGAATGTGTTCTGAAGAATTATGCCGCGTACACACGATCATTTTTTGTGATGAAAAAAACCGACGTTTCAAGTGATGAAACAAAACGACGTTTTTCAAACTTCATTTTCCAAAACGACGTTGCATACACACCATAGTTTTTCCAAAATGCTCTAGAAAAGCGCGGTGACGTACACCACGTTCGACGGCACTCTGTTCCATTGAAGCTCCGTCTCATAACTTGCCTCTGAGCATGCGCGGCTTTAAAAACGTCGTTTTCAACATCGTTTTGCCCACACACCATCACTTTTTATGACGCAAAAAACAACGTTTTGAAAAACGACACAAACAAATCAAGCATGTTCGAATTTTTTTTTGCCCACACACGGTGATTTTAAATGACGTTTTTGAAAACGTTGTTTTTTTCATCACAAAAAAATGATCGTGTGTACGCGGCATTAGTGTGACTGCATTTTAATTGCAGTTTGAGTCGGGCAGTGTCATGGCAGTCTGAGCTGGTTGTTTCTCTATATATAGAGGACACACTGTACAAGAACTTTCTAGTGGATTTTGGTACATGAATGCTCTCCTACATTTTTTTTTCTCTTCCTCTGGGATCTAAAATTCTGTATCAGCAAAATAGACTTTCATGACGATAAGTGTAATCTGACCTTTTAGATTAGGAATATAACATATGCTGTTGAGCACGTGGGGCTAGAGAGACCATCAAACTATTTTTGGCTTTCTTGGTTGGCAAAAGGTCAATTGACTAATGTAACACATGTAATATTTTCATCATCCTGTGTTATTGGCTATTTGTTATGCTTTCAGATTATTTAAATTCACTGAAATATTTATCGTATAGATTGTTTCAATTTACCCTATACACATTTTATTAAGTTTTACAGTATTTTCCATGTAACAATCAATTCACCAAAAATATGTGGAGTTTTGCTACTTAAAATATGTTTAGCTTCTGACTAGTACTTGTGAGTTCCTAGTATGTGGAGCGCAAACGTTTTTAAGGCCGAAAAAAAATCCATTAATAAAATAATTTAAGAGAAATAAAGGTTTTCAGTAGGTAAAGTATATTGTTTAGTAACTTTTTAGTTAGTGGTACATATAAAACATATATGTTTAAAAAAAAAAGCTCTACCATATACAGTAAAAAGCAGTTATTAAATCATTGAGATGATGTCATCACTCTGCGGCAGGCCTGGGGGGGGGGGGGGAGAGCCCATTCCACCTTAAGCACAGGGATGCATTAGAAGCTCAGCAAAAGCACAACTGAAGGGGTACAATGTGTCATAATGCAGATTCCAGCAAGCTAAACAAAAATTACAATCGCTCCAATTTAAAACTAATTAAAATTTAAATTAAAATGTATGTAAATATGTATGTGTATGTAAATATGTATGTATGTGTGTGTATATATATATATATATATATATATATATATATATATATATATATATATATATATATATATATATATATATATATATATATATATATATATATATATATATATATATATATATATTATGTATGTATGTATGTATGTAGAAATTAATGAACTGATCTTGGTCAGCTTGGCATGGCAGATGGCACTGCTCCCGTAACATTTAACATTGGCGTCTATGGAAAATCCTGGTCAGCTTGGGATGGCTAGCTGACCAAGATTGCACCACATTGCACATGCGCGTGATTGGCAGGTGCATGCTGGGTAGCCAGCATGCACAGAATCCAGGAAGAAGGACACTGTGGCTTCAGATGCCCACATTGAAGATGGCCGCATTTTGCAGGAATTTCACAAAGTAAGAAAATTATGCTATACAAATAGAAAACCGTGCATAGTTTACAGAATACCTTTGTTACATTGCATTAAGCATGAGTATTCTCGTTGTATTTTGATCCCAACAGTCATTTTTTGGCCGGAACTCCACTTTAATTTAGAGGATGTTGAGAGTATATTGTGAATGTATTATTTCCAATTGTGACATTATATGTGATTTTAGCAAAGGCAGATTCTACCATGAAACATTCATTCCCAGTATCTACAAACAGAAGCAGGAGAGGATCTGAAAGCAGAAAGAATAAATCATCATGTGTATGTAGCTATAGTACATGGAGGGTAAGGAATAATGGTCTGTACACTCTGTACTCCCCTCCTGCCTAGTGGACATCTTTTTTATATGCTGGGTAGTGGTATTACCTCCTTGGATCACTCGCCTTAATAACCATTTTCTCCAGCAGGTCATTGAATTTGACTGCCAGTGTGGTGTGAAGCCTTCAGTCAGACACGCCACAAACTTTATTCTTCCCGCTCAACTTGTGCCTGATCGCTGGCTGCTCCATTTGCGCACGTTTCACAGAATTGGCAGTTAGACAGGACTAGTGTTACCATTGTAGGGGTTAAGGAAATGAGACCATGTCATTACAGTGCTTCGTCTGTATTTTTATCTGCAAGTGTCCTACTTCTGTCATCCGAAACATATAGACAGAGCTTTGCAGAGTTTCTTCTCATGGAACAGATTGCCATTTCCAATTTAAAAATGAAATGACTTTTTTCAATTTTTAATGTTTATCGAGTCATACTATGTAGAATTATGGAATTATGAATTGATAGTAGAACCCATCTCTGACTTTGCAGGCAAGAAAATCTAATTAGGCATCACGTGTAGCTACCAACCAGGTGCAAGCTGCAGCCTTTTTTTACATGAAGGGGCTGCTGTATGTGGAGATCCATTAAGACCATGACCTATGCCGAATAATAATATCTGAAAAAGAGGGGGGGGGGGGGGATCAGAAGGAAAATAGTGGCCAAATTGTAAACAGGAGAAATGCATGCATTTTAAAGGGGGTTGTAAACCTTTGTGTTTTTTCACCTTGCATTAAGATGAAAAAACACCTTGCAGTCACTGGCCCCCTGAGCCCCCGTTTTACTTACCTGTGCCCCGAATCTCCGTGGGCGCGATCCTGCATTGTCTTCCCCCAGCTCCTCTCGGCTCTTCATTGGATGATTGATAGCAGTGCAGTTATTGGTCCCACTGCTGTCAATCAAATCAATGACGCAGCGCGCCGGGGGACGGGGCCGAGTCATACACTTGGTAGCTATGGCCGCTGAGTGTATCACACGGGAGGGCACCCACAAGGTAACTCCCTTGAAAAGAGCCTCCCAGAGGGGGTTAGCTCTTGCAGGTAGGAGCCGCAAGAGCCGTTGTGGGACCCCAAAAGAGGATGATCGGGGCCACTCTGTGCAAAACGAACTGCACAGTGGAGGTAAGTATGACATGTTTGTTTTAAAAAACAAAAAAATGAGCCTGGAGTATCCCTTTTAAATGTCCACTTTTTTGCAAACAATAATAAATGTGCCCATATCTGCAGCAAAAAATTATGATTTTTTTTTATCTGATTTTGCAACGATCCCACAAATCAGACTCGATGCACATGCTCCTGCAGACTCTTCCTCCAGTTCTATGTCTGTACTAAGGTACAGACTTTTAGTTAATGAGCTGGAGGAAGTGACAATGAACTATGAGTGTGGTAATCATTGAGAGCTACAAGTCCACCTGCCGCAGTGGAAGATGGGACTTGTAGTTCAGTCATTCACAGATCTCTATTCAATTTGAAAGTGAAAGTGGCCACAAGCGAGAAGAACTCCCGCTTGCTGTGGGGGGGGGGGGGTAGCCTTTTTGGCGAGTTATGTATTCCTTCTAAGGCAGTGTTTTTCAACTCCAGTCCTCAAGGCACACCAACAGGTCAAGTTTTCAGGATTTCCCTCAGATGAAATGGCTGTGGTGATTACTAAGGCAGTGAAACTGATCAAATCACCTGTGCAAAATAATGGAAAGCCTGAAAACATGACCTGTTGGTGTGCCTTGAGGACTGGAGTTGAAAAACACTGTTCTAAGGTGTTTTTTTTTTTTTTTTAAATCAATTGGTGTAAATACCTAAAATCTGAATTTACATTAAGCTGTGACATACAAGGTGAATGCTTTTGACAGGCTTGCATGGATAAGGTTTGCTGTGTAAGTTTATGGGCAGAAAAGGGAAATATAAATGTAGGCTTATACAAAGTAGAGTTGTAGAGGGGGAATCGCGAAGACTTCACTGCTGGTTTTTGAGCAGGCAACCTCCCTTGTTAAGTTTTTGTTGCTCCTGTTGGGGATATTCCTTCTAAATTAATAAACTTCAGTTAGAGACACAAAAAGCATAAAAGACCGTCGGAGTTTCTAACCCTTCCTTACTCCTATAAAAAAAAATTAGAAGAGTTTTGGCTAGAGTTATCACTTTAAAGTGGTTGTAAACTCAGAACAACCACTTTCACCCACAGGTAAGCCTATTTTAAGGCTTACCTGTAGGTGCTGGAAATATCTCCTAAATCTACACGTTTAGGAGATATTTACAATGTCCCCGTATGCCGGTCTTCGGCGCATGCACACTTTATGTGCCCTTTGTAAAGGGGGTAATGCCATGACTGGCAGCTCTGGCGTACACGGGAGTGACGTCACGTGACTCCGGGCAGTCACAGAGCTGGAGTCCGCGGCCCCGGTAGGAAGAGGGGTGAAGAATGGCCACTTTCTGCACAGGGGACAACGTTGACATTGCAGGCTTCGGTTTCAGGTAAGTGACACATAATGGGCTACTATGTGATGCATAGTAACCCATTATTGCTTTACATTTGCAGGGAAATAAAGAGGAAGTAAAACCCATCAGGGTTTACTTCCTCTTTAAGTACAAAGCAGGAGTAGGTGGATTACAAACATATCTGCAGTCATTTGGGCAGGTAAGATGTTTGTATTTAGTTGTTGCTGCATTTGTCATTTAAAGGTTTGAAGATTACCTAAAATCCCCAAAACATTACATTTTCTAAAGCAGAAATGAAAATCATGTCACACGGTATTTAAATTTATTTTTTATCACTTTATAGTTTCAATGTGTGTTTTGCAATTGTCTTTTATGTGAGTGTGCAAGGGGGCAGGGGGACATTTTCTTTTTTTTTAACCTTTTTCACTTAACTTTATTGGGGGTACATCAGCAAACAAATTTGTGCTCATTCAGCAAAAATAGCATTTGTTAGACTAGGTACCCATATTGGATGAGAAACCCTGTTTTATCTTGGTTTGGCATTCACCCCAAAGGTGTTCAGTAGGGATAAGGCCAGAGATTTGTGCAGGCCACTGGAGCTCCTCTACCTTAGACTCGTCAAACCATGTCTTTAAAGGGCCCTGTTGTCAGACCATTTCATTAAAAATATATTCTTATAAGATTATACATCTGCATTTTTTTTTATGCATGTTATTTACCGGTGAAGGTCTCCCTTGCATAGACATGTAAAAGCTGGTAGACTGTTCCATCTTAGATGTGATGTCAGGAGACGCAGTGCTATCAGTTAATTGACACTCTACAGTATTCTCCTACACTCCTTCCCTGGCAGTTACATAAAAGTTTATTCAGAGAGGGTAAACTTGGCCAGCACAGGAAATATAAGCTACTCCCAGAAGAGGATAGCAATGACATGTGAGGTGGCAGGGGGTTGTATCAAGGAACGAACTAGTCAAGTTTTCTAAAATCATAAATTATACCGTGCTCAGTTGTACTGACGTGAACGGCACCTTTGAAAACATTGTGATTACCATTGTCATGCGATTCTGTGTGACTCAAGGCGCATCTGAAATCGCACTATTGTGAACGGAGCCTTACGCCAGCATACATAGATTGAAATTGCCAGTTCAGCAGGGACTGGCCACATTTTGATGCATATATGGGCAGTCTAGTTGTGCATAAGTCGATCTATAGATCAACTTGTGTACAACCAGCCTGTTGTAAAATGTTCTCTCGATCAGCTCCACCGGCTATAGCCGGCAGTACTGATCATTGGTTTTTGGGGATGGGGGAAGCCTCTCGGCATCGCAGCAGGATTCCCTTATCCACATCATTTGTATGGATGGGGGGGGGGATTGAGTGATTTTCTTTTATTTAGCCCAGTAGAATGAGAATAAATGACTTGTATATGGCCAGCGTTAAGGAGCTGGCTCTGTGCCCAGGGGCTCAATCCTGCTGGAACAGGAAAGATCTTCCTCAAACTGTTACCACATGATTGGAAACACTAAATTGTCTAAAATATGTTTGTATGCTTCAACATTAACATAGTGGGGTGGATTTACTAAATCTGGTGCACGCAGAATCTGGTGCAGCCGTGCATGTTAGCCAATCCGCTTCTAACTTCAGCTTGTTAAATTAAGCTTTGACAATAAGGCCTCGTACACACGAGGGGATATGTCTGCTGAAAACGGTCCGATGGACCGTTTCAGCAGACATCTCCGCTCGTGTGTATGGGCTAGCGGACAGATTTGTCCACCCGACAGATTTCAAAGCATGCTTTGAAATCTATCCGGTGGGAATCTGTCCGCCCGACATGTCTGCTGGTTAGTACACTTACCAGCAGACATGTCGTCCCGCACCGCCGCCGCCGAATGTATTCGGCGCATGCGCGGAAGTGTTTTACTTCCCGGTGCGGTGACGTGGCGGCGTCAACGTCACCGCCGCGTCACCGCCACGTCACCGCGCCGTCCGGCGGCGGGGAATTTGATCCGATGGTGTGTACACGCCATCGGATCAAACTCCCGATCGGACATATCCGATGGAAATGGTCCGCGGACCGTTTTCATCGGATAAGTCCGATGGTGTGTACGAGGCCTAACACCTGGAAGCTGATTGGTTTCTATGCAGAGCGGCACCAGATTTTGCACTCCCCAGCTTTAGTAAATAACCCCCATTCGGTCCAATTTAATGCACAAGCACTTTTGGTTTTTAATGTAGAAGTGAGCCTGATTTTGCACTCTCCAGCTTTAAATAAACTCCAGTGTTAATGGAAACGCCTGAATGCCATAATTTTAAGTGGCGTTCACCTACTTTTAGCCATTAAGTGTAAACTTTTGGCCGTATAGTGTAAATGGCCTGAACCCAGTATTGTGTCTACAAAAGAAAACTGGCTGAAGAGAACAGCATTTTTGTTGGCAGCTAAGACAATAGACATTTGTATTTCATACGCGTATTTGGATCTTTGCCTACATTTACACTTTAAATAAAACAGAGAGAATAAACAATGCACAGCAAATGACTCACAGGTAAAAATGCAGAAAAGGTGAACTTGAGCTTTAACTGAAACAAATGTCATTCTCCAACTTGTTTTTAGAATAATGCCAGCCTTAATTCCATTGTGAAAGATGGACACAGAGCTCAAAGGCACTCAGCGGCCTCACATATATTATACAAATGTAAAAATTCTTTGCACTTTCAGGCATTAAATGAACATATTGAAGTCGGAGTCCCTCTAGAAACCACATTTCCCTGTAACAAACCAGCCAAATCACCACAGCTCTGCCTGACAGATCTTATAACATAAATCACTGCAAACTGTAAATAGAAACTAGCAGGCGTAAATCTCACTGGAGACCCAGCGGCAGGGCTGTGCAGCTTGTATAACAGGTGAGAAATTGAAAGAGAGACACGTTTCCCTCTCCGCTTGGTGAAAATAATCAGCGGAGAGACACTTGTGTTATCTCTCTAAGGGAGAGCTGCTGCCTAACAGGATGGGGAGAAGGAATAAAGAAGCTCCACTATGCAAAAAGAAAATGAGCGCGTAATTTAAGAGCATACTCCCCGCACTCCCCACCTGGGAGGTGTAACTTTTCATGGGTTCACATGTCTTTCCTTGATCATCCTTATTGTTCTTGATGGTTATGTTATTACATTATATTTGCTTCACGGATTTTAAATTCAATTTGGAAATCTAACGTAAATAAGAATTCTCCATATTACCAAAAATTCAAGGCAGATGGCTTAAAAATAAATATTTTATATATATATATATATATATATAAATGGGCCAGATTCACAGAGCGATTACGCCGGCGTTACAGGAGATGCGCGGCGTAAGTCTAATTTTGCGCATGCGTTTCAATGCATCGCATCCCCAAAACGAGATACGCAAGAAATCTACTTTTTTTTGACCGGCGTAATTTCGATAGACCGGCGTATCCGTCTGCGCTAGACACACCATTGATTTGCTATTCAAATATGCAAATAAGGGAGTTACGGGGATCCACAAAAGAACGTTGTTGCAGCGCAGGCTACGCGCTGTGCGCAACAGCTGCACGTCCTGTCTAAATTTAGACCATATAAAAGGTGGTATAAAATTAGACAATCCGTCTACATGTCAGCTAAAGCAACACTGTTAGTGAGGAGCTGAGCAGTCACACTTGCTGAACAACAAACTTTATGCCAAGATGCCCGGGGCATCCTTGCTCATAGCTATACTAATGACTTTAGAGGAGCAAAGAAGGAGGAGGGCACGGAGGAGGGCACGGGATAGGATATACCGCACCCGCATAGACCTCTTTGGCATGAGTGATTCTGAGGTGTATCACATCTTCAGATTCAACCCTCATGCCATCCTGGAATTAACCATAACCCTGCAGGATGACATCACCAGCCAAACACACCGCTCACATGCAGTGCAGCCACTGGTCAAGGTCCTGGCAACACTCCATTTCCTTGCCAGTGGCTCTTTTCAAAGAACAAGTGGAGTGGTGGCTGGGATGTCGCAATCCTCCATGAGCAGATGTGTGCACCAGGTTGTCCCTGCAATCCTCAGACGCATGGCCAACCAAATCATCAAACCCACCACTGAGGAGCTGCGGCTGAAGGCAATGACAGATTTCTACAGAATTGCCAGATTCCCACGCACCGTGGGGGCCATTGACTGCACACATGTGGCACTCCAGCCCCCCCCCCATGAGACAGAGCACATATACCGCAATCGGAAGCATTGGCATTCCATCAACGTACAGGTGATAGTCGATGCCCAAGGCCTCATATGGCACGTCCGTGCCAAACACCCCGGATCCAGCCATGACAGCTACATATACAATCAAAGCCCCATCCCAATGGAATTCGAACAGAACGTGTATGGGGACACCTGGCTGGTTGGTGAGTGACATGGGTGGCAGGCATGACTGCCCCCCCCATGATGCACACATCACAAGGGGCACATGCACTACTAACATCCTCCTGTCTTTTCCCTTACAGGTGACTCTGCATATGCACTGGGCCTCCTGAAGTCACGTTTCCGATGCCTGGATAAGTCTGCGGGGACCCTGTTGTATTCCCCAAACTTCGTGTGCCAGATCATCGGTGCATGTTGCATTCTGCACAACTTTGCAGTGAGAAAGGGCCTGCAGATTGACATACGTGATGACCTGACCCCTGAACCAGACAATCCCCCCCTAACCGAGGATACCCCGTCTTCTGAGGGCAGAGCAGCCAGGAGACAGCTCACATTAGGCATCTTTGCACGTTAAACACACACATTAATCATGGCACAATGAGAATGCATGCATGCACACCACTGTGGTCCCTAGCACAGACACATCACATCCTCATCAAATTGGATTAGCACAAGCCCACCATGCTGGACTTGTGAGCAGCAACGCCACGCCACGCCACGGCTCCAATTATGTCATTGTACATTGATACACCATTCACACGGACCTGGGCATCACTTCCCCCTGGTCCTGGGGAACCCTTCTCCACCACAAATGAGGGTGACACCCCTTTTCCGGCAGGAATGTCACCCCCACATTCAGAAATCATTCACAACCCAAAAAAAAACAGAAAAAAAAATCTGGAGAAAAAAACACAGAAAAAAAAAAGGAGGAAACCAAATTAATGCCGCTGGCGTGACCCACGCCTGGGGCGACCACGACCACGGCCCCGGCTCCTCAGGGGAGACTCATGGGAAGGGGGGGGGTAATCCGGGGAAGGAGGAGCAGCCCCTGGTCTCTGCCCACCTGGCGGCATGCCCCCCCAAGGCCACGGCAGTTCTGGTCAGGCCAGCACTTAATGATGCCGTATTGGCCTGGATAGCCTGGGTGAGGGCCCTCACATCCTGCCCAACGTCTGCTGTAGTAGTCTGCAGTACGTTTAGGCAGTTTGTAAGAGCCCGGGAGTGGCAGTCCAGGTCCCCAAGCGTATTCTTTATGGAGGACAGGCTCTCCTCCATCCGTCCCAAAGTATGGCTGACCAGTCCCAGATGGCGGGTCTGAAGGGCCTGGTCCCTTCTCAGATTGGCGGGCAGAACCTCGGCCACACCCCTGGTCTTCTGGGATGACTTCCTGCCTCCAGCTGATGCTTGTGGCTGGGGAGAAGGGGAGGCCCTTGGGAGGGGAGCCCTGTTGGAGGAGGAGTGGGAGGGGCTAGCCCTTATGGAGGGCTGGCTGCTGCCAGCCAGAGAGGAAGACTCCTCCAAAAATAATCCACTGGCTGACATGACATCCTCCTCAAACTCCTCCTCCTCCTCCGAGGACTCCGGCCTTGTCGGAGGGTCCTCATCAGGCTGTTGTCCCTGGGATGGTGCGGTCAGCCCAGATGGCCCAGCACCCTCCTGCACATCTGTGGATGACACAGAACATTCACAGGTTGGAGGATCCACACACTTGCCACATATTCCTTTCCCCCCTTCCCCCACACATGCTACACACCAGATAGGAAAACAAAAACCTTACCTGGCATCACGCCTTCATGACTGGAGTCATAGCCAGGCAGGCCCTCCACTTGTTCTCTATTAAAGGTCTGGGCCACCGCACGCTCCTCCACTGTCAGCCTAACAGGGCATGGTGGGCCCCCTCCTGTGCCCCTGGCATGGACTGCCATTTTGGCCAGCTTCTTTCTGACCAGACGCCGGAGGTCATTGATTTTCGCGTGTCCGGGTCTCCCCCCCCCCCCCAATGCATTCACCTGGTCAGTAATGTTCTGCAAAATCTACTTTTTCCTGGCCGGGGGGGGGTGTTGGCACTCTCCGGGCTGTGGAGGAAACGCCCATATTGGGTAATGGCCCGGGCAATAATTTGTTTCTCCCCCAAAGTAAAATTGCTCTTCCGCTTCCTCTCAGTCATACTCATACAACAACTCTCTCTCAAACAATCAACAAAAATCACTCACAAAAACAAGCAGGAAAAATCAAGCAACAAAACAAACAAACCAAAATCTATCAACCAAAAAGTTTTACAAGCAGTCACCAAAAAACACTTTCAAATATATTCTACCAAACACTAGATCAAACAGTCAACAAATATCACAAAGACAAGTCGCAACGCAACAAACAGAACAAAAGCACCTTGCTGTATAGGAAGGGATACAAAGGGATGTACTTTTGCAAAGGAAGTGCATTTCTGTCTGTCTATTTATGCTGTCTGTGTAGTTCACTAAGTTGCCCGGGTCCACTTCCAATTTCACTGATTGCGCCGTTCCTGAGTTGTGAGCATGCGCACAGAGGTGCTGACCATGGTCTGCTTCATGTGCGCATGCGCGACCTGGACGGCCCTTCATTTGCATGGGGCCACGGCTCATTTCAATGTAACACACCCACGTCCTTCCCAATTTGAATTACTCCGCCTTACGCCTCGGATTTAACGTTACACCGGCGCTAATTTCTGCGCAAATGCTACGAGAAGATGGTGATTGCGCCTCTACATTGCGCCGGTCTAACGTAAAGGAGGTGCGCTACGCTGGTCAAAATATGCGCCAATGTACGTGAATCTGGCCCTATCTATCTATCTATCTATCTATCTATCTATCTATCTATCTATCTATCTATCTATCTATCTATCTATCTATCTATCTATGTGCTTACTGAACATTTTGAAGAAGTTGATCTAAACCTGTTTACCTAAAGTAAAATTTCAGGCTAAACCCAACTAATCCTAAAAATGCCCACTATCGCCTCCTAACACCTATGCCATGGCTGCTCAACTCTAGGCAAACTACAAGTCCTATAATGCGTTCCTCCTTTGGGAGCCATGCTTGTAACGGTCAGCCTTGCAATATCCCATGGGACTTTTAGTTCCGCCACAGCTGGAGGGCCACAGGTTGAGCACCCATGTGCTGACTAATCTGTGTAAGATAGATGCATATACTTACCTATTTTAAGCCCACTTCTACTTTAAGTTACATAAAGGTTTAAATCGCATACTGTAATTGGATGAAGTTTCCTAAACAATTGTCTTTTTTGTTTTTTTTCAATTTTGTTTTTGTATTTTTTGCATTGCAGCCTTGCTAATGTCCAGCCTCTTTCAGCCACTTCCTGTCTACATGCCTGTACTCCATTGGCAACTAAAAAACATCATTGCTCAGGGCAGGTTTTCTGGCCTATATTGGTTTTTAAAATTTACAAATGCAGCAATTTAGAAATTGGAATAAATATTTAGCACTGGGAAAAACTTTTTAAAAGACAAATAGTGCATTTTATATACAATATATATAAATCAGAACAAAATGAGGGATATTTGAGCATAAAAGAGGGACTTTGTTCCAAATCAGGGACAGTCCCTCGAAATCGGGGACAGTTGGGAGCTATGGATTAGGGATGTGTACTTAAATTAAAACTATAGGCAGAACTTTGTTTCATTTGGATAGAGAAAGGGAGCGCTATAAACCCTGTCAGATTTTTTTTCCCGCCATCTATGTTCCATTGCAGAGATTTTCCTTCACTTTCTGTCCCATAACCAAACAGGAAGTAAAAGGAAATCCCTGAAAATTAAGGGAATCTCTTGGGGACCCCCAGATCAACAGAACTAGTGTCCCCAATGGAAGCTCCCCCTGCTATTACTTTTCTGGGCACAAAGCAACATTTGGGATTTTCTTCTACTTTCAATGACAATGGTAAAAGCAGCAATAAAAGTGACAAGTGTTCTAATCCCTTTCCACTAATCCAAAACTAAAAAAGTCATACTTTACATTTTAAATCCTGACGGTTTCTTTTGCCATGTCAGTGAGTTAATTTTTGCTTTGTTGCAATTAAGCATTACAACTTGGTCACTGAACCACCCCCAGCCTGCATACTGGGCAATGATGAAGCATCACCCCCACTCTGTTCAGTTTGCCCTTTCCTTATCCTTTCCTAATGCATGACTAAAAGTCACACATCACATGAATCAGTACAGCGCACATCAGCATTACAAAATCAAATTTTTACTTCTGGCAAGAAGAATAAACTGTTTTTTTGGTAGTAACAAATTGTTTCCCAGCTCTCAGCTTAGACCACATGGCTTTGGCCACCAATTAGCTTAGCAAAAAAAAGTCTGCTTCCATGAATATATGGGTATTGGAACCAAAGCATGGAAACAAACTTTTCCACACAATAACACACGTTGACAAATTTGATTGAATTTACCATTTGACCCCTGGAAGATTTGCCCCCCTTCCTGCCCAGGCCAATTTTTTGCTATAGGGCACTGTTAATTTAACTGACAATTGCGTGTCCTTGCAATGCCGTACACAAATGAAATGCATTTCCTTTTTTCCCCACAAATAGCGCTTTCTTTTGGTGGTATGAGATCACCTCTGGGTTTTTATTAAAAGACCAACAATTTTGAAAACAAAACAAAAGAAAACAGTATTTCTTACTTTCTGCAATAAAACATATCTATGTACAGAGCCCTGTGTTGTTAGTAGATGAGCCGAACACCCCTCGGTTCGATTCGCACCAGAACCTGCGAACGGACCGAAAGTTCACGTGAACTTTAGAACCCCATTAAAGTCTATGGGAATCAAACGTTCAAAATCAAAAGTGCTAATTTTAAAGGCTAACATGCAAGTTATTGTCCTAAAAAGGGTCTAAGGACCTGGTCTTTCCCCAGGGGACACTTATCAATGCAAAAAAAGTATTAAAAACGGGCGATTTTAATGATGCTTAAAGTGAAAAAAAAGTGAAATATTCCTTTAAATATCGTACCTGCTGGGTGTCTATAGTATGCCTGTGAAGTGGCATGTGTTTACCGTGTTTAGAACTGTACCTGCACAAAATGACATTTCTATAGGGAAAAAAAGTCATTTAAAACTGCTTGCGGCTTTAATGTAATGTCTGGTCCCAGCAATATGGATGAAAATCACTGAGAAAAATGGCATGGGTCCCCCCCCCCAGCCAATTATGGCTCTCTGTTTTTTCCGCGCTGTGATTGGACAAAGCATGCGGGTCATAGTGCATGCTTGGCCAATAATCAGCCAGCAATGCACTGCAATGCCACAGTGAATTATGGGCCGTGACGCACCACTCAAATTTGGCGCGAACGGACAATAATGTATGAAATTCGGCGAACGGTCTAACATCCGATGTTCGAGTTGAACATAGGTTTGACTCAAACTCAAAGCTCATCCCTAGTTGTTAGTATACACAGGGCTCTGTAGTGTGATTTGCTAAGCCAATCCCAGACCATAAATCATTGCTGACCTACTTGTGCTGTACCAAATCACAGCACAAAAGTGGAGGTGGGTGCTTGTGTGCCCCCTACCCGGAAATACCAGATCACTTGCATATGTGTTTTGCCGCAGATCAGCTGCCCTGTCACAGTATTTTTGCAATGGGGCAATCCGCTACTGGTTACTAATCTCTGGAGCAGCTGCACTTCCAAAGTGCACATTCTGTTTGCCTTTAGTAAATCCACCCACATAATTCTTTCAAGAGGATTAACATGCTGGGAGGTGAAGGCAGGCTTCCTGAATATGTGACTACTGTGATTGACTCTCACATTGTCCTAAGATTGGGAGCTCTCAGTTGTAAACCGTGACTGGGAACTATCCATAACAGCTTTGTCACTGTACTGTAAGGTGACTAGATTTTTTAAATGAAATCTGGTAACATATTTTTTTTTACTAGTAGTGGCGGCAATCAGCGACTCTCTGCCCATTGCCGCTCACCTCACAGCCTGTCAAATCTTACTCTCCGGGCCCCGGCTACTACTGGGTGGGGAGCAGAGGAAGATCACTCCGCCAGGGAAGGCAATGAGATAAGCAGGCAGGCGGCTGGCCGGGAATTGAGCCAAGGCAGAAGAACACGCGGATCTGAATGGCCATGCCCCCATAACTGAAGAAATATTCCCTCCGCTCTGACCAGCACATGATCATCAGAAAGGGGCACAGATAATGGGGAAAAAATACACCCCCTAAGCTAGTAGGAGCGGCAGAGTGGGGGTGTGTAATTCTGAATTTTTATTTTTAATTCTGCACTGAATGTCTTTGAAATTGCCCTAGCCCCTGTTCAAATCCCAGTCAGGGGACAAAGCTGGGGACAGTGTCCTCAATCCGGAGACTGTCCCTGGAAACCGGGGATGTCTGGTCACCCTACTGTACTGGGAACATGCAGTGAGCAAACTCTCAGCACAGAATTATGTTTCTCCATAGATGCATATGCGTAGCAGTTGGACAATATATTTTTTTTTATAGAAACAACATTTGTTAGTATTTGGAGAAACAAAAAAGTCCTACATAGTATACTGTATGTGTTTCTACCGAATGTAATGCACCATCAAGCATGTGTAAAACCCCACCAATCTGGGGAGGTCAGACCACGCCACTATGAGGAAGGGACCCTGTGTGGCTCCATAAAAGTGGGCTTGCCTGGCTGATGGGACATTGCATTATAGAGTAGTCTGTATTTTTACAACAGAGTGCTAAAGATGTCTCTTTTTTTTTTTTACTGCATGACTGGAATAGGACTCTAGTGGGCCTGAGTCTATAGGAAAAAATGGTATAGAAACAATATAGTGGGGACTGGGGAGGGAATTATGAGGCAGAGCTGTAACCCAAATGACAAGTATAACTTGCCACAAATTTGTGGCAGTGTTAAATGGTAAGTCTGTTTAACTTTCTGCACACTTTCACAGGCAAGTTGTACACTTGCAGAGAACTTGAAGCACAAGTTCTAGTTGACATTTTTTCCGATTTGAAACAAAGTTGCAGTGGTGAGTTTATAACAAGAGCTCTGCAATTCTACAGTGGGAACATTCAGCCACAGTGCCCCCTGTGGTGGGATGACTATTGCACAAAATTACTGAACTAGAACTTGCAGCAGACTTGCAGAATGTTTGCAAAGAAAGTTGATCTAGAGTCATGCAATGTGGACTTGCTGAAATTGTGCAACAAATTTGTGAAGCCTGACAAGCCTAGCAATAGCTTAGCAAGTCATTTTCAAACTTACAGCACAATTACTTCCTATCTGGGATGATGTGTATTGTATGTGTAAGGCCCCGGGAGGATTTTGGAAGTGCAGTTTTCTTGTACATGTGCTGTATTGTGACCACATCCGTGAACAGTGAACTCTCACCTCACCAAAAGCTGTTGACTAATTTTGTAAAAAAAAAAAAAGCTGCTGGTTGTTTGTAGAATATAGTTGATTTGATTACGGTTGCCCTGGGGTGGTAATCATTCACCCATTAATGAGAATGTGCCACATCCTTAATAATAAAGTCCAAATTTTTCCCAGTTGGAGGCGTGTCTTCATGCCTCTTTCAAAAATCCATGTTTGTAGAATATGCCTTTGTAACAGTAATCCTAATATGTCATGAGTCGCATATACTGGGCTGCTACAGATTCTGCTTATATAATCTATGGAAAGTGCCTAATGTTTTGCATCGCAGTTCTACTTCTGGGAAGCATGGAAAATACTTATCTGTTTATTGTTTTAACTTTCAGGAATATCAGCAGAAGTGATTGTAGTGTCGTCTTTTGCTAAGCTGCAGAGCAGAGCACAAGAAGCCAAAGGGAAGATAGTTGTTTACAACCAGCCATATGTCAGCTATGGAGAAACCGTACAATATAGATCAAGGGGAGCAACCGAAGCTGCTAAAGTCGGTGCTGTAGCTTCTCTGATTAGATCTGTAGCATCACTTTCTATTAACAGGTAAGGCCTACACTATGTCTTCTATCTGCCAGAAAATGTTCTCGCCCTGAGCAAATCCATTCTCCTGTCAACAGCTGGGTGATAGTATTTATGCTGACAGCAGATTTCGTTTTGTTTTATAGGCTTTTTGTTGCATAATTCAAATATATCATAATAAAGGAAAAGTTCCTTTTCTACTTACTGAGCAGCAGAAGCTTCAGTGTCTCAGACAATGTAATGGTCTTCAGCAGTTAAAGCAGAACCCCTCTCCACAATACGTTGTTTACATTTTTCAATACAAACTTTAAAGGGATAGTTCACCTTTACCACCAAACTGCCTATGCAGATAAGGGGCGTCTGTAGATAAAAAAAAAAAAAAAACTGTGCAGCTTTGACTAAAGTTGAATAAAGCCCTTGCTTTAGGTGTAGGTCACCATGACAAGACGTTGGTAAGTGAGGCCTAGTCATCACTGCTCACCTCCACCATCACAGGATTGAGCTCTCAAATGCTGAGCTCAGAGCTACTGCATCAGGACAGAGAAAGCATATGTGAGGAGAATTGAATCAGAGAAAGAGCTCACTCCTGTGATGGTGGAGGTAAGCAGTGATGACTAGGCCTCACACGTACCACGGCACTAAAAAGGAGAAGTTCCATTCGATTGGCGCCACCCTTTTGGCTGATTATGCTAATTTCCCGTCTCATAACTTGCTTCTGAGCATGCAATTCCCCCCCCCCCCCCCCCCGTCGCTAAAGCGTACACACAACCATTTTTTACGACGAGAAAAACTACGACGAGAAAAAATAGAGCAGATTCAAAATTTTTAATACCCATTTTTCTCGTCAAGAAAAATGCTCTGAAGTCTACACACGACCGTTTTTAATGACATGAAAGATGGTCGTGTGTACGCGGCATGAGGCTTTGGGAGGTATGTAAATGACCTACACCTATAGCAAGGTTATTGTTCATCCTTAGAGCTGAACAGTTTTTTTTAATCTACAAACATTCCTTACCCGCATAGGCAGGATTTTTGTAAAGGTTAACTATCCTTTTAACCACTTCAATACTGGCCACATTTACCCCTTACCTGCCCAGGCTAATTTTCAGCCTTTAGCACTGTAACACTTTAAATTACAATTGTGTGGTTATGCAACATTGTACGCAAATTTTTATAATTTTGTTCACACAAATAGAGCTTTTTATTTGGCGGTATTTAATCACCACTGGGTTTTCTACTTTTTAAATTTTGAAAATAGTTTCTGTTATAAAATTTTGCAAGTAAATAATCTTTCTTCATAAATTTAGGTCAGTGTATTCTGCTACATTTCTTTGGGTGAAAATAACCCAAAATAGTATAGTGTATTATTTAGTCTGTTGGAAAGTTATAGAGTCCACAAACTAATGGTATATATCTGAAAAATTTATCAATCCTGATGTACTGACGGCTCTAAAATGCCAGGACAGTACAAATGCCCCCCAAATTACTTATTTTGGAAAGTAGACAATCCAAGGAATTTATAGTAAGAGGCATGGCGATTTTTTTTTTTGGAACTTGTCATTTTTTTGTCAACATTTTTCGGAAAAAAAAATGTTTAAAAATAAAAACCATATATTTTTTTAAACATATTGTCACCAGTGCAGTACTGTGTTATTATATAATGGGTGTGGCAATAATCAGGGCCACTGCCTGGTGACGGTACAAAAAAAATGATATATTTTATTTTTATTTTTTTTGCTTTTACTTTTTATTAAAACCTTTTTTTTAAGATTTTTTATTTTTTTTTAAGAATTTTTTAACACACTTACACCAGAGCAATTTAATGTTACCATAGTAACATTGTACTACTCTGGGGAAGTGATCAGATTTTATTTTTTAACACTACATTGCATTACATTGCTATAAGCAAGCATTTTGGGATTCATTTATTCTGTCTGTTTTTGTTTAATTAGCCAGAGCTAATCACGTGGTACAGATGGGCTGTGATTGGCCCTGTTTGTACCATGTAATCACACTGACCAATTACAGCTAGCAACATGATTGTATTTAATGGATGCATGAAAGAAAGACATCCATTGTTTTACAACTGTCATGTGACCTACTGTGATACGTCACAGCGGTCACATGGTACCAGCAAGGAGCCAATACCTGGATCGGTCATTGGGCGTGTCCTGTGGACACAGACGGTGACCGATTGCTCCGCTGCATGGCCCTGTGATTGGCACATCCTGACAAAACGTCATATGGCGCCCAGTCAGGATAACTGAACCACCTCTCGCCCCCCTCAGTTTGCTATTGGGTGGGCAGATAGGTGTTAAAGTATAAGTGAAAGCAAAACTTTTTATTTTTTTATTTTGGATAGAGTGGAGAGTATAAGAGCACCTGACAGATTTTGATTGCGGTCTGTATCCCATATAGGGATGTCCTGGTGACCATCATCACCGAAAGTCAAAGTTTAAGAAATTCACAAATTTTGGGTTGTCGTCAGAACAAGAAATAGAGGAAATATCCCAATGGGGACACTAGTTTTTGTGACTACTAAAGATTTCTCTCTTTCTCTCTCATTTCCTATTGTGAAACTTAAGCCTTTCATCTCCGCAGTATAACCCTTTACACCTGCAGCAGCGATCTTGAGCATGCCTTCATTAAGTTTCTGAAAGACTCCATTTAAGGATTCATTTTTCAAGACCATCATTTCCCATTCACGTCTTCTTCTGTTCTCTGCTGTCAATGGCCCCCCTCTCACAGCTGTTGGCTTGCTCTGAATAAAGGCAGAAAAGTCTGGACGGCTGCACTCCAAGCACTGTTGTCCACCTTTATTACCAGTTCACGAACAAAGCAGCATAAAAACACCTAGATAATTACAGGGGGGGACGGAGGTTAACCTGTTTCATGCTCCTAGCTGAGAGGAGCGCAAAACACGTTAAACTCCCTATCTATGTGTTTTTATTAGACATGTGCACTGCTGAAAAATGTTTTCGTTTAATTCGTTCTTAGTTTTTTTCATAAATTTGATAATTCAGAAACTTGTAAATTCAAAAATTAGTCAATTCGGAATTCGTAAATTTGAAAATTTGGACATTTAAAAATAAGAAAGGAAGATCAGAAAATTTTAAATAATAACTATAATAACTAATTATTAAATTATAGGTATTGGAATTTCCTTTCAAATTTGGCTGTTGGTGAACGTAATGAATATGAATTTATCTGAAGTTACGAATTTTCCGAAATAAAGAATGCTGCAGCTAAACAAATGGAACAGACAGAAATAATAAATAAAAATTATAATACGTTTTAATTATTATTAATTTGTTATGTTCAATTTGTTTAGATACAGCATTTGTTATTACGAATATTTTGTAACTTCGGATAAATTCGTATTTGTTTCGTCTACTAACAGCCAAATTTGAAAGGAAGTTCCAATACCTACAATTTAATAGTTGGTAATAGTTAAGTTATCAATTCTGATTTTCGGGTTTTTGGATTTTCGTTCTTTAGAATTTTCGGATTTTCATTCTTATTTTTGGATTTTCGAATTTCCAAATATTCAGAATATTTGTGAATTAACAAGTTTGTCTAAACTTGTTAAACGGATTTGGAGCTAAACAAATTGCACATGTCTAGTTTTATGCTGCTTTGTTTAGAAACTATTCATAAAGGTGGATTACAGTGCTTGGGGAACGACCGTCCTGACTTTTCTTCTTTTGATTATATGCACAGGTGTGCAAACTGGGCTGGAACCCTCTGTGTGTGAGGTGTGGCTGAAAGTGGCTTGACTTTGAACAGTGCTCCATTTTTATACTGTATTTTCTCTGCCACCAATCATTTTCCTGAGCATTATTTGAAAGAACTCAAAAAAACAAAAACAAAAGCCAAGAGGGAGGCTGTGCTCCTCTTGTATTACCACCATTCCAAATTTGGCTGTAGCATTCCTTCAGATGTACAATATTTTCAGATCATTTTTAGTTAAATCCAAACAAGCCTTAAGCATTGTTAAATATTTAATTGGTTTTCATTAGAGAATAGGCCAAAGAGCAGGGTGTTATTGATCTTCTGGTAATTATTTTATGTGTGCGCTTGCTGAAGAAATCAAAAACATTCCGAGACAATTTATTTGTGAAAAGGTATTTTAATTAACCTTTTTACACTGCTTAGTGTTTTCTGCTAAAATAAGTAATGTGCATCGCACTTGACTGTGGAACATACTGCAAGGTGATATGAAGACATACTGCAATAACATGTTCACATGTACAGTGAGCAGAACTAACTGCAAAACCATAATGGGTGTCGCATATAAAAACTGGAAACAATTGAGTACTTGTGCTGCTTGCGTCCATTTTGGGTGTCATTTTCTACCTGTAATGGAAAAGTGATGGCTGATACTTTGGATGATGGAAGACCCCTTCACATTCCCCCATCACCCTGAATATGGGTAGAACATGTTACTAAAAGTGAATTTAACTTATCCTTTAATGTGTTGTACATTCAGCTGTGCAATGCATTGCAGCTTCTGCCTGCTTAAACATGTCTGGTCTTTTGCTTTGGCAGTTCTACAACCCCATTCCAAAAAACTTGGGACGCTGTGTAAAATCTACATAAAAACAGAATGCAATGATTTTCTAATCTGATAAACCCATGTTTTATTTCCAATATAAAATAGAATACATATCAAATGTTTAAACTGAGAAAAATTTAAATTTTAAGAAAAAAAAAAGGTAATTTTGAAATGAATGGCAGCAAAAGCACACCACAAAGAAGTTTCAACAGAGCAACAAAAAGCTGGCAAAGTGGTAGTAACAAGGAAGAGCTGGAATAACATTTTGCAACTAGTTAGGTTTATTGGCAAGAGGACAGTAACATGATTGGTAGGGTTGTCCCGATACCGATACCATTATCGGTATCGGGACCGATACTGAGCATTTGCGGGAGTACTTGTACTCCCGCAAATGCCCCCGATGCCAGATCCGATACTAAACCCCCCCCCCTGCCGCAATGCCGCCGCATAGCGCAACGCCGCCGCCTACTTAATCAGCGCGGGGAATATTACAGCTTTCATTTGAATAGCTGTGTGTTCCCCGCCGCGTATAGACACTCCCCCTTGCTCGGGATTCGATGGGTGATCTGTCTATCAAAGTGCCCGAGCAAGGGGGAGTGTCTATATGCGGCACGGCGGGGAACACACAGCTATTCAAATAAAAGCTGTAATGTTCCCCGCGCTGATTAACTAGGCGGTGGAGGCGACGGCGGCGGCATCTGCATCTAGGTATGGGGAGACATGTCTGCATATGTGGGGGACATGTCTGCATTCGTGGGGGACATGGCTGCATTTGGGGACACATTTAAAAAAAAGTATCGGTATTCGGTATCGGCGAGTACTTGAAAAAAAGTATTGGTACTTGTACTCGGTCCTAAAAAAGTGGTATCGGGACAACCCTAATGATTGGGTATAAAAAAAGCATCTTAGAGAGTCGGTGACTCAAAAATAAAGATGGGCAGAGGTTCACCAATCTGTGAAAAGCTGCCTCCAAAAACTGTCGAAAAATTTCTGAATAGTGTTCCTCAACATAACAAAGACTTGAAATTTATCATCATCTACAGTACATAATATGAAAAGATTCTGAGAATCTGGGCAAATCCCTGTTTTCAAGTGACAAGGCCAAAACGCAATATTGGATGCCTGTGATCTTTGAGCCCTCAGATGGCACTTTATTAAAAACAAACCTGATTCTGTGATTGACAGCATTGCATAGGCTCAGGAATACTTTCAAAGAGGAGCCGTGTATGAACATGATGCAGAAATATTGACATCTTTTCTGGGCCAAAGCTCATTTAAAATGGTCTGTTACAAAGTGGAAAATTGTTCTGTGGTCAGCTGAATCAAAATTTTACTTTTTTTGGCAACCATGCATCAGTTAGACAGGAGTTACGGCTCTCTAAATCTGGCCCATCTTTTTTAGGGAAGGCCTTGCATATTTCAGCAGGAAAATGCTACACCGCATATTACATCTCTGACAACAACATGTCTTTGCAATAGAAGAAAAAGGTACAACCATGGCTTTGGACAGCAGAGATATGCAGTTGCTTGCTAATGGCAAAGGTTCATGTCCCACATAGGGCTTTTTCCTCATCTGAGAGTATAAACAAATTCCAGAGACTCCATGTTTTCTTGTAAGTCTTGTGTCTGTTCTGAGCTGTCATTATCAGATCCTCTATTCTATTTATATCTTCTACTTTCCTCAGCCAATTGGAATGGTCGGTGGACACTGTTGTTTCCATAGCAAGGGAATGCAGGATTTAGCCCCATTGAGCAATTGAAACAGGATAGAATTTTTATAGGTTCTGGTAGGTAAAGTGGATATATGCAGCAGAAAGAATGCCGGGTCATTAGGGATCTTAAAGTCTGTGAATTTTTAGGAGTGCGGACAGCTGTCCAAAAAGCTGTCAGTATAGGGCAGACCCAAAATATATGTTCCTTGGTCCCTACAGCAATGGCAACAGTAATCCGGCGTGTCGGCGAAGATAGTATGTAATAAACTGGGTGTTGGATACCATCTTGTTAGTGTTAACCACTTAACCTCCCTGGCGGTATGATTCTTTAAGATTTTAGGTGCTGAAAGCGGTACCATTATTTGCAAGGGAATTTGGCGTTTTATACTGTAGGCTTGTAATTCTTAGGAATAACTCACTTAAATCTGACCAAACAAGAGTCTAATAGGCATCCCGGGTATGATTTTTTTTTTTTATTAAAAATTATAATATAATAAATAATTATAAAAAATTATAACAAATAATAATATAATTATAGTAAAAATTATTCAATAATGTAATCAAATCAAAATCACTGAAATTTGCTCAGTTGCAGAATTTTTGCTGTCATTATTATTTTTTTATGACGAATTTCCCCACAAATCGCTATCGCTAAATTCTGCAAGTGATTATAATTTATTATCGCTGTTTTCTAGCTGATCTAAAACCATTTTTGACATAAAGGGACATTTTTGGTTGCTATGGGCAATCTACAGTTTCCAGGCAGAAAGAACAGTTTTTATTATATAAAAGAACATGCAGGGCACTGGACAGACCACTAGGGACATGGGGTGTGTGTATTTTTTACATACAGTACTGTAATCTATAAGATTACAGTATACTTTATGTAAAGTGTTTGTTTACTTTTTTGAATTTGGCGCCGTTCTCCGCTTCCGTGCGTCGTAACGTCGCAGGGAACGGAGCTCGGCGGCACACGGGGACGCTGTGTGAATAGAGCGAGCACCCGCTCGCTCACACAGCGTGGATGCATCGCTGGATCCAGGAAGAAGGTAAGCCAGCGCGCGCTGCAGGCTCTGCATGTCTACCCCGAGGGTGACTCGGGGATACCGTTCTTAGCAAGAAAAAACCACCCCGAGTCACGCACGGGGATACCGCCAGGGAGGTTAAGGACCGAGACTCTTTTTTTTTAGATGTGGTATTTACAAGTTAAAACATTTTTTTTTTTACTAGAAAATTGCTTGGAACCCATTAAACATTATACATTTTTTTATAACACCCTAGAGAATAAAATGGGGGGTCAATGCAATACTTTTTGTCACACCTTATTTGCACAGCAGTCTTGCAAGCATATTTTTTTGGAAAAAAATACACTTTTTTTTTTAACCACTTGACCACTTAAACACCCTTTAATAACCAGACCAATTTTCAGCTTTAGGTGCTCTCACATTTTGAATGACAATAACTCAGTCATATAACACTGTAACCAAATTAATTTTTTGTCCTTTTTTCCCCCACAAATATAGCTTTCTTTTGGTGGTATTTGATCACCTCTGCGGTTTTTATTTTTTTAAATGAAAAAAGAACGAACATTTTGTAAAAAAAAAATATTTTTTTTCATTTCTATTATAAAATTTTGCAAAAAAGTAATTTTTCTTCATAAATTTGGCCTAAAATGTATACTGCTACATATCTTTGGTAAAAAAAAAAATTTGGATATTATTTAGTCTGGGTGAAAGTTATAGGGTCCACAAGCTATGGTGCCAATATCTGAAAATTGATCACACCTGAAGTACTGATTTAATTTCTTGAGACCCTAACATGCCAGAAAAGTACAAATACCCCTCAAATGACCCCTTTTTGGAAAGAAGACATTCCAAGGTATTTAGAAAGAGGCGTTGTGAGTTTTTTGAAGTGGTAATTTTTTCCCACAATTCTTTGCAAAATCAAGATTTTTTTATTTATTATTTTTTTCACAAAATTTTCATATTAGCGGGTTATTTCTCACACACAGCATATGTATACCCACAAATTACACCCCAAAACACATTCTGCTATTCCTCCCGAGTATGGCGATACCACATGTGTGAGACTTTTACACAGCGTTAGGGGTGTTGAAATTAATCGTAGCATCGGTGAATCGCGATTCGACCACTCACGATGCGATTCCGATGCTACGACTTGCATTAATCGATTTTTGATGACGTCACCTGCGCGCCGCTATATGCACTGTCTGAAAGCCAGGAAGCCGTGGGCGTCAGCTACGGGCGTTAGCCGCGCCTCTTTTCCCGCCCCGCTAATGCAGCTGAAGGAGCTGTAGGCTTCAGCGCGCCTCTTTACCCTCCCCACCTGCTGATGCAGCTTAAGACGCCGCGCCTCCTTTCCCGCCCCCCGCTGACGCCATTCCCACCCGCCTGTCGCCATGTGGAAGCATGGAGCAAGTGTCCTCGGTCCCGGTCCCGACCCCCCCAGAGCCTTCCTCCTCACCTCACCTCACGCTGTGCACACTGCACAGGCTGCGGCTGTGGGAGACCCGAGACGACCAAGTACTGTAGTACTGCAGGCAGCAGATCATCATCATCATCAGGTACTTGGGGGATGCACAGTAGCAGCAACTAATGGGCACACTGGCAGCAATTGGTGGCACACTGGCAGCAATTGGCGGCACACTGATGGCAATTTATGGGCACAGTGGCGGGAACTGATGGCACACTGACGGCAATTTATGGCACACTGACAGCAATTTATGGCACACTTATGGCAATTTATGGCACACTTATGGCAATTTATGGCACACTTATGGCAATTTATGGCACACTGATGGCAATTTATGGCACACTGATGGCAATTTATGGCACACTTATGGCAATTTATGGCACACTTATGGCAATTTATGGCACACTTATGGCAATTTATGTCACACTTATGGCAATTTATGGCACACTGATGGCAATTTATGGCACACTGATGCCAATTTATGGGCACAGTGGCGGCAATTGATGGCACACTGACAGCAATTGGTGGCACACTGATGGGCAATAATTTGGGCACACTGGCAGCAATTGGTGGCACACTGGCGGCAATTGATGGCATACTGGCAGCAATTGATGGCATTGGCACACTGATGCCACACTGGTTTATGTATGTCTTATTGTTTTAGTGATTGATTCACATCACAACTTTATCGATACCTTTTTTTTGTACGATTTTTGCTTTTGCTCATCACTGCCACACACATGCAGCCATGCATTGCATGTGTGGGGCAGTAATGAGCAAAAGCAAAAATCATACAAAAAAAAAAAAGGTATTGATGAAGTTGTGATGTGAATCAATCACTAAAACAATAAGACATACATAAACCATAATTTATGACACGGCATACATTGTTGTTTGGCAGGACTTTATGAAGACAATGTCCGCAGTCTCTGATCCTCTCTAGTATCATGTCCGCAGTCTCTGATCCTCTCTAGTATCATTGTCCGCAGTCTCTGATCCTCTCTAGTATCATTGTCCGCAGTCTCTGATCCTCTCTAGTATCATTGTCCGCAGTCTCTGATCCTCTCTAGTATCATTGTCCGCAGTCTCTGATCCTCTCTAGTATCATTGTCCGCAGTCTCTGATCCTCTCTAGTATCATTGTCCGCAGTCTCTGATCCTCTCTAGTATCATTGTCCGCAGTCTCTGATCCTCTCTAGTATCATTGTCCGCAGTCTCTGATCCTCTCTAGTCTCATTGTCCGCAGTCTCTGATCCTCTCTAGTCTCATTGTCCGCAGTCTCTGATCCTCTCTAGTCTCATTGTCCGCAGTCTCTGTCCATCTCTTGTAGTATTTTGGGGTCAGTCTGGAGCTCCTCTTTAAGATGTCTGCTGTATTTACAGTTTGCTACATGCAGAGAGTTTTTTTTAAGAACAGATGAAAACCGTGCGCAGTAATCTTGATGCATCGTGATGCATCGCGGAATCGAATCGAATCGTGGACTTGATAATCGTAATCGCATCGAATCGTGAGACCGGTGAAGATGCGCAGCCCTACACAGCGTGGCCACATACAGAGGCCCAACATGCAGGGAGCACCATAAGGCGTTCTGGAGCACCCAGGGCAATTCTGACATTCCTCTCCTACATGTAAAAATCATAATTTATTTGCTAGAAAATTACATAGAACCCCAAAACATTTTTTAGCAAAGACCCTAGAGAATACAATGGTGGTCGTTGCAACTTTTTATCGCGCATGGTATTTGCACAGCAATTTATTGAACGTGATATTTTTGGAAATAAAACAGTTTTGTGCTTTAAAAAACAAAACAGTAAAGTAAGCCCAATGTTTTTGCATAATATGAAAGATGAAGTTGCACCGAGTAAATAGATACCCAACCTGTCACCCTTCAAAATTGCACACGCTTGTGGAATGGCGCCAAACTTTGCTGCTTAAAAATCCCCATAGTTGATGCTTTAAATATTTTTACTGGTTACATCTTTTTAGTTGGAGAAGAGGTCTAGGGCCAAAATGATTACTCTCGCTCTAACGTTCGCAGCAATACCTCACATGTGTGGTTTGAACACCGTTTTCATATGTGGGTGGGACTTGCGTGTGCAGTCGCTTCTGTATACGAGCACACGGTAACAGGGGCGGTTTGAATTTTTTTTGTTTTTTATTGTTAATTTTCCTTTATTTATTTTAGTTTGACACTTTTTTCCCCAAAAATAAATGTTTTGATCACTTTTAGTCCTATTACAAGGAATGTAAACATCCCTTGTAATTGGAATATAGCATGACAGGTCCTCTTTACAGTGAGATATGGGGTCAATAAGACCCCACATCTCACCTCAAGGCTGGAAAGCCTGAAAAAGAGAAAAAGAAAAAACGATCCTGGCTTTGATCGTAGCGGTGAGTCGGAAGAAGCACGGAAGGCGAAGGGAGAGGGGACGTCCCCTTTCGCCTCCCGTAAGAACAATCAAGAGGTGGAACAGCTGCCATGATTGTTACAGTGTGAAAAAGATGATATCTGAATGATGTCTGTAGCTGCAGGCATCATTCAGATATCCCTGCACAAAATCAAGGACGTCATATGACGGCCGATGGGCAGAAAGTGGTTAAAACATATTTTGTTTTCTAGAGTATTTTCCATGTATTGCAGAGTATTGGTTGGGGGGTATTGCAGAGTATTGAATATGATTTAACCTTTTATAATTGAGAAAATACAATTGAATATGGGGTGTACCATCGTCCTAGTATTCTAATATAGATTTAGGGGACTCAGGGATTCCCCACGAACCCTGAGGCTCCAACAGGAAAAGGTGTGCGGGGAGGACTATACCGGTACTAAATAAATTGGTTGCAAACAACCAGAGTAATTCACATTGGGTAAATTATAGAAAATGTATTCACATGAAGACATCAAACAAGATAAAAAATACATAACATTAAAATACAGTACAAACACATTTGACCAAAATCAGGTAACCGGCCGTGCAATCCCTTCTATTGAAAAGAGGGGGGAATCTCAGTGAAGAAATTGGAGTCATGAGACAGGCGGTCTCTAGTCTCTATTAGTTTCGCAAATTTGGTTTCGCTTCGTCAGGAGACAGTCTAAAGGCACAGCGTCCTCTGACCCCAAAAATGTCCAAGGCAGGCAATGGGTAGGTACCTCACAGCTAGGCCAAGAGGATTTCTTAGGGCAGACCTATGTGCCCAAACGAGCATAAAAAGATAGGGAAAGTGGGGGTCCCAGGACTACGAAGGTCCCGTTGAATGGGGTAGCTCAGGTGACACAGTGATTAGACCTGCATAGCAAGTATATTCAGGTCTGTGCAAAGCAAATGGTAAGTAAGTTACCAATCTCTTGCTGATAGCAGCGCTGGTTCTTTAAAGTGTATGGTAATACACATGTCCTGGGACCCAACTGGGTCCCAGGACATGTGTATTACCATACACTTTAAAGAACCAGCGCTGCTATCAGCAGGAGATTGGTAACTTACTTACCATTTGCTTTGCACAGACCTGAATATACTTGCTATGCAGGTCTAATCACTGTGTCACCTGAGCAACCCCATTCAACATGTCTGATTATTAAAATTCGATGGCCGCACGAAAATCAGCTGTTGCTGCAGCCCACTAATGGTGTTAAATATACGAAAAAAAAGTTCTTAGATGAGATTTTCAAAATTCGACCCTTATATGCACTATCCTTTTCAAGAGAATACGACTTTTTGCTGGAGCAGCTGCCACTGAATGGTGTAAACACCACACCACAATTTAAATAAAATTACACTTACAGTATGTGCCGAACTCCAAAACACAAAATAAAAAATATTTTAAAATGAAACCATACAGTGAGGGAAAAATTCTTTGATCCCCTGCTGATTACCTTTGACAACTAAATGATCAGTTTATAATTTTAATTGTAGGTTTATTTTAACAGTGAGAGACAGAGTACCAGCAATAAAATCCAGTTCATCTTTTTATGGCCAATTACTGGAGAAAACCAGTTAATTCCAAGGGGTTCACATACTTTTACTTGACACTCTATGACTACTTGTGCTTAAGGGATCTGAAGGAGCAATGTGATTTATAGGCATTGTTGGTGTGATTAGAATACATTGATGTAGAAATACAACATTTGTTTTTTTATACTTTCTGTGCTGTAAAATTTACTTTGTGGTTGCTGGAATAAAAGTCCTGTACATTTTGGTTTATTTATTTGGATGTATTTGCTTAAGATGATAGCAATTCACAAAGGAATTTGTGACAGGGAGCATCGCCATATATATGATATGAATGTTATATTTTTGAATGCCACATTTTCTTTCATGTGCAAAACAATATTAATTTCACAAACTTTGCATTCAAAGCCACATTTCTGTTGTTAAAATGAGAAGATTTATTTTTGGCTAGATTTATTTGACTGAGTCATTATTCATTTTTTGTTTGCAATTAGACTTTTATAATTATGATATAAGCCAACACCGTGCAGTTGACTTAAGATAAATCTTATACAAAATAAGTGTAGAAAAGATGTCATGTCTTTTTTATTAGGAGAAATGGAAACATTGGAAATATAGCACCTATAAAAAGTTTATACATTTGCATCAAACTTTGTAAAATGGTTGTATATAGTGTCAAAAATAAAAGTTCACTCTATGATATAAACAGTTATCCAACACCGTTGAGATTTGAGCCAAAAAAATTGCATCAGAAATTGAATGATAAAACATCAACTTTGTTATTCCTGATAATAGTATGTAAACATGTTTGAAACCCCACAAAAAAATTATAAAAATATGACTACCTCGTTCAGTTAATGAAAGAAGGACACATCAGTGATCTAGAAGATCTTGACTTCTGGGTTATAGCACCACCTGCAGAAGTAAGATGATATACACAAAAGCATTGTCTATCTGTGGCCCCTGCTGGTGGCCAAACCTACCTTTTGCTGAAGGCAGCTCAGTTTTTATTGTTAAAAAGTAAGGACCTAAGATTCCTGCTGGGAATCTTAGTTCGCTTTCTTTTTGCAGGAATTTCTTCTTTATTACTTGTTCCTCCAGTCTTCAGGACCTATAAACAATTGCCAATTAAGTGATAATCTTGATAATCTAGATGCTTGAAGACTCCCCAGCTCAGCCAGCGAGCACATTCATACACTTCTTTGGGATATCCAACGGTCAAGATTTTCTAGATTACTACTGTATCCCTCAATACTACAGCAAGAGTTTTTTTTTTCTTTTCTTTCTTCATCCGTCACGACAATTGTATGCTACGGCTGGAGACAAACTGTTTTTGGTGTCTAAAGGAAACTGCCACCTTCAGCTTGGCAGCATCCCACTAAGGATAACACTCCACCTATCCCTGTGTCTAACGAGCCTTGGAAATATCCCTGAGGCTGGGTTCACACTTGTGCGGTGAGAATTTCAGCTCTCTTAATCTCTGCAGACAGATAAGAGAAGTGTTCAGCAAGATTAGCTCCGTTTTTGCTGCGAATTTGGAGACCTGGGGGAAGTTCTGAGTGAGAGGAGTGTGGGGGAGAAATGTATTGAGCTGAATGAGAGAAATTCCTGAAGAGAACTGAACACATCTGCGAATCAGCTGCGTACCCATAGAAGATAATGGGACTGAATTCGCACCTGAGCCGCACCGCAAGGCCTCCACAACGCATACGGATTTTCGGCAATGCGCAGTGCGAATGCATCGCACATATGTGAACCAGCCTCATTGAAAACAATGTATTTAAAAATGTTCTGTATTAGATGCGGTTTAAGCCGCAACCAATTCGCATAGGTGTGAACCCGGCCTAGCTGTTTGAGAACCATCTCCACAGTGTACAGCTTTGGAATCCAGTATTGATCCGTGTATGGGACATCGAAAGGATTTCATGAAGGGCAGGTCGGCCCAGGGGTGAGCACTTTACTATATTTTATCTGGTAAGCGGCCAGTCATTCATTTATATAAGGAAAGCATTGTTTGACATCTATCAACGGTTAAGTGATGCATTGTTGATATGACCACATCTTCCTAGCAACATCTCCCACATTCATTCATTCATGGTGGCACTCATATTTCAGTTCACAATTATTTATTTGGACTAATATGTCATCAAGCTTCACTTATGATGACAATTTAATTATGTATATTAGTAGTGTGTAACAAATTTTGTTAAGTCATTTCTGGCTATTATCACATTAAATTATTCACTTATTGCACATTGTTTTTGGGTTGTGCATTTTTAACCACTTAAGACCCAGACCAAAATGCAGGTAAATGACCAGGCCCCTTTTTGCGAATTCGGCACTCTGTCGCTTTAACTGACAATTGCGCGGTCGTGCGACGTGGCTCCCAAACAAAATTTGCGTCCTTTTCTTCCCACAAATAGAGCTTTCTTTTGGAGGTATTTGATCGCCTCTGCGATTTATTTTTTGCGCTATATACAAAAATAGAGCGACATTTTTGAAAAAAAATCAATATTTTTTACTTTTTGTTATAAGAAAAATCAAATAAACTAAATTTTAGTCAAACATTTAGGCCAAAATGTATTTAGCCACATGTCTTTAGTAAAAAAAAATCACAATAAAAAAAAAATTAGCTACCTAGCGGGAACAGCGACACTATTACAGCGATCAGAAAAATGATCGCTTAGTGACGCTGGCAAAAGGGAGTGAAAGGGTTAGCTAGGGCGGTGATCAAGGGGTTAAAACTTTATTAGGTCCAGGGTAGCCCCGTACCCCCCCTAACACTAACTGACTGTCACACTGACACTAACTGCAATGATCATACATATAATCACTGCATTCAGTGACACTGTGACAAGGGGGAGGGGGTGGGGGGGGTGATTGCAAGGGGTTAATGTGCCTGCGTGTCCTGGTGTCAGTGTAGTGTTGTGTACACTTACTGTGAGATGTGATCTCTCCTCAGCGGTGGTTGAAAAAAACGCAGAGGGAGAGATCACATCACTTCCTCCTTCCTGTGTTTACACAGGAGGAGGAAGTGCAGAGCGGGGGGGGGGGGGGGCGCACGCATTGGCTGGGAGCGATCGTGAGGGGGTGGACAAAAACGAATAGCCGCCCCCTCATCCCGGATCGCTCCCAGAGCCATCAGGACCGTCGCATGTACCGGGGGGGACCCGCGTCAAGGCAGGGATGTACAGGTAAGCCAATGTGCCTGTACGTGCCATTCTGCCGACGTAAATGTACATGCGGCGGTCCGCAAGCGGTTAATCACTTTAAACCATTTTTTGAGAGCCTTATTAGGGCTAATTAAATCGATGCACCCTGTTTTGTAGGTGAGGGTCATTCCTCCCCTCTGACATCAGTGAAGAGTTTTTTTTCACACCTGTTCGCTTTCATCAAGTAGCGCAGATTTTTTACTTTAACCCGAAACATTTGTTTTTAGAAATTCTGACAGCAAATGTCCGATGGAGCCTACACATGGTCGGAATATCCGACCAAAAGCTCACATCGAACATTTGTTGACGGAAACTCTGACCGTGTGTATGCGGCAGTGTCTGTTGAGCTCTCTTTTAAAGCAACCAAAACCCAAATAGTGGGGCTATCCAGAACCCATCTCTGGTATCCTGTGTGTGTATGTGTGTGTGTGTGTGTGTGTGTGTGTGTGTGTGTATGTGTATGTGTGTATATGTATGTATGTATGTATGTATGTATATATATATATATATATATATATATATATATATATATATATATATATATCTGTGTGTATATTCATTTTCTATTGTCCTTCTGTCACATACCCCAAATTCTGGTATGGGGACCCACATTTTCCCGGTGGTTTTGCTTTACAATGGTCAGCTAAATTATTGCTATCAAATCTTTGGACAGTTGTTTAGTACTGCATACCTGCTTCAAACATGCTAGCCAGTTTTTAACTCGAGAGACTGTTGATATGGGATCATTTCTGTTCTCAAATTATTTCTTTCAAAATCCCGATGCTGCTAATAGACAAAGTTGGATCCTTTTTTTTGCATGAAAAAATATTCAGCAAACATGCTTTTGAATAGCTTACAAATTCAATATGCATTGTGTGTGTTAGTGTGTGAGATACTCTGAAAGAAGCCCTCTTGACCTCCTAGTACTGGCCCAACCTCCTAAACAAACAAGAGTTTACATTTTTTACCAAGGAAAGTTTACCCCCATTCCCTACAAGGCAGCCTTTACCAGGTATAAAATGAGAATGAATTTTTCTCCTGTTCACTCAGTACTTTGTCAAAACCATTCCCATTTTGCAAATTCTCACCTCTTTAGCAGTCCAAAGCTTAAGACTGTCTTGCTTGGGAAGGTTGAAAGAATATTATATTATTTTACATAAATATGTAAAAATAAGACACTTCAATGTGAGAATATATTCACTAAAATAACTTTTATAGTATGAACTGTAATAAATGAGAACAAATATATGAAGAAAACTATTACTACAAATTGTAACTGATACCTTATGTTCCCCTGCCTATTATAAAAAAGGAAAATAAACGGAATAGTTTGTAATATGGTTAAAAAAGATTCCCGTACTAAGCTTATTGCTGGGTTTCCTGGAATTTAAAACAATTTTACAAATGAATCTGAAAAAAGGTTTCTGTTGCATAGTAATTAAGGAGCTGATTAGGTCACATAGGATGTATTCCATTGTGTTCATAGCCAAGAAAATAACCTCATTTTGCCATTAAAAAGCACTAAAAAAAACATGCCATATGTTATAAAAATTCCAAAACCCATTTATTCAAGTCTGTGCCACTTGTTGTTTTCTGCTGAGAAGTAACTGAATATAAACAGATGTCCTGTTCAATGCTTCAGAGAGACTTTACTTTTTTTATAATGCTAATTTTTGTATAGAAGTATCTCTTTGATTTGATTGAAAGTCCTTATAATGCTCTCTATGGAAGCCTAGCATGCTGACTCGATAGCAAAAATGGGTATGCAAGTGCCAAATGCATATTTGCTTATGTTTACTATGTAAATTTAGCACATATTTTTGCACCCTCAAGACAGTATTGTTTTCTGTACATTTATTCTCCAATTTTCATCTATTGATCTAATTTTGTGTCAGAAATATCTGACAAATACCAACAGTTTCTCACCAACAACATGCTGGCTTACTTGGTTCTTGTGAAACAGTCTGACACTGTTTTCTTGAAGTTAAACGTTTGCATGCCAATTCAGTCTAAATGTTTTCAACTGCAGTGTAGCCATGATAAAAAGTTCAAACAATCAGATGTACTCGTGAACATTTTAAGAGCATTCTCAAAAGGTCAATTTGACTTTTTGTGTACTGTACCTTTTTGACTTGATTAGTACATAACTTGATCCTAACTTGAACTTGCTCTATATAAAGCAAAGAAACCCCATCAACCCACACCCACCCATATTTAAAAAAAAGAAATGTGCACAATATGTAAGTTGGGCTTATCTCTCTCCTAACCTAGTCTCAAAATACCAACCGAATTGTTCTTTTCATTCTTCCCAAGACCCCCTACTTTCTAGCTCCCTTGTCAACTCTTCCTATGCTCACCTCAAAGACTTTTCCTGAGTCTCTCCCATCCTATGGAACTCTCTACTCCCAAACTGTCTGGTTATCTCCTATTGTGTCCACTTTTAAGTGATCCCTGAAAACCCTCCTTTTAACAGAAGCATATCCTGCCTCCATCTAGCAACTATACTTCCGCTTTCTCCATCAGTTAATCCCCCAACGTTCTTACCTTTTTGTATCACTTGATCCTCTCTTTTTGGATTGTAAGCTCTAACGAGGGTTGTTGGAAGTTAAAACCTTCTTCCCATGGACAACTTTCTGGCAGATGACAGCAGATGTTCCTCAAGAATTTAATGGTATTTTGCCCCATCCATTGCATGTGGATGGTGAGCTGTATTGGATTTCCGCCAGGTATATTGTTTGGTGTTAAAGCCAAATAATTCAATTTTAGTCTCACCTGACCATAACACCTTTTTCCACATGGCCTAATGCCGCGTACACACGATCACTTTTTGTGATGAAAAAAAATGAAAATTTTCCAACTTCATCATTAAAAATGATGTTGCCCACACACCATCGTTTTTGGAAAATGATCAACAAAGCAACGGCACTCTAAAGGGGAAGTTCTATTTGCCTTGAGGCTGCTTTTAGCTGGTTACTTGTTAGTAAAAGATGATTTGTGCTTTTTTGTCTGTTACAGCGTGATGAATGTGCTTACTCCATTATGAATGGTAGTTTTACCTCCCATCTCCTAACTTGCTTCTGAGCATGTGCAGGTTTAAAACGTAATTTTTGCCCACACACGATCATTTTTTATGACACAAAAAATGACATTTTAAAAAATGACATAAAAAATTCAAGCATGTTCGAATTTTTTTTTGGTTGTTTTTCAGAAGACATAAAATGACATTTTGCCCACACACGATCATTTTAAATTACAGTTTTAAAAATGTCATTTTTTTTCATCACAAAAAGTGATCGTGTGTACGCGGCATCAGAGTCATGACTGCATGTGGCCTTTGAGTGGTGGCTTTTTTCTTGCACCCCCCCATACAAGCCACATTTATAGAGGATTTGTGATATTGTTGTCAAATGCACACAATGGTTGCAAACCACTCTTTGTCACAAATTCCTGTCACTGCTTCAGAGTTGCTGTAGGCCTCTTGGTAGCCTCTCTGACCAGTTTCCTCCTGGCTTTTTCATTCAGTTTGGAGCGACATCCTAAACCAGGGAGAGTCTGTGTTGTAACAAATACCTTCCATGTCCTAATAATGGACTTCACTATGCTTCTAGGCTTCGATAAAGCCTTTGACATTGTTTTGTATCCATCTTCTGACCTGTGCCCATCCACAATTTTATCCCAAAGATCTTTTGACATAGATGATTGTTTGCATCAGTTGCACTAGCAGGGACTGAAATTCTCCAGGAAAGCTATTTTCATGCTGAGCTAATTAAACTGACCACAGTTGGAGATCAAATGACGTTGTGTGCCATTTAAGGTGATTAGCTACACCCTATTGGGTTTATAAGTAGTTTCTAGGAAGGGGGTGATCTTTTTTCCAATATTGTGATTCTGTTTTTGATAAAAAGAAAAAAAATCTGACATGCTGGTGTTCTATCTTTCACTTGGATGTTATAAGCTGGATAAAACAAAAACTCTGTGTTAATTTAATGTTGCAAAGCAACTAAATGAGATTATTTTAAAGGGGGATGATTTTTTTTTTTACCCACTGTAATTGGTATAATATATGGGTAGGGGTTGAAAAGAATGGGGAACTCCTATTGCATGTACTAGGGCTGTATGTGCAAAGAAAGTGGTGTAGCCCCCCCCCCTATGCTGCAGGGGTGTATAAACCATAAACATGGCTGGGCAGAATTATGATACCATAACTCGCATGCATTTATTTTTACATGTATTTAGCTGGTGCCTGAAGTTCCGCTTTTATACAGATTTATCTATTTATTGCATTAACGGTTTAGGAGATATCCCCTGTATTTGCATGTGTCGATGTACGTGCCGTTGCTTTCAGTGACTGTGCCGTTACTGGCGGGTCCCGCACACACGTGCGGGAGTGACGTCATTGTCATCGCGGGGCTACGATACCTGGAAGTAACTCCGGGCCGACATGTTGCCGGCTGGTGCAGTGTTGGGCACCGCATTACATAATGAGCTCGTATGCTATACGAGCTCATTATGCCTTTGTCTTGCAGGTGTTACAACCACTTTAAGGTAGTCTTAAAACCCTCAGCCTTTTCCAATGTGAAGTTAAACACATTAAGTACAATAAAAAAAAATCCCCAGTTAACTATTTCCTTATCCTAGCACTTGCAGTTTACAACTGCTGGCCCATGCTTTCTTAACCACTTAAGGACCGCCTCCTGCACATATACGTTGGCAGAATGGCACGCTGGCCATAAGCACGTACCTGTACGTCCTCTTTAAGTGCCCAGCAATGGGTCGTGGACCCGATCGCTTCCCCGCTCTTCACTGTGTCGCTGTCATTGATCGTGTGTTCCCTGATATAGGGAAACACAATCAATGACGTCACACGTCCAGCCCCGCCCCCTACAGTTAGAAACATTTATGAGGTCACACTTAACCCCTTCAGTGCCCCCCTAGTGGTTAACTCCCAAACTGCAATTGTAATTTTCACAGTAAACAATGCATTTATATAGCATTTTTTGCTGTGAAAATGACAATTGTCCCAAACATGTGTCAAAATTGTCCGATGTGTCCGCCATAATGTCGCGGTCACGAAAAAAATCGACGATCGCCGCCATTAGTAGTAAAAAATATTTTTTTTTATAAAAATGCAATAAAACTATCCCCTATTTTGTAAACACTATAAATTGTGCGCAAACCAATCGATAAACGCTTATTGTGATTTTTTTTTACCAAAAATAGGTAGAAGAATACGTATCGGCCTAAACTGAGGAAAAAAATTGTTTTTTTTTATATATATTTTTGGGGGATATTTATTATAGCAAAAAGTAAAAAAGATTGCATTTTTTTCAAAATTGTCGCTCTATTTTAATCTATCTATAAAATAAAAACCACAGAGGTGATCAAATACCACCAAAAGAAAGCTCTATTTGTGGGAAAAAAAGGACACCAATTTTGTTTGGGAGCCATGTCGCACGACCGCGCAATTGTCAGTTAAAGCGACGCAGTGCCGAATCGCAAAAACTGGCCAGGTCCTTTACCTGCATTTTGGTCCGGGTCTTAAGTGGTTAATGCTGCTTCCCTGAATGTCCAATGTTTATAAGAAAAAGTTAGTGGACAGTGAGGTTTCCAGTCAGTCTGTTAGCTTGGAGAAGAGAGAACATGGGAATGCCTTGCCATTCTATAAGGGGCTGTGTGTTTTTATTGATGCGCACAGTGTAGGCAGAAACAAACCTAGTACTGGCATGCAAGGATGGCTCCATACAAGAGAAAGGAGTCACCATGAAACAGAAAACCTGGGACAACAGTCATGGCACTAGCTTAAACTGTAACATAGGCATGAATTAAAAGATAAATAAGCTGCATACTCAATAAATGATTACATCAGCTTCTGAACGTGCCTAAAATAACAAGGGTTTTTATACCTCTTTTTAGGATTTTTATAAACAATCTAAATTTAATAAACTTCAGATATGCAAGCTTCGGATCTACATACTAAATATACAAATGTATTAAGCATTACATATGGGTAATGTTGAGGTATATAACTTCTAAGGTCACTTATAGGGGTTCTAACCTTCCATTGGCTTAAGTGATCTTAAAACACTTAAATGAAAATGCTTATATGTATATTCCTGAGTTTATTATTCAGAAACACAGTATATAATTTTCAGCTTAAATCCAGTTTTTCCTAATACAAATAGAAGTTTTTCTGTGAAATGTTTTCCTCCCTTTAACTCAAATATATAAAACTTGTGTTAACTGGCATCAGATGAACATATGATATATATTATTTAGTTGTGTGTCTGTAAAAGCAATACAAAAAGTAAAATGAAATCAAAATAATAAGTGCTTAAACAAGCTACTTTATTAGCCATTTGAGGGTAGAGATTAGGGGTTTGTGAATGTTCTAAAATCCACTACCCCAATGATGAAGTTCAGGGTGTCCAAATCTGCGGCTGTAAATTTTCCTACAGTAAGATTTTATGCCAATAAAATGAACTTGGCACTGCTTCCACATACAAAATCGCATTTTCTAAATTATACACATCTATATATATATATATATATATATAGAGAGAGAGAGAGAGAGAGAGAGAGAGAGAGAGAGAGAGAGCCAGTGCAATTCAACTTAATTCATTATTAGTCCATCAGTGCAAACAAAGTGCAATTGTTGATTAATCCTTGTGAATATCCAAGGTGCCACTCCGTGCTTCCCGTCTGTATTCCCCACTCACCAACAGTATGAATCAAAATGGAATGGTATCTATCCTGTTGCAAAGCGGATGAGTATGGCTCCTTCCCTCTTCTGATTACGGGGTTCTCAGCATTGTTATGGTATTGAATCCAATAAAAAGAGAGATTTCGATAGCATAATGCTGTATGATTTATCGAGTGATTTAAAAGCAATAACACTTTCAAAAGTAACATTTCAGGCATGTGCTTAAATTCTAATGGCCGCCACAACGCTTGTTCCAGTTATGTCACTAGCTCATCTCTGCTTGATATGTTTCGTCCCTCCCACTGGGCGTCTTCAGAAGTTGGGGGAGACCGTGACTGGCTCACTCTTTTACTTTATGCTCCTCCTACTAGACCCAATCACTCCCACTTCCCTTTACTTCTTTCAACTTGTGACATCACTTAGTCTTATGGGTGGAAGTGGCGCAGACACCATGTGGGTACACCCTATCTACTTAGAACGTGGCTTCTCAATACTTTATTTTGCTCCACCCTTCTAATTTATGCTTTCCCTCTGATAAATATAATTTCCTATGCTGCAATGTAACCAATACCACATCGGGATCAGTTCCATCCTCCATTTTATCTACCCCAGTGTTATCTGCAACTTATTGAGTCCCAATTTGACCATAAAAATAATATTTTTATAAGATTAAACTTAGTTGCTGACTATAATATTATTATTTAATAATCAATATTCTCTTTCAAATGATATTATATCTATTTTACAGCTTCTTTACTCATATCTATTCTATATGTTATGCATATTTGGTCCCAATCCACACTTCGTTTAAACAATATGAACATCATTAAAGTTAATAAGCAATATACATTAAACATATTTAAAAATGTGTAATAAAATTACATCCAGTTCTAAATTTAACCCTGATGGTACCATTATATGTAGCTGATATATCCATTTTGTCTCGCTTTGTGAAATGCCCTTTTTCAGATTGGTGTGCGCCAGTGTCCCTCTACTCTATTCCTCAAAAGTGTGAAACAAAATATAATCCGCGCAGTATTGGAAAAACTTGGTACAAAAAATATATAAATAAACACATACAATACAATGCAAATATATTTTTTAATAACCTTCAGCTATATGTATTGTGATTGCTGCCAACACCTCTGAGTGTATCTACATGTGACTCTCAAATAAAATACAAATTAACAAAACTAGTGTAGCGCAACCAATATAAAACACATTCACTGGAATGTGATTAATAGACAAAAAGGAGGCAATATACCTTATACCAGAGGCCCTCAGGACACCAATATACCTTGTCCCAAAGATATAAGAAGACCAATGACAAATGGAGTAGACTCCTTGTTTTCCAGAGTTGGAGAATATTTAGACTATTATATCCAGCCTATAGCACAACAATATTCGTTGTATATTAAAGATAGTAGAGTTTTAATTAATTGGGTTGTAAAGGTTTGTCTTTTATTTTCTAAATAGGTTCCTTTTAAGCTAGTGCATTGTTGGTTCGCTTACCTTTTCCTTTGATTTCCCTTCTTGTTGTTTTTTTTCTTTTAATTTCTCACTTCCTGTTTCTCCTCAGTAAGCTTTCCACCATCATCTGAGCGGTGGAAAGTCATTTAGAACAGCTTACTGAACACCTTACTGAGGAGAAACAGGAAGTGAGAAATTCAAACAAAGAAAACAAAGAAAAAAAAACATTTAGAAGGGAAATTGAATGAAAAGTTAAGTGAACCATCAATGCACAAGCTTAAAGTAACCTATTTAGAAAATAAAAAACAAACCTTTACAACCCCTTTAATCAAATCTAACACATCCCTGTAAAACTCAATAATGGCAAGTATAGATGTTAATTCACTATAAACCAACATCAAGCAAAGAGATGCCTTTTAAAGTGAAATAATGAGTCCTGGAAAAAAATACGCATTTAAAAAATGCCTAGAATAGAGTTCATGTTGGACATACTAGAATTGGCAATGGGGGGCAATTATTTTTTGGATACTAAACAATTCTATAAACAAGTGAAGGGTGTAGCCATGGGGGCTAAATATGCCCCCACTGTGGCAAAGGTTTTCACAAGCAAATGGGAGTCCGAGGAAGTTCATGGCAAAAACATCCCAGAGTTGAAGATGTACAGGAGATATGTTGATATATTTTTTGTATGTGAGAGACCAGAAGAAACATTAAAAGAATATCTCCGACAAATTAACATACACCAATATAACATCTCATTCACAGCAAGTTACGATAGAGTGAATTATCTAGATTTTAGAAATCTACAATCAGGGAGGAAAAAAAAAGTATACATGCACGCATTTCAAAGATACTGATAGGAATAGTTATTTCCCACCTCTAGTTTACATCATCCTAAATGGCTAGCAGGCATATCGGAAAGGACAGCTTATGCGCAAAAAAAAAAGCAACCGCGATCAAAGAGGATTATGAGGAACAGTCAAAGATACTAATAAATAGATTCACAGAAAAAAGATACAAGCAATCATATTTACAAAAAGTTCAACAAGAAGTAAATAACATGAGCAAAAAATAATTTGACACATAAGCATAAAAGGGAATATAATAGACAGTACAGAATAATAGAAAAAGTTGTTAAACATTGGCCTATTTTGTCTAAAACGCTACCAAAACGACTAAAGCCCTGTACACACGATCGGATATCTGATGGAATCTAATCCGATGGATTTTTTCGTCGGATATCCGATGAATCTGACTTTAATCAGTCTTGCCAACACACCATCGGTCAAAAATCCGACCGTGTCCAAACGCGGTGATGTAAAACACAACGATGTGCTGAGAAAAATGAAGTTCAATGCTTCCGAGCATGCGTCGTCTTGATTCTGAGCATGCATGGATTTTTGACCGATGGACACAGACACAGACGATCCTTTTTCTATCGTTTTTTTTGTCCATAGGAACATTTTAAAACATGTTCTATTTTTTTTCACCCATGGAAAACAAACCAATGGGGCCCACACATGATCAGTTTGTCCGATGATATCGGTCCATTTTCATCAGACAAACTGATCGTGTGTACAGGGTTTAAGATTTGTATACAGACGCCCACCAACACTTGGGGACAAAATTTTAAAAAGTATCCCTGACCCACTGAAAAGGACTGTCACTAGATCTGAGGGGAAGCTCTGAAATTAGGGGAAGCTTTGCTGATTTTATCATCCAATCATGTGCAAGCAAAAATGCTGTTTTTTTCCTTGCATTTCCCCCTCAGATCTACAGCGACTGCATTTGAAAGTGCAAAGTGGATTTCCCTTTCATAAATAACCCCCTATGTGTCTATGTACAGATTGACTTTTAGCAGAGTTTAGGAGCTGCTACAGTTAGATGAGGTTCAACCTCCCTCAACATCCCTTTCTTGAACGCAGAAGAATAGCATTTATAATAGGAACGTTTTGACCGCCGGCCGTGGGTATAAGCAAAACGCAGCAAAATGGCAGTGATTTTGCCACATTTTGGGCTAGATTGAGGTAGGAGCGCGTAAAAATGTGCGGGCGTAGCGTATCTAGTTTACGCTACGCCTCCGCAACTTTTACGGGCAAGTGCTGTACTCACAAAGCACTTGCCTGTTAAGTTGTGGCGGCGTAGCGTAAATGGCCTGGCCTAATTCAAATTCGGCGGGTAGGGGGCGTGTACTATTTAAATCCAGCGCCAAACGTACTGCGCATGCGCCAGCCGTGAATTGATCCCAGTGCACATGCTCCAAATCATGACGTCAATACGACGTGTAAACGATGTGAACGTCACATACGCAAAGCCCTATTTGCGAACGTTTTATGTAAACGACGTGAAAAAAAATGCTGGCACGCTGTCCATACTTAACATTGGCTGCGCCTCATACAGTAGGGCTAACATTACGACGGACCTACGCTAACGCAAACGACGTAAAAAAATAGCGCCGGGCGTACGTTCGGGAATCGGCGTATAGGCTCATTTGCATATTTTAGACGGGAACGCCACCTAGCGTCCAGCCTAAAATATGAAAAAAAGATACAAAGGCGTAAGAGACTTACGCCAGTTGGATCATATGGAAATCTATGCGTAACTGATTCTATGAATCAGTCGCATAGATAGGAGGGCTCAGACGCAGAGATAAGGCGGCTTATCTCTTACCTCTGGAGGCCCCTTGTGTTTTCCTGCAGCTGTGGTAAATGACGGCCAAGTGCACATGAAGCCCAAGAATAGCCCACCCCCTGGAATTTGAGGAATCATGTGCTGACTAAGCTTGGCTACCTGTGGCAAGCATTCTTGTACCTAGTACCTAGCCATTTTCTACTTGAAAGAGGTACATGCCTTGAATTCCTAACCCATGTTTGCCAATGTTTCCCTACAAACATCATGCAGTGTACATTTCTTTTGAGTAACATTAATTTTTAAATTGTCATCACAGATAAAGAAAAGAACAGTTGTAGATAAAATGACAGATTAATAAACCTAATTATACCAAACATATTGCCATCATTGTAGATTTGCTGTAACTGTTTCCTAAACTCCCCAGGATTCCTCTCCTTGGCGTTGCATCCTCTAGTTTATTTTGCTAAAATAACACATTTTAGATACGAAGTATCAGATGGAAAGTGACAGCTCGGCAGTCTATTTTGTCTCGGTTTGCATGCCATCCTACTGCTTGTCTTCAGAAAAAATGTGTCAACACCAGGCTCAGCAGAAAATATGTCTGAAGTATTAATGGTAATGTCTTCAAGTAAACATTTCTGCTTTTGATACAAAGAAAACGGGAGAGTTTCATCCTCGTTCTTAGTTACTGTAAAAATGATGGAAAAATATTACCAGATGGCTGATTAAATTCTGGAAGATCCTGAGATTCAGGTTGAGATTGCAGATCTTACAGATGATATTGGTAGCAGCCGTCTGACACCTACAGAACAGTAAATTACAGCAAATTGTGTCAGGGATTTAAAGAGGTTATACAACAAGGAGAACATCAAATAAACATAGATTGAACAATATGCAATTTTGCACAATACTATTCATGAATGAATGAATGAATGAATGAAAAACTTATATAGCGCGGCACATGCGAACTGAATCGCCTCTGGGCGCTTGTTGTTTCTGTCTCTCTGGTCATCAAAAGAGCAGAGTTTTTATCTGTCATAATTGCAATATTCCCATTAGTTATATGTACAGTACATTTGACATATTTTATGTGTATTACTTACCTGTAATGCCCTGTACACATGATCGGACCTTTGTCCGACCAAATTCACATCGTAAACTCTGATGGAATCCATCGGAAATTCCGATCGTGGGTACAAGGCATTAGAGTCTCCCTTGTGTAGACCTCCAATTAGCCTGAGACTGCTGCTGGATGCGGTCACCTTGGATGTGATATCAGCAGCCCAAGCAGACTTATGCCGCGTACACACGGTCAGACTTTTGACCGGGCAAAACTCTGAATTTCCGAAGAGAAAATAGAGAACATGCTCTCGTCCATCGGAAATTCTGATGGAAAAAGTCTGATGGGGCATCCACACGGTCGGAATATACGATGGAAAGCTCCCATCTGACTTTTTCCATCTGAAATTCCGACCATGTACTGTATATGCGGCATCAGTTGTCTTTTAAAGCGGAACTAAACCCCCAGATATGCTTGCCCCCACATTCCAGCAATGTGGCGGTTGTATCCCTCGCAAGCTGCTGTCATCTTCTCCTTGGCAATATTCAGGTGCTGGGTTTTCGGCCTGTTGATTGGCCAGTGGGGAAATGATTCCAGTCCATGTGTGTACACGAGTCAGTCATTCTGACACAGCTGGAGTGTGCCAGGAATGCACAGCTCAGTGTACATTCAGTAAAAGACTGCGAACAGGCTGGTAAGTGTTATTGCAGAATAGTCTCTTCTGCAATAAAGAGTTGCCTGTTTGCAGTTTTTTTTACTTTATAACAGTTGTTCCAAACCTTTTCTATGCCCCACACCACAGGTAAAAGTTTGATTAACCACTTTAGCCCTGCAAGAATTTACCCCCTTCCTGACAAGAGCACTTTTTGTGATATGGCACTGCGTGGATTTAACTGACAAAGAGCTTTCTATTGGTGGTATTTGATCACCTCTGCTGTTTTTTATTTTTTGCGCTACAAACAAAAAAGAGCGTCAATTCTGAAAAAAAGCAATATGTTTTACTGTTTTCTATAATAAATATCCCCTCCAAAAATATATATACATTTTTTTCCTGAGTTTAGGGCAAAATGTATTCTTCTACATATTTTAGGTAAAAAAAAATTGCAATAAGCGTACATGGATTGGTTTGCGCAAAAGTTACACAATAGGGGATATATTTATGGCATTTTTAGTATAATTATTATTATTTTTTTCTTACTAGTAATGGCGGCGATCTGCGATTTTTTTATAGGGACTGTGACATGGCGGACATATCGTACACTTTTTTGGGACCATTGTCATTTTTTACAGTGAGCAGTACTATAAAAATGCATTGATTAAGCATCAAGGGGTTAAGGGTGTCCTAGGGAGTGATTCTAACTGTGAGGGGGGGCTACCACTGACATGACCGCAATCACTGCTCCCGATGACCTGATCTGTAAAGATCAGACACCCTAGGCCTCCCAATAGAAAATAGGGCCATACCTGATTTCCCCCAGGATATGGCTTGCTGAAGTCCTGAAGCAGAGGAGTAGAGATGTTCCTCTTCTTCTCCCCACCCAGGTTTGTAGCTTTCTTACTAAACTTTAAAAAGATATTCAAGTTGCAGTGGTCACTAGTTGGCTTATCGCTACTGAAGTTGCCCTGTACAGGTTATGGGATTTATAGTGCTGGTTAAGCAATATCACCCCCTGTGGCTTTCTTGCTTTGAGACTAAAATGCTGAAAAGTTTGATTTATTTGGTACTTCATTATATTATGCACATTTACCATTGTGTATGACTGCTTTTCTTAAATAAAGAACTAAAAAAGAAAAAAAGAAGGGACCCAATGCTAATTCTAATCATTTGTAAATTTCCAGGAAAAAAAAGTATATATTTAAAAACTAAGACCCTATTGTGAGTGATATCTTAGTGGAAATCCACATTCAGTCCACACACCATTGGCATGAAGCCCCTAATAATACAATATAAAATGTTACTTTACTTTAAGCATTTGTGTTGAAATGTAATGCGGGAAGCATAGAACTAGTCTTGGTTACACATTTGTAA